>VXAZ01010927.1:36066-81830 GCA_013399875.1 Gymnorhina tibicen
CTTTTTTATTTTTGTCTGCATGGGTTTGAGATGAATATGCAACAAGGTATGTAAAGACAGTGTTTATACACAGTCAGTAGCTTTCAAGACTAATTTAAAATACAGAATAATATAGATATAGTATGGAGAGGTCTTTAAAGAGGAACCCCTAGATTTAGTTGGGAGATAAAACAATATTCTAACACTCTTTTTTATTAAAAACATCCCAATTTAACGTGTTAAAAAGAGAAATTCAAGTCTCTGAAGGGTGTGGTTATTTGAGTTTTAGAGTTTTATTTGTTGATAGTGCAATCTATTTCTCCTTTTTGTATATTTCTTATTTCTTCTGCAAAATTAAAATGATTAAAAGTTGTTCGGGGGGGTTCTGGGGTTTTTTCTTGGTTTGGGGTTGGTTTTTTTTTTTTTGGCAGAAGTTTTAATTTGGTATCACACATATATAAGGGGGGTGCATTGATCTGAAGCAGGAAAACACATCACAAAAAAAAAATAAAGAAAATAATTGTAATTTCTTCCATGATCCCTAAAAATGAAGAGTGCACAGACCATTTCTGTCAGTATTTCGTGCCAGTTGAAAGAGGCAGAGTTTTATGAGGGGAAGGAGGAGTTGGGACAGCAATCTCTGGTAGGTTATTACTCACCTTTCCTGTAAAATCAGATGTTCTTTCTCGAAAAGGAGAAGCCCCCTACAGAAGTCCCTGAGTGTCTCCAAGTATCCCAGCCCCAGGATAAGCAGTCCACGAAAGTAAACATCTGATTTTACAATTAACTCCTTTCACGGTTGCAAGTTCTGTTTCTGCTCTGATTTCCCCAGGGCGGTTTGGTTTGGGGTTTTTTGTTTGTTTGTTTCTGTTTGGGTGGGGGTTTTTTTTGGGTGGGTTTTTTTGGTTTGTTTCGGTTTGGTTTTTTGGGTTTTGGGTTTTTTTTCGCGTTTTTTGGGGTTTTCCGTGTGTGTGTTTTTGTTTGAGGGGTTTTTTTTTGGGGGGGTTTGTTTTTGGTTTGGTTTTGGCTGGTTGTCTCGGTTTGTTTGTTTGTTTGTTTGTTTTTTGAACAGTTGTTTAAAAATCAGATTACTCAGTCAGAATAAGATGGGCTGAGCCTGGTAAAGAGAACCTGATGAGAACCACTGACCCAAACAGCTTGTCCAGGCTGTATCTCCAATTCTATCCTACCACCACTGCTGTCTGTTATCATCCCAGGCAAAGAAAAATAAAAGGACAGATAATACGGAAGATGTGAATTTGGGCTCCCAAATTAAAATTGTGCCTTTTATTTCATATACACTCCACACTCCCAGTGCAGCAGAGCCTCGTCAGAAATGGTGTAGGTGAAAGTTACTGTGAAAAGGACTAAAGTAGAAAGGAAAATAACCCACGTACTTTCATTATTTAAAAAAAATAATTATTTTACCTACATGTATACACATACGCAAACTTATCCATAAATTTATATAAGTATATAAATTAAAGATTTTAACTTGGATGTGAAGCTGTTTGAAATATTAATGTATTTTGGAAATTCACTATATTTCCCATCTATATTTTCTCAGTAGGAAACTAAGAAAAAAAAAAAATTAAGATGAGGAAACTATGGATATAAATTAATTTCGCATTCAGATCCACTTATTTTTTGGGGAACAGATGTTGCAGAAACAAGGGATTATGTGAAGAGATACTGCACATATGTTTTGAGATTACAAAATTTTACCGTATTTACTAAAACACGGCTGGCATATATCCCTGCTTAGCTCTGCAAATTAGCCTGCCATGAATCCATGAGAAAACCTTTTAGTTTTAAATGATTTAGAACGAGGTAATAGGAAACACTTACTCAAATCTGCGATGATTGCTTAAATAAAATTAATTGGGCAATGACAGAAATCTCCCTTTTCTGTAAGAGCTGATTGCTCTGAAGCAAAAGGCAGCCTGGGAGCTTAAAATATATCTCTCTCAAACTGAAAGGTAAAGTGGAAATGTTCCATTTTTTTTTCATGAAAAGTAAACAGGAAATTTTCATTTCTTGTTTCCTGGGCATTCATAATGAAAAATGCATGGCATAAATTTTTTTTTTTTTTTTCTATTAATGAAGCAAACACATGTCTTCACTCACCTGTAGTTATTGGGAAGATATTGGGAAGAAATTCCCCCCTGTGAGGGTGGTGAGGGGCTGGCACAGGTTGCCCACAGAGGCATGAACATCTTATTTTCATCTTATTTTTCCTCTTTTTCACCTTTCAGTTGTCTCTGTCTGTCAGCTAATCTATCCCAGCTTCAGCCACACATTTTAGCAAAGGTACTGACCCCCCAAAACACAGCACAAGAAAGAAATTCTGATAAATTTGCATCACAATGCTGGTATAAAAATATCTAAATTGCTTTGAAGTACATAATCTTAATTCTGACTTTTCCCAATTTTCCTGTGTTTCATTCCGTATGTTTAAAAACATCTGTGCAGCATCGTTCGGGCATATTAACTTCTAGGTCATTTAATTTTGGGAATTTCATTAGAAATAAAGACTAAAACACATCCGTACTTGTGTTTAGTCAGTTTTGCAGCCTTTTGAAATGTGCAAATTTGTCATTTGAGCTGGGGAAGAAGACCTAGGGTGTCCATGCTGCTACACTGAATGAGGCCAAGAACAAAAATACCATGAAGAAATGAATCAGTAATGGTAAAATTCTTTGTCCTGTACGTTTGGATTCTACAAAGCTTTACAAAGGAAAGTAAGTTTTTTTGAGTTCCAGCATGGTAATTCCTACAGGAAATGCTTGGGAAAATCATTTCCAGGGGTGTAGGTGCACGAACCGACCTGAAAATATGTGGGTTGGATTTCTCCACGTGGCTTTGTCTTGCAGAAGTGTTGTCCAAAAAAAAGCCACCCCAAAACTAACCAACAGGTGTTTAAATAGCTAAAAGCTAGCACAGAGACAGGTGATCACAGCTGGATCTTTAAATAAAAATCACCTCAGGCCAATCACACAAGAATCGAGCAAAACCCAACAACTGATGAACCAACCAAAACTACTCAAGAGGAAATTAAAAAACAAAACAAAACATGTTCTTTCTTTTTTGTGTAGTGTCAATTATGGATCAATACAGCAGCACCAGGCCCAGAGAACTTAAATCTAGTACAGCTTAACGTCTTGCAACGTAAATAAGGAAAAGGATAAAATTATTTCTTCAGAATGCTGAAGAAAGAAATCAGTGTAAGATGCTTCAAACAACACGTTTTGTGACGAAGAACTTTTCCTTTCTGAAACTGCTCAGGTAACGGGGAAAATAATTACCTGCAAACTTACAATATCTTTCAGATGGAGTGAGTTGCTTGTATTGTGATTTCTAGCTTGCCTGCAAACGGGTATTTGGCTGGGAGGTCACGCCAGTACAGACTTTGCTTTTCATCCCAAATCTGTCTTTCATCACCGAATTTCACCTTCTACTTGTTTAATGCAATGGTGTCAGTAAAAATTTTGAATTTCAGCAGGAGGGAGTAAAGGAATGTGACCTGGGCTGATGTTCCTTAAAACTTTTCTTCGAAGACAATTTAGGGCCACACTGAGGCAGATAAAAGACAAAAGTTTTCTGGGGCACAGAAATGACGATTTTTTTCCTCTGTCTTACGTGAGGGTTCTTTGCTGTTCAGAATGTTCCCTTTTTCACACTTTTACGTGGTTCCCATGTTCTCTGTGTCCTTAACAAAGAAACTTCAGGACAATAGCCTTTATCGTGGTCTGACAGCCAGCAGAAAGACGTGTCAGCCTCAGCTCTCTCTCTTCACAAGGATAATCAGTTTCAGGCTGCAAGGGAGCTGAGCATCCATGGTGTGACCAACTATTCCAACATGGGAAAAGCAGTATAACTTCATTCTGAAGTCAAGACACCTGAACTTCATTTTTTGACCTAAAAGCAAGACGAAGATAAGTGATACCATGACATGGGCATGTATCTATATTGTGTGTGCTTACAGTTCACATTTTTAAAATGTTTGAAAATAAGAAGCACTGAGAAACAGACAGAAATCTGTATTTGTCTAGAAAAAGTGTCCAAAACCAAACAAAAATGAGCTTATCAAGAGGTATAAACTTTAAGAATTAGTCCTGAGAGCCTTCCAAAACCTAGTTTGACTGGAACGCTGATAATTTGAACATCCAGGGTGTGCTATCAGGGGTTTTGTGATGATGTTTCTGGCTTTATTTGCCTCTTCCTCAGACCACAGCAACCCAAGCTAGCAAATAAACCAAAATATCTGCTCACCTTTGTTAAGTGGCAGTTTAACATGGTAATGGCAGAACTGTAAATTTTGTGCTCCTGCCCTCTCAGAGCATCAGATCCAAGTTTTGTCACAACATTGCAAATGCAAAAATGTGGAATATATTACCATTTGGATCCAGATTACAACAACATGTAGTAATTTTTATTTCAATTCTGCTTGTCTGTGCCTCAGTCTGAGTATAGAATTAATACTCCGCAATAAAATCTTTTTTTTCAGTTGCCATTGGTTCAGGATTTTTTTTTTTGCTGTTTGTTGGTTGGTTGGTTGGTTTGGTTTGGGGTTATTTTTGGTTGGTTTAGGGTTTTTTGGTTTGTTTTTTCTTGTTTTTTTCTGTTTTTTCTTGTTGTGTTTCATTTCCCCAAAAGACTCACCATAGTCTGTTGTCTTGGTAAAAGCTGCCTCCATAAAAACTCAGTGAAAAATTATTGGGGCAAGCAGGGAAAACTCTAACTAGGAGATAAAAAGTTTGAGTTTTTTCTGTTCCAGAGAAAATTTTTGGAAACAAGCAAACTGATGAAGAAAATTTGGGCTCTGATATTCATAAGGCTCTTATTTCGGTTATCATTTGGAATAATTAGATTTAGAGCCCTACATGGCTTAATTACTCTATTTAGACACAAGTAGGGATTGTAACTGATAACAGTTAATAACTTCTGTAAAGATTGCATAGATAGTAGAAAATACATTTTAAAGAGTTGAGTTCAGCTTCTGAAGTTTTTGATCCCAGGAGATATCGGTTGAAGGTCCAGAGATTTTAAATTACACTTGAAATAAACTTTGTTCACATTTTGATCTGAGATACTACTTCAGAGCTTGCACAATTTCTGCAATCTGAGTTGAGACTCTCAACCAGGGCCTGATTATTATATGCAAATATATGTAGATTATGTTATAATGTCAAGACAAAACAATGTCATTGCAAGTCTATGGAGATGAAATGATGAATAATAAACTGAAATAAAATTAAACTAATCCCAGAGTGTGCCTATTGAAGTGATGAAACAATGTCAGAATTATATTGGTGGATTTCCCTGCTGACCAAATTGTGTTGTCCAGCTTGAAATAACAAAATGTAAGACAACTAGAAATCCGCTTCTAGTGTAATTTTAGGATAGAAAAGCAATGCTGGATATGCTATTGGCATCAATCAGTTTTTCAAGCTGTAATTTCTAAATCATACCTTCTCCTTCCTCGGTAGTAAAAATCCAAAATGATAATCAGTCACAAGTGAACTGAATGAAAAATTCAGTTACTACTTGAGTAGTAATCTGAAAAAAAAAAAAAAAAAAAAAAAAAAAGAAGGAAGAAGGAAGTATAGCCAGCTATTAATTTTACATAAAATTTACTTCCATTATATAGTCTGTCTTGCAGTATCTAAGCTCTGCCAGCAGCTCCAGTTGGCCAAGAGTTTTCTAAGAAATAGGGTGCAATGGTGAAAGGAGGAAGCACTGTACCAAAGCCTGAGCAAGCTTCCCTTTTTCATC
The DNA here is from genome assembly GCA_013399875.1 of Gymnorhina tibicen. Classification (NCBI taxonomy): domain Eukaryota; kingdom Metazoa; phylum Chordata; class Aves; order Passeriformes; family Artamidae; genus Gymnorhina; species Gymnorhina tibicen. The sequence goes on from VXAZ01010927.1 coordinate 41,821, forward strand.
TGTTTTGGGAATGACAGGGAGAACAACACCCTTGACCTGGACTAGGACATGCTTCGGTTCCAGTTAAACCCTCCTACCTGACTGTGAGGCAGTGAGTTTCCTGAGCTGAACACAAAACTCTTCACTCTGGAGCATTTCCCTTGGGAAATAAGGGGTAGGACGAGGTGTCACTACCAAAAGATGATGCTCAAGGATGCAATGAGGTGCCCACTGCAATAGAAATCACTGCACAGGCTTACAAAATCCCAGTTATTTCTTGGTAACTCTCCACGTCTCTGCTCTACACAAGAGAAATAAGAACTGTATCGGTCTCCAGGAAAAAGTGAGTTGGCGATTTTGCGTTTACAAGGGATTTACATCTCGCATGTGGTTGCACTGTGAATTCACAGGTCCAAAACAGCATAAAACCACACCACAAATTAAGACTCAGCATTTTTACGGAAATCTGGGAAGAGGCAGCAGCTTAAATTGTGAAACAGAAGCTTGGTGAAGTCAAAATTCTGCAGAACGGCCACGCACTTCTTTACTCCTCACACGTGGTGTGCCCGGCCTTCGGGAGAGCACATTTCTTCAGGCGTTCCTAGAGTTCAGCATCCAGTCTGACCATTCCCAAAAGAGACCCAGGCCTACCTTCTGCACAGAGAGGAAGGACCTGGAAAGGACATGGATCCAATAGACCCGCAGAAAATTTATTGGGAAGGAATTGTTCCCTGGGAGGGTGGGCAGGCCCTGGCACAGGGTGCCCAGAGCAGCTGTGGCTGCCCCTGGATCCCTGGCAGTGCCCAAGGCCAGGCTGGACACTGGGGCTTGGAGCAGCCTGGGTCAGTGGGAGGTGTCCCTGCCCATGGTAGGGGGTGGAACAAGATCTTTAAGGTCCCTTCCAACCCAAACCATTTTGGGTTTCTGTGATTCTTCCCTTCAGTTTTACAAGTGAGTCATGAAAATAGTTATTTTGACACTCCAGTACGAAGGTGAGAAAACACCAGGGAGATGTATGTTTTCTATCACTGCTATTGCCAAAACATCTGGGGGTTTTTGGGAAGTTTCTTTTGGTTTTGTCTGTTTTAATTTTTATTTTGACTTCTTCTGCAATCCACTCAAAATAGAAAGATTTGGCAACTTCTAAATGATGTTGGAGCACTTTGGTCCAGATGCGGTGGTGAAGGCTCAGCACTGTGATATCAAATACCAAAGAAAGGTTGGCCACTGCTGTTGCCTGTGCAGCCGAGGACAGGAAGAAGCAAAGCCAGGCTCAAGCACGTGATAATCTCATTAATGGATTCTCAGTGATTGCACTTAACTCCCCTGTCAGTCCCTGCTCTGTCACGGAAAACATGAATGACAAAAATGACACCACAGCCCTTTAAAATACCCAAACAGAGCAGCAAAAGATGTGAAATGTTGATTTTGCTTTGTGAATTTCACATTTTGGACCTGATGCAGCCAAAGCTGCATTTTTACATTTCTGGCTGTACATGCTTGAATACTGATGTGTGACACTTAAATTATGCACATAATATTATGGCAGGACCATGAGCTGCTCTTGCTGCTGAGGAAAAAGGTGCTTGCACATCTCTTCATTGGTGAGTGGATTAATAAGAGGGAACTTTTTTTGCTTTATTCCAAATGCTTTATTCCATTTTATTGACAATAAAAGCAGTCATTTAGTAACGTTAAGTAGTACATAGTTTAACGTTAAGTAGTACATTTTAATTGAAATGGGTAAGATGCAAAGGGTTAACAAACTTCGCAAATCCGTCGGGATTTTACATTAGGCCTTTCCTTGAACCTTGCATATTCAGTGCTTTGTAGCTTGGAGAATTTCAGGTTTTGAAACACATGTTTTTTACATGATCACACGCATCCTTTTCTGTGTGAGAGTGTCATGACCTACAGGCTCCATGCAGATCTCCCAGAGGCTGACACGAACCTTGACGCTTATGGGGGAGTTTTATGCGTTGATTTAATGTCCTTAATAAGAGATTACCAATGGAAAACTTGTGTTTCCATCATACGCCTGCATCCTTCTTTAATATTTTCCTATATGAAAAAACCAAAAAAACACCAAACCTACATAAAACCATGATGATGCTGCAGTTAAAGGTACTGAAGCTGAGGAGATTATCTTGGTGATGATAGCTCAGACTTGTAATTAGTTAAACATCTTTCTACTTCATTTCCTTCTCCTCATGCATCCTATCTCTTTTTATTTGTTTTTGACAAACCATCAGTAAAAGAGTGCCTCTGCCAAATATATTCTTCTATTGATAAGAAATGAAGCGAAGAAGATACATTCCCAGCCACACAAGAATAGTGTCTCTCAGAATTGTAGACATGAATTTCAGATTGTGCCTGCTGATCTTTCCTGACGCTTTTTGCTCAGAGTAGACAAAATGTGTACAGAGAAAGAGCACGTTTAGCCTGCAGATTTGTTCAGACGGAGAAAAACAAACAAATTACGCGTTTTCCTCCGCTACGTTAAACAATCTCAAGATTCTGTTTCATTAATACAGGTTTCTATTAGAACACTGGAATAACACAGGAGCCTTGTTTCACAGAACCACGGAATCGGTGATGTCGGATGGGTCCCTTCACCAGTTCCAGCGGAGACACTTCACAGACGGACTTTTTGTGCGAAACATTTGTCTGGATTTTACAACAGAGTTGGTGCAACAACAGCAGAGTCCGATAAAACCAAGATGACGTCTAAAAATATTCACACAAACGCTGTAGGTCTTGGCCTTATTAGTTTGACCCCCTTTAAGGGTCCTTGAAATGCCTCAAGAGTTCTCAAAAGTCCTTAAACTGTTGAATCAGCTGTACACAAAAGAAATCAGAAAGTTTCAGGGGCCTTCTAGATAAAGCAGAAAAAAGAAAACTGTAGGCAGATGAAGGTTTGTTGAAAAATTAGACACAAGAAAAAGCTAATTTGTTTTCACAGTGACACTATTAGGTAACATTCTTTCAAAAGTTCTTATGAAAAAAAAATCTTATGAAAGAACCAAGCTACGGATCCATAAGAAAAAAACACAACAGAACAAAAACAAACAAAAAAAACCCCCGCAAATAATTTTTTTAAAAACCCAAAAACAAACACACAAGATTTTTTTGACAATCCATTGATTTCACAGTTTTATGTAACATTATTTCAGGATGATTATAAATATGAATAAAGCCCCAGTCTCTTTATGCTGAATGGGGAGTTTCTATTACATATTTTTATTTGAAGTGGTTTAAAAACTGTCTGAATGGTTTTCAAATAAAACCTGTTCCTAATTTCTTTGGGAATATATTTATTAATCATATATATTTGTGCTTATATAAACCTGCTGTTTATTCAGATGTCTAAAATTCCTGACAAATCCAAAAGGTTTTAAAATTTACCTACAGCACATTCCTGGACAGGTAAAAATTCTACACCTGCAACTGCATCTGGCTAAAGAAAAATATCTGCAACACTTTCTACAGAAGTCTTTCCTGTAAAAATGGTGTACAGGAAACCAGGAATATGGTGCAACTACTATCTTAGAAATAGGGTTTTTTCAAATTATTTTGCAGATGTATCCTATTTGTCAATTTGCATTATTTGTCCCCATTTCTGTGTGGTCTGCCAAGAACGGGAATTTCAGCTTTGAAATCCAGTTTTTTGGCTGAACATATTTCTCCTCCAGTTCTGAGACATTTCTTAGATCAGTTCACAGCAAAGAGGGAGATGGTGCCCCTCACTCAAACATCCCCAGAAAATAATTTTTGAGGCATTGGATCTCTCAGGTGGAGCTCAGTACCAGAAGCACAGCACAGTCCAGCTGGAATATCAGTTTCTGAAAGGGAAATAGAGATAAAAATTGTGTGGAGACATAAAAATCCTGGCAATCCTACACATCTTTCTAGTTGCCTTCCTCATGCTAATGTGTACATGCCTAGAGTCAGGTTAAACAAATATTACTCATTGTCTGCTTGCACCCCAAACCACTCAAAACTCTTTTCTTTCTTCCTGTCACCTTCTGGCTTATTTTTTCTTCTTGTTCCTCATTCTTGCCAGGTGCTTACTACCACAGCAACTGCTGCGTTCCTCCTGCTAATTTTTTTTTTTTTTTTTTTAGCCTACACAAACCACCTGGGCAACCCATCAGCCAACAAAAGGAAATGTGCTGCGGGGGGATTAATGTTGTTTGCAGTCACGTTGGCCGAAATTCTGCCGCCACTAAAATCTGTGGGAGCCTTGCAATTGATTTCAGCCAGGGCCAGATTTCACTCCCAGGATACTGAAGTAACCACGGCAGGACGCAGAGGGAGCTAAATTTGAAACCACAAGGTTCTGTAATTAAAGGCTCCCCTTGAGAAAATTGACTTGGGCATAAACAACCTGCAAGGAAGGAATTCCGGTGACGTGGAGGATATTTCTCTGTCACCCTGTGGCAATTGACAGAACATAATTGACAGCATTAATCAGGATATCATACCTCTTTTTATGTCATATTCCAAGTGCACAACCGCTAACCTGTGCTTACAGTTAATGCACCAGGAATTAAAAACATTCCAGGTGTTAAAGACACCATAACTAATAGACAAAATATTGGGGTTTTCCACATTTAATCCTTGCACTTGATGACAATCAAAATGATCTGTCAGTTATAGTGTTTTCTTCCTTTATATTGAAATTACTTTTTGTACAAATGCAAGAATTTCCTCACACTAAGAGGGGACAGTGTGCCTTATTGGCTACTGTGAGGGTGCCAAGCATTTTCCACGTTGGAGTTCTGAGGCAACAGCTGAAACCATAAGAACCCAAGGGAATAATCTCATACAGGCTGTCAGTGGTACAGCACACATCATTTTTTAGAAGGAAATCACTTCCTTTAGTTTGGATTAATACTATATATATATTCTATGCTATATATATATTCTATAGTATTCTATATATTTATAGAATACTATAAATTCTCAGGCATGATTTCACAGCCTGGTGTGGATGTTGCAGGAAGCAACTCATGTTCCAGTTTGTTGCATAATGGTGCATTATAAAATACAATCAACCCCCTTTCCTATTGTCCCACGTCGTGCTTCATGTGGCTGTGTCATTTGAGATTGTCTCTTTCTGGGGAATTTGGAGTGGCAGGAAAATGAAAATCCCATCTGTGGCAGAGGTCCTTTCTTTACGTGGTGTTTGGAAGCAATGTAACATTGTGGCTTTCATGAATACCCTTCTACCGATTTTTTTTTTTTCACCCCTTTTTCATGTGTTTACTTTTTTTCTCGAAGGGATTATCCAGCTGGGTTATACACTGATTCCTTTCATCTCCCTAGGAAAATTCTTTGTCTTCATTTCCTTTTTAGCCATCTGAGTCCTACTACCTGCACCCCACTGCCCCAGGCAGTTTTATTTTAATAGTTCTCCTCAAATCTTGTTGTTTCCCATCTGATTTTTTAGTTTTAAGCCTATGACACATGAGGTGATCCCGGAACTGTAACTTAGCTTTAGGGCGAGATCAGGAGCGGATTAATTCTTTTAAAAAATACTGGACTCTTGGAGAAAAAAAAAAGAGAGAACAGAAAAAGAGGTCTAGGCCACAGGATGAAATGCTCAGCAAAATAAACAAGAAAGCTGAGGCAGAGGTAGATGGAGCACTAAAGCTGGCAGACTCAGAGTGATGCTTCACAGAACCTGATCTCCTCTGTGCTGAGCACAATTAAAACCTGGATATACTCTAAGGTCAAGATGAGGGCAGCTTTGGTTTGACTTCTCCATCCCACAAAGATAGAGGGGGAAAAAAAACCAAAACCCCACAGTCAGCGTATTCCTCTGAACAACTCATGTTTGTTAATTAAAAGTTGTTTTCTCATCCATTTTCTCTTAGTCTAATATCCTTCTGTCAGGTAGAAAGTGCTGACGTGAACGGTTCCTTCAAAGTGACCGGCCTCACTGAGTCAAAGGACAAATCCCCGCCGGCTCCAGGGAGAGGGATGTCGCCCTGAATCCCCAGCCTGCACATCCCTCCCACACTCAGGAGCAAATGAACAGAATCCCTGGGTGTAAATCTGCACAGCTGTGCCTGACCTCCGTTTTGAATCTAACTAGATTTATGTCGTGCCGTGCCATCTTCTCCTCGCTGTAGCTCACCTCATTTTTTTATAGGAGGGAGTTTAAATTTTTTTTGGATTTCAGGGGTACAGGAGAAATAGTCTGCCTGTAACCAAGCAGGAGTGGAGCAATCACTGTTTGGAGCAGAGCATTTTTATCTTTTCTCTCCCCGTGGCACACTAGTACTTGCCAGCTGGCTGAACCTGTCTGAACCCCCCTGCCTCCTCTCCCACTTCAGCTTTGCAGCTCAGCTCCTCTCTTCACACAATTTCTCACCAATCCCACTTCATTTCTGAGGTCTTTGTTGTTGCCGTCTCCCAAAGTTAACATCCTTTTGAGCAGCTCAGCTAACAAAAATCCATAAGTGGTTACAAATACATGGAAGTGGCTAAAAGTAAGACTCAAGCTCTTGATACACCAAGGGGAAGAATTACGCCTCAGATGTAGGACTTCTCGGAATAAGAACGGGATTTTTCAAAAGATTTCGTGTTAGTGTAGGTATCTGGGCTGTGAAGACAGTGGTATTGAGTTTCTAAAGCTTTTAAAAAAAAGAAAGTGAAGAAGATATTGCAGAGACAGCCAGGGTGTTATGAATACCTCAATACTTCAGAGAACCATGGAGAAATTAAACTGTCTGTCTCACAAAATTGCCCCTGCAGGGACCCGAATTTTTGCTTGAAATGGTCTGTTTTTAATACTTTCAGTGGAATTTCAGCATTTCAGCTCTGCACAGATTTAAACCTGCTCAACAATTTTTTTTTATTTTTTTTTTTTTTTAGTGCTCACACCACTAAGTTTGGTACAGTTTTTGCTGTTCACTGGGACATCATTAAAATGATATAAAATCATATTTTCTTTTAGGATACTGAATTCACCCAGATGATCAAAATGTCCAGCCACATTATTGTATATAAAATTTTGGATGTCTTGTATAAAAATTTCCAATTGAATGCCATTTACTTGTAGATTACACATCCATATATCAAGTCAGAAATCCCAGTCTTTAGTCTTGCATTAATGCCCCACGAAAATGTAAAAAAAAAAAACTAAACAAAAGACAAAGGCGAAACCACCAAAGAACAACCGAACAAAAAACCAATAAAAATCCACTTGCTGTTACAAAATGGCCCCTAAATGACACTAAAGCAAGGATTTGGTGCAGCTCTGATCCTGTGATCATGAACCACTGCATTATTTCTGAACATACAGCCAATTTCCTTACTTCCTTCCCAATTACCTGTCAGATTTACTGCTTTTTTTCTCTGAGTTTATGCAAAGAACAGATAACATTGATCATAAAAGTGGAAAAATTTCCCAGTAATTCAAAGAATGAAGGGTTTAAAACTGTGTCTCCTCTCTGAATAGCTTTTTCATCTCCCATATGCCCACATGTAGAATTACCATTCTACAGATATTCAGGTTGCATAATTAAATAAATATATTCTCTTTTGTAAGCTGTGAATGACAGGACTTGGAATACTTTTAGTGATGCTAAGGATTAACCAGATGAGAATGGAGCTTCTTATAGGAATTACTCTTTCTTTGACATGAAATTGTAAAGTTATTGAATTATTAGAACAGACCTGACCAGGTTCTGTGGCCCATTCTTTTACTCTGTGTAACTCCTGCTCCACTCGAGTCACTCTTAAGTTTGTCTGACCTGTAATTAAAAGCATCCTGTTATGGAGGTTAACTCCTTAAACAGTTTTCATTCACTGTCTGCAATTATTTTCAATTTTCCCTGTGTTTAACCTAAATCTTCTTACTGGCATGTTAACAAAGTACAAGCTATCTTTTACTTACCTTTTTACTTTGCAGGTGTATCTTCCATATTTTTCGGCCTGCACTATGTTAGCTGTTTATCTTCACTTGCCCGAAAAGCTGGAGGCGTCTTCGTTTTGAGGGTTGGTGTTTTTTCGTCCAATGTTTCCTTACGTATTTTTATCTCTTTTTTTTTCTTTTTTGGTCTGGAAAAGGTCTTGCAAACATTCCAGCAATTGGTTCTTATCCTGTGTGTAGACACCGCCTCTTAAGAACAGAGCTCCTGGTTTGTCTTTCTAGTTTCAATCCCTCACTGGATGATTTTCCAGTTTTTGAAGATGATTTTAAATCTTAACCCTGTCTTCCAAACTGCTGCTGATTTGCAAGTGTGGAACGAGTGCTCACTTCATCCCTAATGCTTAATAGTCCAGAAAATGCCAGGCAGCACCTTGATCAAAATCAGTCTTGAACACCTTTCTACTCTGATGTTGAATCACTGGCAATTATTATGAAAATACTCTTCTAGAACAACAAAGATTTCTTCCACAAACGTATGGCTGCTCTAATGGATTAAATTTCTTTAGTTTGCTTTTAATTTTCACACCAGACAAAATAGTCAGCAGACTAAAAAACTAATAAATTACTGTACTATTAGGTTACATAACCTCTTTTAAATGGAGTAACACATTTAATCGCATTTAAAGGTGATTAAATGTCCCCAAATTAAGTTGATTGACTTAAAAATGCTGCTTCTTTTTCCCACCACGGCAGCTTTTATCGTTGTCATCTGAATGCTCTGTTGCATCTTCCAAGGGTTTGCCAATTTCTGTCCATTTGCCTAATGGCAGCTCTCTCTGCTGTGGTTTTGGGTGAATGATGTTTGTCAAGAAGCACTGCACAAACAGAAAACTGTGGCTGCCTGAGTGTTTCCAAACAAGCTGATGCCGTGGTTAGAGAGAGCCGACGTCGTTTCCTTGTCCCGAACGTTTCCAGATACATCAGCCGTTAACAGGCTTAGCAAAAACAGAGCAGAAGAATTACATCTTACTTAAAACAGAATTTGGACCAAATTAAAAGATTTAGAAAGCTCCGGAGGCAATTAGGGTACTTAGCGTAATTGCTTGCAGACGTGATCGTGCTTGATAAAACACTCTTATTTGGGAAACGCTGTGTTCCGTGCTTATGTTTTGAGTTGGAATGCCATTAGGCAAGGTGCCTCGTTTTGATTAGAGGTTTAACACCTCATTTCCCTAATTCTGCACGCCGTATTTGAATGTGAAGCCGTGCAGTGCTCAGAAATGCATCGCGCGAGTAGCGAACCCCGCGCGCGCAAGCAGTCGCTGCGTGCAAAACCAGCTCCGAAATAACCGCGGTTCGCACCCGCGGGCTTGGGCAACCCGAGAGCTGCCCGGGCATCCGCCTCTGCGGTCCAGCTAACGAGACGTGGGATGTGCACGCCGCTCACGCTCGAACTTGTTTCCAGGCCTCTGCGTAGCACGGGGCGAGCGCTGCCCGAGCGATGGAAGGAGCGCCCGAATTCCGCGGGCAACGCCGCGCTCGCGGCGGGGCGGCAGGGAGCCAAACACCTCTGGCGTCGGAGAGAGGGAGCCGCCAGGCACGAGGGAGAGCCCGGCAGAATGTCGCAGAACATCCTCCCTGGCTTTCTCAGCGCCTCCCCCGCCGCAGAAACAGCCCGCTCGAGAGTGGGAAATGGTCAGCGTCGGGGTGAGGCTGTTACAATAAATTCAGGTGGTTGCGACTCAGCTCCACTGTAGAGCCCGTTTTCAAGAGCAAAGGGCTTGAAACGGTCTCTCAGGTACCTAAAGTAAAACTTCGTCCCGGGAATTTGGTTCCTTGGCAAGTTGGTTGTTGTCGGGAAGCCAGGATGGCAGCTTTTTTAAGCGACTTACAAAAATCACTCTGCCCCATTTGGCCAAAAGGTGGAAATTCAGCCTGCACCAAGCTAATGAGTGTCTTTTTAAGAATAGAACAAAACCAAAAAAAAAGCAGAAAAATATATGATCTGCCTTTCAGTTGCAACATCTTTGTTTCCTCTTATTGCAAGGGTAAACAAAGCATCCTTGAAATCCAAAACTTGCAGTCACTCATGTTGGCAGGGATGTTGGAGGGAGTTAAACAGAAACAAAATTTCTGACCAGAAAAAAAAAACACACACACACACATATATAGACACAGATTCTGTTCTTTCTTGTTTTTCATTGTTTCTTTATTTTCTTTTTTGTACAGTGTAAAATTATGTTTTGCTTTCATTTTGCTACCACTAGAAAAAATTGCAAATCTAATTTTTTTCCCTCGCCTATGGTCAAGCTTGTATTGATTGAGTATGTTTGGCTGATGGTTTCATTTTTTACAAGGAGAGATAAAGGAGTTGTTTAAACTTGTTTGTCCTCCTTCAGATGTCTATTGATGGCCTGGTAACCACTTCAGATATTCATAATGAAAATATATCAATGTTAGATGTGTAGGGTGGCTTAAAAATTTCAGTCACCCATGTGCAACAGCTCCAGTCCATCTTTTTCCTCCTTTCCATCTTCCAGCCACAGAGCAACTTCCTCTCTCCCCATCTTGTTGTGTTTGTGTGTTTAGAAAGGGCACAGTTACTGATTTGCTGGAATGCATCAATCTCTAACTTCTGCATTTAGCTTAAGGAAAATGTTTGCCTCATTCCATACCAATTCTCACATCTTCTTCTTTACCTGTTTCCAGCTGCATTTGAGTTTGTGTGAAAGGGGTGAGGACACATCAGCCCTCACTGAGATGCGAGAAAAACGGGGCATTTTCTGTTCTCTTTGCTTTTGTGCACAGCATGCGTAGGAGTAGAAGACATCTGGCCCAAAATTCTGCAAGTTGCTTCATACCCAAAGCTCATGGAAGGCTTCCCAAAGCAGAGGATTACCACAGACACATTTATGAAGGATTCCTATCACTCAGGGACTGAATTAGTCTTGCACAGTCACCAGAAAATTGGAATCAGGTCTTGCATATTGCCACCACAATTATGGCATGGGTCCCGTGCCAGCCGTGCATTAAAAGATGTGTAACCAAAGATCTGTGTTTTACAGCTTCCTTAGGACCTCAGGACCATGAGCATCCCAGTTGTGATGCTAAACAAAACACCCTGTGTACACATTTGGTTGTTTTTGAGGCTCAAAATCCAGGATAATCCGTCATTTTTGCCACGTGCTTGTACCAGACCAAGGTGGATTCTTGCTCTCCTGGCCTGGACCTTCAGGGCATCACCATAGTCCAGCTTTTCTGGTGATCACAACAGGGTTTAGAACCTGCTTTTATAATAAATATAGATTCAAGTTTAGGGCAGAAGACAGAGCAGAGTAGATGTCAGCTGTGTGTGTATGGACAGGATACGGGTTTAGAAACTACCACGTCCATGAAAAGCATTGCAAGGGGAACGCGAGGAGACGCAGCAGTGGATTGACACACAGAAGCTCTGCCGTGGTGCCAAACACACCCACAAGGTGAGTGTTGTGCACTACAACTGTGGCTGAAACACGGGATTTTTCAAGGACCGCTTTGGGATCTGATGTGACACGAGTCCTGCTGATACGACACGAGTCCTCCTCCACAGCCCCCTTCCCACACGAGCACGTGCAGTCACTGGGCTCCCTGGGGACACTGCAAAGGGCTTTAACCTACCCTGAGAGCATCACTGCAGTTTCTGGTTGTGCTGAAGCAATTTTATTTTCTGCACCCTTTGCTGTGGTGAACATGCAGGCCCCACGCTCCACCCACCAAACACCTGAAAACGAGATCTCCTTGCTGTTCTAGAGCTCGGCAGGTCGGTACCCTGCCGAGATTTTCAACCACCCCACCCCTATAAAACAGAATGTAGTTTTGAGAACAAAAAATGTTTCTTCTTTTCCTCCATCTGCATGTCATACTCGGAGGGAGAGAAAAAAAAAAAAAAAGCAAAACAACAGACCAAGCAACAGGTTGTTTCCTGGGAAAGTTAATGTTGCTGCCTGTCAGCCTTGAAGGTGACTATTAAGGTTATATTGGTCTCTTTTAAAGCTCCTGTAATGGGACAAAAGCCAAGCAATAAAAACACCAAAGCCTCTGTTACATAGTCCCTGCTAAACACTCGCAGCCCTCAAGATCTTATAAATGTCTTATTGAAACATGCTGAAGAAAGAAAAAATGTCAAATGTGCCACATATCATTCATTACTAAAAGTACTAGTTGAGATTTCTTTTCTTCCGTGTTCTGCCTGTCATGTTCGTGGTTTAGCTGGCCCTTGCCTCTAAAGTAATTTAAAAATGTTCATTGCCATATAGTGGTTTTCTTTGTTTCCTTGCAAAAGAACATTTAATTGGAATTTAGTTCTAACCTTTAAATAAAAGATGGTTTAAAAGGGAATGCTTTCTTTGACTGAGGCCAATATAATTTTTTTTAGAATTTATTTTGATCTGATATCTTTTTTTTTTGACTGTGATTCTGGGAAAGGGAATTAATTATCTTTGTCTTAAAAAAGCAAAATTTAAGAATTCATCTCCTTCACTTCTCTGCTGCATGGGATAAATTAAATTATATGTGGGTGAACATTTCATTTTTTTGGTATTTGTCTGACTTACAGTACTGAAACAGGTCTTTTCCTCAGAGTGGTGTGAGGAAAATTTCAGGATTTAAAATTAAATTCTTTTAAATATGCACTTCAGGATAAATCCAGAGTCATCCAGATTCTGCAAGCCCAAATCTCTCATGATGCAAGTCAGTATTCTAACATAATGTCATCACAGATATTGATTTCTTTACCTTCAAGATTTGTTCCATTCCAATTCCTTTCCTTTTCCTTTTCCTTTTCCTTTTCCTTTTCCTTTTCCTTTTCCTTTTCCTTTTCCTTTTCCTTCCCTGTGCAGCAGCAACTTGGCCTCAGCCAGATCAGGCTCTTACCTGCGGGAGAAGAAAATTCAATTTTGCATGCACTGTTGAAAATCTGCAAGTTCACTCTGGATGAGCACATTTGGGAATGTGCTGCAGTTATGATTTTGGCAAGGACACAGAGCAGAAGCCCTGTCTGGAATTGCACTGACACAAATCTCAACAGGGCTTTTCCACAGTCCACATCAAATTAACTCATCACCATCCTTGCAAATGAACACCGAAATAAAATGACACAGTAGCATGAGGGCTTCACTCAGTTCGAATATTTTAAAAACTGTATTTCAGTGGTTGCTAATGCAGAATGAAAGAACAAAGACAGATTGCTTGAAACTTTTATGTTCAGGAAACCACACTTCCATTAATAGAAATGTAAATCATACCCCAGCTCACTCTCTTTGTATACAACTTGAGCCATTATGATGTGCACAGTGGAATAATGGAATAATTATATAACAAGGAATAATATCAGTGTCATCAAAACAGCAATGTGCTCTAGACAAGTACAAAAGAGATATGAAACTATATAGTAAAAAGTCTAATCTGAATTATAAAATGCAGTTAGGCTTTCAATCAACCACATCTGCAGTCACAGCAGTGCCTTATTTTTTGTTACTTGGCATTCATGTTAGAGATTTAACTGCTGAAGTAGAAGAACTAGGAACTCTCTGAATTCATAATTTTCAAAATGCTGATTGTTTTGAGGCTTCTGTGCAATATTATTACACATACACACACGTTCATACAGTGACAAAGTATGTGAGCACGGGGAATCTAAACAAGAGTGTTTTATAAAGCATTTTTTTGAGACAAGTGATCAGCCGGGGAGCTGAAAGGAAAATCTGGTTGGCAACTCCAGTAACAGCTTTGGAAGATACGTCTGCAGTGGCACATTACAAATTGAATGTCACAATTTAAGCTTTGACTTTGATCTGGAAGATCAACACTGGCTATTCAAAATTTAGTGTGTAACTTTACGCCAGCTGGAGGTGCAGACAGTAATGGAACTGACACGTTGGCTTCGTTGTTATTTAAAACAATCAAATCTGTTTCACCTTTTATTATGGAGGAGCTGATGGAATGCAGTAGGCATATTGCTTTTGCAGAACTGTTTTGGGGAGCCCAGGTCGATTTATGAGTCACACTCAATTTATGTCAGAGCTGTCTAGTGGCATGAGCACTGAAATTACGCCTTACAGAAGTGCGTTTCAAATGCAATCTAATTTACCCTCAATATCATACAAGTGTTTACTGCTGATTGTGTGAATATCTCTAAGGCTTTGGAACCTGCCAACTACATGCAAGGTGACAGAAGCGTTCAGGATGAAAAACTGAGATATTCAGGACAAAGCAGAACTGCGGAGAAGAAGTGGATCGTGGTGGGTGACATGACAGGTCTTCCCTCTCAGCTCACTGACCACCAGATGTGCTCAACGAGGCTGAACCACGGGGCTCTCGCAGTGGGGCCAAGCCCAGGAAATGCCACAACCTCTGGGGTGGAGTTTGTGGCCATCAGGAACTCCTCTGACTCTCTGCAGGGCTGCATAAAAAAATATTTGTGATCTGATATTGCATTTATCTACCGACAAACGTGAAAGGAAAGCCAAATTTTTTTTTATTCTGAGGCCAATCACTTGACTGAAGACTGGCTGCCTCGGCAGGAGTATGAGGTAAATCAGAGCAAATGACTTCTGAGACATGCTCACATCATAGGGGCAAAAAAATCTGGTTTACATCTCACTCAGTCTGAGACAAATCATGAATCACAGTGAACAAAATGAGTGTACACTCCTGCAACAACAGTGCCTGGGTGAAACATCACCGGAAGCTTTTTCCTTTGTTCCTCTACCACTTTGTTCTCACCATGCAAGAAACATCTAGGGTGCTTTATTATATGTAAATTTCCCTTCAGTGCAAGGCTCATCACTTCATAAACAATGCAGTAGCAGGTAGTCTGGTTACAATAAAAGGATATTGCCAAAATTGCTTTGCATCATTCTTCTAGCTCAATTTTACAGTAGAAAAGACTGGTTAATGATGTAAAATGTAAGTGTTGTAATTCACTATTAGTACAGCTATTCTTGCAATCATTGCTAATAAATTCACTGCAAAAGAGTTCACATTTTTCTCCTCTGGAAAAAGTACAGCTTGTATGTGTTAAACGACTGAAATAAAGCCATACAAATTTTAGCTGGAAACTGCAGGTAATAACAATATGACAATATGTCCATAAACAGTTTAAT
The DNA here is from genome assembly GCA_013399875.1 of Gymnorhina tibicen. Classification (NCBI taxonomy): domain Eukaryota; kingdom Metazoa; phylum Chordata; class Aves; order Passeriformes; family Artamidae; genus Gymnorhina; species Gymnorhina tibicen. Next base: position 56,824 of record VXAZ01010927.1, read on the forward strand.
TACAGGTACGAGTTGGAATGATTGCTTTGTGCTGCAGTCACAGAGATCATAAAATAATTGAAGAATGAGTAGTTTGAACGTAATAATTCAAATTTGTGGTTGTGGAAGCACTGGTCTCCTGGATCACGCATGTGATTCCAGCGGGTTCTGCGCACAGAGTTAGTGCTTTATCCAGATTTAAAAGTTCTTGGTTTGTTTCTGACATGAGAAGACACAGTTGGTGTCTGACTGCACCCATCTGCCACGCCACTGCACGAGAAACAGGGGAACGAGAAGTGTACTTGCACACAGCACGAAACCACAAATTCCTGTTCCACGAGAGCCCTCTTCCTTAGAAAATCCTTCATCGTTTTCCACTTTCACCACAAATTTTGTTAGACTGGTGAGCAAAACCCAGGAGACCCAGTGAAATGTGTGGCACTGGCGTCTGAAGAGTAAGGCAGTCTTCCTCTGGAATGAAAGTTGAAGAATTTAATACTTAAATAGCTGCTGTAGCCCACAGATTTGTCTTCAGCCCCTGCACTGCAAATTAAACTACTGACTGGAGTGACTACGACAAGATAATTATCTCCACTAACTTTTAGCAGGGGTAGTTATCAGTGTCAGTCTCACTCTCCTTCTTTGTGCTTCAGTAATTCCTAATGAATGTGTATGAGAAAAAAGAAAAAAAATAAGAGGGACCTTTTACACATTTACCTTTCACAGTCAAACTTTCACAAAGCCCTTTAGAAAGTAATGAAAGGCGCAGTGCTGACAACAGGAGCTTTCTAAAAAGCACACAGACTGTCCACTACATCCAAACCAGTCGGTCCCAGTCAGGTTTGGGCTGAGAGGCTGCTGGGCAGTGGTGCAAGGCTGCATGCTCAGGGGCTCACCTGGGCTGCAGATTGCTTCCCCCGCCCACCAGTCCCTCCAGCTGCCAGGAAATGAACAGCAGTGGCCTTGCAAGAGCAGCCAAGTCCTCCTGTAGAAATTAGATGAGCGTTCATTTTGAATTTTCATTCCCTGACAGATTTATGTCAATTATTATTTAGAATCACAATGGTTCAGGCTGGAAGGGACCTTAAAGCCCATCCCATTCCAAGCCCCTGCCATGGGCAGGGACACCTTCCACTATCCCAGGCTGCTCCAAGCCCTGTCCAGCCTGGCCTTGGACACTTCCAGGGATCCAGGGGCAGCCACAGCTTCTCTGGTAATTCCATCCCAGCTCCTCCCCACCCTCACAGCCAGGAATTTCTTCCCAATATCCCTCCTAACCCTGCTCTCTGGAAGTGTGGAACCACCCTTCCTTGTTCTGTCATTCCATCCCTTGTCCAAAGTCCCTCTCCAGCTCTCTTGGACCCCCAATTTATATCTCAATATAAGCCTTTTACTAAACTCTAATAGCTTCTTGCTGGTTAAAAAAAAAAAAAAAAAAAGAAAGAAAAGGCACAAAGCTAAGCTTCATGACAAATATATGAGGATGTGCTTTGAAATGTTTCCAGCATTTGTTGTAGTAGTTCTGGCACTGTTACTCTCTTTCCAGATTAAAGGGGAACTTTAAAGGTTATTATCCTGAAGGCTATCGCATTAGGATCAGTCATTCTCCTCAATTCATACAGTTCTGATCAAAATAATACATTTCATTCTCCAAGCTTCGCATTCAGAAGCCAGCTGTGACGGTGCAGAAATACCCTTTTCCCTAGTCTGGTTCTGAATTCAGACCTAGCAGTATTCTCACACCAATGCAGATGCCTTAAGAGATGCACTTGAGAGAAAGCTCAAGTGCCATTTTTATGGGGGATTGTGCACTTCCTGCTGGTATTCGCAAGGGCCCTCGGAGTGAGCGCAAATGAAAATCAGATTTCGAATATTGGCTTCTGCTTCCCATCCTCTTTCCCTGACTTACTCACCGGCTGAACTGAGCGTCTCAAATGAGGCTTTGGGTTAACACAAAAATAGGAAGATTAATGTCCTGCTCTGCCTCCAGTTCTGTGAGGGCGAGTTTTGACTTATAGCTGCACACCAGCATAACGAAGGGCAAACATTTAAAAACACCAGCATGACAACGCTGCAAAATTACACATACTTTATTACCTGGAGTCCTGCGATGTTAACACTTGCTTCTGTTTTGAAGACGCACTCCTTAGATTTGGCCATCAAGTTATAGCAGCAAATTGACTTTGATAATTACACGTAACAGGGCTACACAATGTAACGCAGGTAATGAGATTTTAATTCACCAATTCATCTTGGGAATGAGTACAAGGAGCAGCAGTCAGCCTCCACACCACTTTACACACTTTTAATGCTAGTTATACCCTGCGTGTGTGTTAGCCCACCTGCAGTGACATTATTTACGCAATCCCACTAGGATTGCTCTCGTTTCAGGGGCCTGTTACAAAATTCATTCAGACAAAGGTGAGTTATATCTGCTCAATAGTTTGCCTTGTCTAAAGGACAGCACTAGAAGACACAGTCATCTTTCTGTGCCCTTCCCCGATGCTGGGAGCAGGGAGGGGAGGGGAGGCAGGGGCTGTACGGGTATTTTCACTACTGGTGCATTCTTTGCTATAAACACAGACCCACTTCCCAAAGCCACCAATCCGACTGTGCAAAAGAAACCTGAAAAAACTGCAACTTGTTAACTTTTATCCTCTAAATTTTCTCCTTCCTGTGTTGGTGACATAAACCCACAGGCTGTAGAAAAGCAGTAGGTTTGTAGCTACGAGTCACGTGGAAATGTTAACCCAGGCCACATAATTTTGGGTGTCTCACCAAGTGCATCTATTTTTATGTGTGGAGTGAAGCAGCCTGTGGGAAATTAGCGTGTCTCTGTGCAGTTAAATGGGCAGAGGGACAACCTTTAAGGGCCTCTTTGAGGAGGAAAGCTCTCCACCCTGGATGTTAGTGCAGTTCCCAGGTTTTCACTGCCACCAACACGCTCGTGATTGGTTGGGCTGCCCAGGCACTTCCCTGGAAAAGCACCTTCCCCACTTTGTTAGGGCCCAGAACACTTGCAATATATTTGCATAATTTAATAGGCATATATTAAGCAGAAGTCTCATCCACAGTGTCTCGGATTGTTTATGATGATGCTTCTTAAGAAATCACACATTTAGTGCACCAACCACAACGACATTATTTGCTAAAAGCCAACTTTGTGTGGATTTAGGAAGACCTGGGCTTAAGCAAAAAGTTCCGCCTCAGCAGAAAACGCCAAAAATTTCAACAATCTTTATTTTTCAATCCGAAACTAAAACGCTCAGTGAGGAAATCTTGTCTGTCATAACCTGGATGTGCATTTTGCTTCCTGCATCTGGATAAAACTGCCTCACTAAAGTGGAATTTATGATATGCAAGGTATGTCACAGACCAACTTATTTTCAAAGAGAAATAAAATGGAAAACCAGGTTCCCAGAGGTTGTAACAAAGCATTTTCACAGTCTCGGTATGGTTTTACATATTTTTGTTTTGTATACATGGTTTTACGTTATTTCTGTTTGGTTTTACAAGTGAAAATTCTCAAAAATATTCCCAAAAATTTAATTTTTGATGAAAACACACTTTCAAACTGAATATTTCAAGCTGATTACTTTGAGAGAGTTTTTGATATAGATATAAATAAGGTGGAAATGGTGATTTTTAACTTGACTGTATCTCCAAAAAGAAGTTTATACATTGCAGAGAATTGTTCCAGGATCCAAGATTTGAAAGTAGCTTTTTTTTTTTCCAAAATTCAGAATATTGGCCATTTGATGAGGATTTTAAAATAAATAATTAGATTTTGTCATGTTATTAGGTACAAAGCTTCTTATTTAAATAATTCAGCAGCTCTCTTTTAGATCTTTTTAACAGGGGTTTACAAGCTTATTAATTGTAACTGTTTAAGCTGGAAATTTGCCTACCTTTGTATCTGCCATGGTAATATCACACACTATTTTTTCACCTACAAATGGTCTGCATTTTGAGTTAAAAACCCCTTGGTTTCAGTGTGTTATATCTGATTAGAACAATCTTGTGTCTCAAAGAAATTTTCTGAGGCTCTCTCTATTCGAATGTATTCTGTCAGTTCAGTAACAGCTTGGGAAAATGAAATAAATAAAAAAATAGCTTTTAAGTACTCAGCAAGGCCTCAGTAGTGTTTGGCAGTTTAATTTTTTTTGGGTCTTTCTTAGCCAACCGTGCTTTAATCCCTCACAATCACTGCCGCCGTGCATCTGCTACTGCCATCAGAAGGCTGATAATGAGGGATCCCCTGGGAATGCTCTCCTGAACTGAAAGGAGATGTGGCAAAAAAGATCGTGTGAGAGAGCCTCTGGATACATCCCAAGAAGCAGAAAAGTTCAACCACAGGCAGGGAGGAGTGTGAGGTCTATGACAGAATAAAGCTGGAGTTGGAGATGGACCGAGGGGAGAAACAGAGGGAATGGGGTGATGAAAGAAAACACCAGAGACCTAAAAAAATTGTGCAAGTCCTTGTAGACTGGTCACTTTTTGATTATTTAGGGTAAGAAAACCATATCACATTTGTTCCGACTCATACTCCAAATTGCTCAGTTGTTAGGAGATATGTCCTGTAAGATGTTTGAATTCAAGCTCCAGATTAGCCAGAAGAGCAGTGAGCTAAGAGCCTAATCTCATTGTCAAACTTCTACTCTACACATGGTCAGCATCCTTCCTAGAAAAAACCCAAACTATATTCTTTAAAAACAAAAATCTTCCTTTTAAATTAGTTCGTTAAGGGAGTTGCAAAAATGGAAAAACTCCCCAAAAAACCGTGTCTATAGTCTTACAAAGTGGATTCCGGACTGTTTTGCAAAAACATTACTGTAAGAAATATGAAAAACCAATTATTTACGGTAAAAGCTGTAAATAAGTTGGTGTTTGTTGTCTGTGCTTCTGCTTGTTTTCAGCTGCTGGCTGTTCAGGTGGACAGCACTGCCTGATGAATTTAAAGAGCTGCCAACATTTTGCCTGTGCTGTGAGTCGAGATGCATGTTTTTCACTGGTTTGACAATGTAAATATCACTTAGCCTGCCAGGGGACATGTAAGTTGTGACATATTATACCATATTAAACTCCCTGGTTTCCAGGGAAGCTTTTTAAACTGGGGCAATGAACATAACAAAAGCATTCCAGAAATCCAGGTGGCAATCCCTTTTTTCCAGAGACGTACCTCAACGGATAAAAGAGGTTGCCTAGTCCCGTATGAGCTGTTCCACAGGCTTCAAATCAGAAAATCTAAAACCTTCGGAGTTAAAAGTGTGGCAAACAGATTTGTCAACATACAAATTGTATCAGGCCTTCATTTCTAACTTGGTTTCTCACCAGTTCCCCTCCTGCCTTCGTGGCATTGCTTTTAAAATGTGAACAAAAAGGGGTTCACTGAGCCCCTCGATATAAAAACTCTTCAATTTTATTTAATGAAAACCAACACAAGGACAAACACCCAGAAAAAAACATCAACAACGTCCTAGGATGGTTCCGTCCTCAAACTCACCCTCTTCAAAAGAACAAGCCTCTGTGAGCCCAAATTTCCCTTCCTTAACAGGCAGCAGGTTGAGGAAAAAGCTCGAGGAAGTTCAAGGCGGAAAAATCAGGAAGAAAAATCTTTTTTGGAGGAGTGGAGAACCAACAGAGAGGTAAGAGAAGAATGTCTCAGAGTTCATAGATCCTTGGAAATGCTGAGATTTCAACAGTGCAGCCCTGTTTAGAAGGGGAGACAGACGGGGAACACGCACGCTGGATGGAGCGAAATATTACAACTCTGAAAATGCAGAAATTATGATTTCAGCTTCTTTTTTCTGTTTTTATGGACACTGGTGGAAGGCCTACGTACAATTCGAAGGAAGAATGAGGGAATAAAGAACCTGTATATTTAGGATAAGACTGACACTATTCTACGACGTATTCTTTATCTGTTGATAAGGGGATAATAAAATATTATAACTTGACCAAAACCGGTAAAATTTTGTGTAAAATAAAAATAATTCCATCTAAACTCTTCTGTTCTCCCCTAACATACAGCCTATGTTTTCTCTCCAATTATATCCCATTATAAATAGTCAAATTGTCTCATGTAAACAATTGATTCCACTCTGCTAATGAATTGCTTTTTATAAAAACACATATTCTTTCCTTATATGCCTAGCTGCTTTTGCCAAAAGCACATATTTTGAAGCTAAATCTAGCTTGATTGACATCTTTCCTTACCAAAACAGGGAAGAAGGGCCAGGAATTTAAATCAAAATTAGGCATAAAGAAGCAGAGAGGGAAAAACCACACCAAAAAAATACCCTAAATTATTCACTTTGTCTGTAATAATTGGTTAAACCATGTACAACATTTCTGTGTTTTCTTCCCCCTAAGAAAATGGCTGCATAATTTATCATTCTTAACTGAGAGTCTGATTGCTAATCCTTCCCTGCATTTCCTAAAATTCTGCATAAGCTTTGTTACCAAGAGATGAGCACAGCAGAAAGAGGGAAAAAATTGTTATTTTTCCCATTTCAGGACTTGATGCCTTTACGATCGAGGATCACACCCATATTCTGTTGTCTCTTCCTATGTCAAAACTGGTATCACAAACCAAATGTGCACAGGTGCTTCTAAAAATTCAGTCTCTTCTTGGGCAGGAAAGAGAGAATTTAATGTTTCCAGTGTACGACACTCACTTGGGAAACTAAATACGAGCTTTTCATGAGCCTTCTCTGTCTTTTTCCAAACTCAACACAACTTCAGAAAAATAAGGACTGAGATTTCAGGGTGGTATTGGAAGGAGAAAAGGGTGGGAGGGCAGGAATCCCGATGAAAATACAATGAGAGGTCTTCCAAGCATTCTTATGATTTTTTTTATAAAGAATTACTTCTGAACTGTCTGCCAGCCCCAGACTGTAGCAAATTTTTACAAAGACTTCTGCAAAGGAAAAAATTATTAAAACCTGAGATTTTTTGTTATTTAAACTGTAGCTGATCTTCCTAGTTGTTCAATATTTGATTTACTTGTAGGCAATTTTGGAAGCAATTTTTTTCCTGAGCCAAATACGTTCTAAAATATCTAAATAATTAAATACCATTCTAAATAAATAAATGCATAAATGAGTGCATAAATAAATCTTTCTGCTCTTTAGCCCACATTCTGTTTCTCAGATGAGGCATAGATATTAGAGGACTACTTGTAATTCTGATAGAAAATAATGGCCTTAAATTAAATGATCGTAGCAATGGGGTTGTGCACAAATACTGAGAGCAGTCAGGTCTTCAGCAAAAAATCAATAAAAGCATTCAAATTTTAGTGCTTCCTATACATTAGGAGAGAAAATATTGGGGTATTCCCCCTCGAAAAGCGGGGAATCAGTGTTAGAATCTCTACAGAAGGTTGATTAAATGTTCTCTGCAGCGCTTGGGAGTTTGGACCCTCGGGTGCTCGTGCCCTTGAGGGTGCGGAGGGTTTGGGGCTGCAGACTGAGAGGGGAGCTTTAAGGAGGGTGACTCAGGAGGGCTCCCCTCGTCCCGAGCCTGCCAGTGGCACCAGGTCACACAGCTCCACAGGGAGTTCCAAGGAGAGGACGGGGATTTCTCCAGGGGCGCCGGCTTGCCCGGGGCGCGTGAACGGCGGGATACATCCTCGCAAGGTGGTAATTTATGGTGGCAATGAATGCTCCCCCTTCAGCCTGAGAATGTGCGTGAGTGATCGGAAAGGACAGACAGATAACATAAATCTCCTGATATATGGTACTGCCTTATCTCCTTTTCATGTCTTATTAAAGGTGTTGCCAGAAACGGCTGTCTGGATTTGTATCTCTCAGTTACTAATGAAGTTAGAACTCGGTGGTGTTTTAGGAGCTTTCCAGCGTGGCTCCTTGCACTCTGCCCAAACCTGCCTCATCAAAATTCAGTTTGTTCTTATCCTCCCCAAGCTGCAATCTCATCCAGAGAGTGTTGCTTGCGCTCTTCTTGATTTATTATCCTTTTCGCTTTTGCTCATTATCACCAGGTAACCTTATTTACCACAGGGTTCAGCTATCCTTTCCATGCAGATTAAAAAATATCTCTCTGCTTGACGCAGACCTGTTTCCTTCTGGTTGGGAAAAAAAAAAAAAAGGTGATCCTGTTTGTCACTTCTCTTTGAGTGCATAGCTAGCTCTCCTTGCTTAATTCCCGTGTTTTCCCTTTATTCTTGTCCCTTCTTAGTGTTCACTGAGGAGTATGCATCGAAGCTGACCAGTTTTTTCCACCCTAAATCCAAATCACAGCAGTGTACCAGCTTCCAGGAAGACAATTAACTCTGTCTCAGCTAAACAAGAACACCAGTGCACACCAGTTTCAAATATCGCCAAAAAATCCACCTTTTTGTCACAAAGATCAGGATACAGGGATGAATTCTATACCAATATTTTCCAATATTTTACTGATATTGGCTACGTTTCCCTCCTCAAACCCTTAGATATGAACCACTACAAGTACACTGAGAAGATCCTCCAAAAAGCTATTGCCAGTCAAATATCCTTATGAATTTCCCTGCATGGCCTTGGAATGGCTCCCAAGAAACCCTGGAAGCAGGAAAGAAAAACGATCTTTGCCATAATTCTCACTGAAATGTTGTAGAAACCCTGCTGTTGGAATTGCTAGCTATCACCAAAGCAGCTCTCTGGTTGCTTTTAAGCTCCTTTTTTGTTATTAATCCAGCATTTCCCATAGTGCCTTACATTATGTCCCATTTTGGACTAAGGATCCAGCCTTTTATTTTGGGATTAAGGTTGCACACTATAATGCAAACTGCAGATAATTGTGATGAAATTTAGGTGGATTTATGACCAGTTCTGTGCAGGACAGCTCTATCCACCCTGCCATTTCTTACCTGAAACCCTCTCTGTGTGCCTGTCTGAAAATAGCAGAGGCTTTTGCTTGCTTTCCACTGCTCCTGCACTGTGAACTCACATTTATTTTGCTATATATCACCCACTGCTCTTTCTCTCTTTCTTAATACACTTAGCTAGTCAGGAGGACGTTGTATTATGCAATTCTCCCCGTTGTAATCAATCATTTCCTGTATGTCACTGTCTTTTAAAAGTAAAAGCAGGCACCTTATTATTCTCCTAAATTCCCTGGTGCCAAGTAGCACATGCATCAATGTCCGTGGGTATGAAGTTATCTATGATACTCTTCTTGGTGCTGCTGCACCTGTTGTGCAACTTTTTGTGGCTCAAGGTCACGATCACAGCAGCTCACCCTCTGCAAATGGGGAAAAAATGAGTGAGCACTCATTATTCCAAGGGCTTAAGGAAACCTGGCGATGGGCAAAACTGTCCTTCAAAAAAAATCTCTCCTTATAATCTTCTTTTACGAGCACCAGCTGGAAGAGAAGGTGGGATGTAACAGTGAAATAAGGGGGTTTAAGCGAGCTGATTGCTCCTTGCTTGGTGGAAACAGGTAAGTTAATTTTATCTCACTGCATTTTTCAAATATTACAGCTTAAATTTCAGCGTGAGGGAAAAATTTCTTAGCAGTTTGACCTGTGCGTCCAGCCATTTCTGATACCCACTAAAGAATGGATGCAGAAAGAAGATGAGGCCTTTTACCTCTTTTCACCTAATAACTGCACCTAATTAATTGTATTTCACCTAATTAATTGTATTTCAATTTCACCAAATCACTAATGAATGAATCCCGAATGCTTCCATTCTGTTACAGACCCAGCTGTACAACAGTTCATTGTATCGCTGAATACCACTCAAGTTACAGGGCAAAATGCCCACCACAGCTGCTAGCTGTGTTTTTATTTGATAAATATACCAATAAAACAGTTGTACACCTGTGCAACAAGAGCTTCTCTGTGTCGGCCTCATAATTAAAAGTACAAATGCAAAGCGCTGCGATTTAAATGGGAAAATATGGCCTTGGCAAACAAATGAGCAACCACAGAATTAATAGCAGGGAAAAAAAACCAAAAAAGCAGTTTCTAGAAGTTTTGGCTATTTTGTTTAAAGCTGGGGACAATCATTGCCACTACCCAACCCGAAACTCTGGTGACTGTACAAAACCTGCAGGATATTTAGTGGACGCTGCGTGACTACACAATAGGGGCAATCCAGAAGGGTAAGAACAAGCCTCTTTTATTCCTTTCTCTGACTCTGCTGCGGATTTTTTATTGTTTTCTCTCCAGCACGCACTTGTACTCACATGATGGCAGGACAGCTGAGTTTGTGTAAAATATTTCTGCTCTTTTAGACGATAAATAGATATTTTTACAGTATTTTGTCTTCATGGGAAGCTGTATTTTACCTGGTCTCTTAGAGTCCCTGCCTCACTGACAGCAGTGTTTATAGTGGATGTAACTGCACTTGGTTATTTCATAAAAATGGTTGGAAGTTAAAAAAAGGGGTCTTGAAATGTTATTTGTGATTCTGTGACTCAGAGTGCTGTGTGTAACCAGTGTAGACACAATGGTCTGAAAGAACAGAACAAGACAAAGTAATTAATTTTGGATGGTGGGGGTTTTTTTTTGAGATTAACTGATAGAGCTGGAAAGAAAAAATTTCTCAGGAATGTGCATTCTTGCTTAGGTCTGAAACACCAGAGTTAGAGTGTTCTCAGCCTGGACTTTGAGGCTGAGACCTCTCAAGAGCCATATCCCTCTTCTGAGCTCACATAAGTGAAATAGAAGAATCTTTCAACAAGGGGATATTACGTTACTTTATGACTTACACAAAATAATTCATCAGCACATTATGTGTGTTGTGGAAGCTCCCATGTCAGTGCTGCAAGGCTGATCCAGCAAAGGGCTTTAGGGAAATTAAGCCCACACTGAAAATGACCCATGTGGCCCTCCCAGCAAAAACTGCCAAACCCATCTACAGGTTTGAAACTGTGCAGAAGTGCAATGGATGCATCTTCCTCTAAAAAAGTCCCTCAAACCTGATGGTAGAGACTCCTTTTGCTGAACTGAACTACTGGGGAATCCCAGTACTTAAACGGGTACAAAATACAAGAGTGGTCTTTGAAATGTCTCCCATAAGTGCCTGGGCAGCCTGTCAAGCAAAGCACAAAAATCTGGGGGTTTTAGAATGAAAACAAGACGAAATAGGAAATCTAATAACTAAATAGCAGTGAATAGATGATATAAAAATCCACTGAATACAAAGTTCTGCATAAGAAGCAATGTCTGTACGGTTACAAAAGTTACACTGATCAAAAAATAATGGAGGCTTGTACAGAAAAGATAGACAAGAATTAACTTTAAAGAAAGTTTTTTAGCAAGCCGGGAAGCATTACTTTGTAATGTTAGACCTCAATCGGCATGACTTATTTTAAATTGTTATATGAATTTAATCATATTGCTTCAATGAATGTTTACTCTTTTCAAGTGTATTTTTCATTAGCTAAACAGACACAAATTTCCATTACTTGCTATGGTAAAAGAAGAAAGAAATGAAAAACCTTTAGTGAATTCCAGATTATGACTCATTTGATCTCTCAAGTTGCCTAAGTCTTAGTGATAAAAAACATAAAAGCATTTTTTCATTTTGAAGTACTCATACAGAACTGTTGAGTTTCCAAAGTAATTAAAGAAAAAAATTAAAATTACATGAGCCCACAGTAACGGATCTGTGTATGTTCCTTACTTCAGTGAAGTGTAACATTTAGGAGCAAATCTCATCAATACTTGTCAAACACATGGCAGATGTATAACTGCTTATTCGGAGCATAAGGAGATGAAAAAATATTTTTCATTCATGAAACATTCAGCAATTATAAAAAAACCCAGCGACCAAAAGGAACCCAGGGACCAAAAGAAAAAAAAAAAAGAAAGTGGGAGATTTTTTTATGTAATTCCATTCATGAACAGCACCCATCACCCAATGGAGGCTTGGCCCAGATTTTGTGTCTTTGTTTTCCTATAACAACCCTGAGTTGAGAGAAGTCTCATCCACGTAGAAACTGAATTAGTTTAAAGCATTTTTTTATTACCCACACTTTCAACCTCTGATGGGCTGAGCCTCTCGTTTATCCTTCAAATTGCTTTGTTTATTTTTATCTTTTTTTACCTCAGATTGGTTGGCAGAAGACAGCAGAAGAAAACTGTGAAATCATTTTTCCAGAATTCTTTTAAAAATAAAGCCTGTACTTTCTCAGTAACTGATTATTTTTCACATTACTGTTTACTTTAGAGTGGAAAACTCTTATTATGGTATGCAGTCGGCAGTCATTAATTTATTTGCTTAAAGATAAATTTTGTACCCTCTGTGAAGTTCAAACAAGTAGATTGCCATGAGGAAGCAGGTTGAGATTCAGAGGGCAGGTTTTTGGCAAAGCTTCACAATCTCTGTAAATTCCGTGCTCAAGACTAATGACAATTTCTGTTTAATCCTAGAAGAGGCCCTGGGCAGTTTGAGTCTGGCGCAGAAAGTTGAAGGCTTTTTTTATTTGCTTGGTTTTAAGTCTTCTGCATATCACCCTGGAATCTTGGTATCTCTAGAGAGAGAGGATCTCTGTTCATATGGACACAACAGGAATAAATGCATTATAGATTTAGTTAAATTGCTTCATATTACTAAAAAGCTGTTTTCCTTGGAGGGGAAAAAACCCCTCCAATTTCTGGGCAAAAGACAGTGGCCGAATGTGACCTCAGTTAGTTCAATCTTTTTACAGAATTGATTTATGTTAAGCGTTCTTTTCGTTTTTTTTTTCCCTACTGTGTTTTTGCCAGTAAACTCCTGTGGAAAATGGATATACATGATTTTTAGAGTCACTTTCTGTTGAACAGCAGCACTAACTTGTAGCTGCCTGCCTGGCTGCTTTACAGATAATTTCAGAGTGATTTGATCACAGAACAAAGCTTACAACTCCTGGACAGAGCTCACCTCTTTGGGCTCTTTGTCCAAAGGAAGAATCAAAACGTGGACCTTCAGGCATCTGAGAAGCCAACTTTGGCTTCAGTTTGTTTTTTGGTGGGTTTTTTTGTTTGCTTTCTCTCATTTATCTATGTGAAAAATACATGTTTTAAAACCAGAGCTTAGCAAATTTGACTCCCAAGTATAAAAATTATGAGCACATCAGAGAAACAAGAAAAGCCCACACCTCATTCTCTCTTTGTAATTCTGAAAACGTGCACATAGAGGAAGAAAAGGTGGCTTTATCAGTTGTGGGAGTCCAGAGTGCAGGGAACATTTCCCTGCCTGTTTTAAGGAGTTTTACCCCCCTGGACACCCCCCTGGTTTTGACCTTCGTCCATGGAGAAAGCTACCAACTCTCTGGGAAGAATTTGAACGCACTGCGGTGTGAGCTAGGTGATAGAATATTATGTAAGGTAGCACAGGGTGAAAATATAAAGGTGTTGGGTTTGTTAAAGTAGCAAATAGGTAAAAAGCAAAAACTCCAAAATGGAGGATTGTTGTTGTTTTATAACCTCCTTCTTGTTCTTCATGCTACTCCATTTAATGCGGCAAAATTGTTTAAAGTGTTTGGATAGAAAAATCCGCAGTTCCTGTGGACGTTTTAAAAACATTTGTTGAATATTGGTAGAAAAGTGAAAATATCTGTCGTTTCAAACACTGATTGGATTGTTTAGCTTTAAAAACGCCGGGTTATCTTGATTTCGGCGGCATTCTGTGCATTTTCCTCAGCGTGCACGTCCCTCTGCTGCACTCCTAACTTTTCTGATAAGGCTTAATAAACTATCTGAGAGCAGAGAAGGCTGAATGCCCGTTAATTAACCAAAATCCAGGCAAGGACTCAGAAATCCTCCCCCAGCAGGGGAGGAGTGATTTAAGGCACAGCAAAACTAACAGGTGGGATTCAAAACAGAATCCCACAATCAGTCATTTAATCCAAGCAATCAGGCTGAAATGGAAACAAGGTTTTCCAAGTTAGAGGCCCCTCATGTTAATACCCTGTTCTAAAGCTTCTAAATAGAAAACAACAACTCAGAACTTTAAAGCAAGTTTTTGATGATCACTCTTATTTTTGTATATGTCCCTGTTGTCCCAGAAAAACCCAGGAAATGCCTTTCCTAATTCCAGTTCTCTTGAATCCATTGCATTTCAGCTGGTCAGAATCTTTGCTTTCCCATGTGTCACTGTTTTGCGGTGCAGCACTTTTTTAGTTTGGTAATATTTTCTCTCTTTGGTAGAAAAACTGTGAGATATATACGTATATATGCTCAGAGCAAAAAGTTTGTCCTATACTTAGTAGCTTTGTCAGTTTTAATTTTCCTTGAGTTTTCTGATACTGAATTAGGAATGTGATATTTGACAGAAGCCAATTTTAAGGCAAGACGGGTTTCTTTTGCTATATAATTTCCATAAAGTGAGAGACTTCTTAACATCAACATCTGTAGTGAGGTACCCAATGTAGATGCTGAGGTTTGGTACCTGCTTATCTTCACAGGGAAACAAAAGAAACAGAGGGAAAATTCAAAATTTAGAGATGCTGACTTTATTATCACTGAAATTCAGTCAGCCCCTCTGAGAAAAAAATTCCTGCGGGATAAATTTGGCCACATTTTTGCTAATCTTTGATAAAGAACAACATGGAAAAAGAAATCTGCTGTATCAAGCATTTTAGATTAATAACATAATCCTTACTGAAATGGGGGATTTGTGACTTCCCCATCCTCCACCCACTTTTCACTGAGGCTGGACCCTAAACCAGAATCTCAACCAGTTTCTCACGGTGACCCTTGACTTTTGTGGTCACTGCCTTTGGTTTATGGTCAGTTTCTCTGTCTAGACGAGCTGAGTTCACTGTGCTTGCCCCACTGTTTGCTCTGCCTTATTTTCTTTACAAGTATCTTCTCACACACAGGTATTTTCTACTTTAAAACGTTTCAGGATTTTTAACAAATCACAGGAATCTCTAGGTTACTTCCCTTGCATGCTTGCTTATATTTTATAGCAATTTTGGAAATTAAATGCGAATGCCAGTGATAACTATCTGTTGAATTGCTTTTAGCTTAGAGAGGAAAAGAAAATAATTATTTTCACCTAAAAAAAATTTTAAATAAAAAATCTAAATATTTTGTGTTTTCACCCGTTGCTTCTTTTTGCGCAAAAGACCTAAAAAATCACTCTGGCCATTCAAAAGTTGTAAAACTCCTGTTTTTAAAATGCTGTGAACATTGACCTAAGGACTCTGGAACGCAGAAGAAACAGCAATTTAAGTGAATTTTTCCCCAAAGAAGAAATAAAAATTGTTATGTCAAGCCTAGAGACAGACAGAGAAAGAGAATTTAGAGATAGGGCAACAATATATGTGCACTTTTCAGGTCCAAAATGGTTTAGTAGACATTATTAATGTGTCTGTCCAGTTCCTCCTGTCTACAGCTGGGATAAGCCTAAGGTCTAAGATTTGTTTCTAGTTACCAGGGCACTGTATCTCTTCTGCAAATTCTTAACATAAAACTCCTGCAAGTCTCCAAATTGCCCAGTTGAATGTGCAGGATCCAGCTCCAGGTATTGATTTTGTTGGTCGAATCTACAATGCCTGCCAATAAACTGCAGCAAAATGAACTGTATGTCATTATGGGGAGAGATAAGGGGGGAAAAAAAGGAGAATTGTGTACTTTATTACAGAACTTGCTAAGCGCCCATCCAGCATTTCAGGCTGGTGGAACAATAATAGCTATTTTCAGCCCTTCATTGGAAACTAAGTTCAGGCACAGAGTGGTGAGCCTAATCTCAGCTCAATTTTCATTTAATCTTTGGAGTCAAGCAATAAGCACACCGATCAGTTTAAATTTGAATCTCTGGACTATCTGACTGAAAATAATTCATCATAAAAGAGACTTTCATACTCGAGAAAAGGCTTCAAAACTTTCTAGAAATTGCAGGAACCAGAGAGCTAACAGGCAGCAATTTTTATGCACTCACGGGGAACAAATGATGCAGTCACTTTCCACTGAACCAAGCAGATATTTACAGGAGGGGGACTTTTTTGTAGTTTTACTTTTTATATTCCAGTGATGCAGTGTTAATGGATGGCAGGTGGACATCCAAGCTAAAATTTGTCTCAGGTTTTTAATTAGAAGATACACCACAGGCTGTTGGTGCTGTGTCTTTCCTGGCTTGTTGCCCCTGGAATCTAGGGACGAAGTGAGTTACCTGTCCCTGTTGGAGCTTGGAGGAGATATCTGGATGACTGAGCCTCCAGAAGAGCTGGCACAAGAGGCAGAAATAGTGCCTTAGAGGATAATTGCGTGGCATTTGCAGCCTGTCTTGAGAACCATGCTAGCTGTAACCAGAGAAGCTATTGATTCTGCAGAGACACGTTGCTGCATTGTATTTGGAGAAATAAAATTACCTGGCCATTAAAAGTGTTGGTGCTGCCCCAGGCTGTTGTGCAGACTGAAATCTGCGTTGATCCTTAGCAACATTTTTTTAACCCAGCAGGCTGTAGTTACACATGTTTGTGTGGTCTGTTTTTGGGGGAAAGAACTGCACTTCAATATATGTTAACAATTTCTTGGTCTCAGGCAGAAGTAAGAGGCAGCTTCAGCCTTCCACCAGAGTATTTCTGCATTGCATATTCAGTATTTAACTTGCATGCATTCAAAGTTATCTGGTTTAAACGCAAAGATTAATTTTATCCTACACACAACTGAGCCTCCTTTTTCTCCCTCTGGCAGAATGTTTGTTTCCTCCGGAGGAAATTCAGAAAACTCTGTGTATAATGTGTTTAGACAACCAAAGACCTTACTGTGACAAATTCTCTTGTATGAAAAACATACATGAAACACTGATTCTATAAGTGATTACCCATTTCAGTATTTGATACTGCAATATTTACTAAAGGAAGCTATCACAGAGATTAAAAGTAGAAAGCCATTTTCATTTACAAATATTTTTTTCTGGGACATAATATTATAATATTTTAATAACGGAATCATGCCGGGGAAGAAAATAGTAATTCAAGAACTGCCTCAAATGAACTTGTGGCAAAAATAAATGCAAGCAAATAAAGCAGTATACGTTAAAATTTAATTAAAATCAAAATGATATAAGATGTTACATTAATGCTCAATTTTAAAAGAATGGTTGTTTTCTGAAAACACGAACATGAAACTCTGGTCTTGTAAATTGGTTTCAACTCATGGCTATGAATCTTATTTTCTATTTCATGTAAGGGATACTGAATTTGGGGATACTGGTTAAATGCAAAAACAAGCTTCTCCATTAGAAAAATTTTCCTTTTTGTTTATTCGTCATATTACTTCTTCAGTATAATTCAATGCCACCTTATTAAAATACTGTGAAGCTAAAACCTTACCCTCTATTCCATATTTATATTGTAAATTAGAGTGTTTCTCAGTCTAAAGTTCATCTCAATTTTGTGAAAGAGTAAATAAAAGAGGGTAAATCATACACAAAACCTTAAAAATTCTTGAAATTATTATTATTAAGCCAAATATTTTTTAGCAATAATAATTCCAAATATCTTTTTCCAGCAGTTATTGCATTGGAAGATAAGAATTTTTTGAAGGGCAGTTTTATTAATGTTCTTTACATCAGAAAACTGTAGAATACCTGAAAAAAAAGAAGAAATAAATAGAAGATTAAAGTTATGTGGACTGCACTCATATAGGAAGGAAAGGTATCTTTTGATACCCAGCTTTAATGTACTGAAATGGTGAACAGAGCATAAATTGAATTCTACATCCTATCCTGCAGTGCAGGTGAGAGGATTAGAAAATAACTTTGCCAGCGAGAAATTAAGTTGGATGGTGCGGTTTCACTTGTAAACAAAGACAAATACAAAGAGAAATAAATAAGTTATTCCAGGTTGGAAAGGAACACCTTGCCAAGTATTAAAGACCTTTTCAGCTCAAAGAGCTGTCACAGAGCGGGTGAGCAGAGAACGGACCCCAGAGGCTGAGCTGCAAGGGGAGGTGGGATGAAATGATGTCCCCGTGCCTGGGGAGCAGGAGCAGGACGGGTGTTCACCCTTGGCAGGCAGCACAGGAAATCCCATCTGCTCACCCAGCCTTTGCTGCTGCCAGCATCCCACGGAATTTATTCTTGTTTTGTAAACCTGACCTTCCCCTAGCCCATCTCCACCGCAGACAGCAAGTCAGCAGCAGCTTACCGTGCTAATTTAAGATCTGAAAAACCACTGGTAATCTTCTGGGATCTAATTAACAATTCACCTCTGAAACCATCTCTGCAGGTACCACAGGCGGCTAAATGTTGCAAGAAGCAGACCCTGCATATGGAGTTTGGTTACGAACTGAAAAGTAATGCCTGTTTATTCTCTAAATATCCTACAGAGAACATGAGAGGAAACAGGATACTGATGCTGTGGCAGACTGGTCTTTGATCTGGTCTGTTCATTCAGCCCTCAGTGCACAAAAGGGAATCATCACAACAGGCATAGCACCTCCATGCCTTTTAGGATTTAAAGCGCAAAACATCGGTAACTTTTATTCTTTTAAATCCCTCTGACTTGCTTTTAGAAAACACTTGTTTTTTGGGGGTTTTTTTGGTGTCGTTAGCACCAGCTTTGATTATTGTAGAATTACAGAATCACGATCACTGAACTGTGTTGGAAAGGACCTTAAATCTCATCCAGTGCCACCCCTGCCATGGCAGGGACACCTCCCACTGTCCCAGGCTGCTCCAAGCCCCAGTGTCCAGCCTGGCCTTGGAAACTGCCAGGGATCCAGGGGCAGCCAGAGCTTCCCTGAGCACCCTGTGCCAGGGCCTTCCCACTCTCTGAATAAAGACCCTTTTCCTAATATCTATCTAAATTACCCTGATTTAGTTTGAAGCTTACTGTTATTTGTTTAAGGCTGTTGGCAGCAGGTATGCATGACATGTTTGCTTGCCATCTATTTCCCTTGAAAGAGGCTTTTGGATCAATATACTGGGTTCTTATTTCAGACTTGAACTGGAAAAAAATGTGTTAAGAATGCATTTTATTTGCAAAAATATCCTCAAAATCACTTGGTTTTTGACAATTATTATAGCGCACAAAGACATTGGAACACTGAACATTTTGAGAAATGCTGAAATTTTCCTTTCAGAGTACCTTAAAAATTGAGTAAGAGAAGTGACCCTCTTCCCACTCATATCTATGGTTTAATTCTTCTCTTATGCCAGCTACACAGTGTTTTAAATTGTAAACGTTTTCACAGACCAACCTCATATTCCTTATATTTTGCTGACATGAGGTGGCAAATGGTTGAAAAAGAAAAGCAAAAACAGTAAGCTAAAAAAAACACATAGCCCTTAATACCTGCTCCAGCTGAAACACAGATAAGGGTGATACTATTTGTTCAGTGAAGACATTTAAATACAGACACAAAAGAAAGTCTAACTTGCAGGGTTCTGCTGTGAAGAGAGGTAAGAGACAATATCATGTACGAGACTGAGTTGTTTGATAGATTGAGATGAGAGAAGAAAAACATAAATTTCACCATAGGCAGACAAAATCTGTGGGCCAGTTTTTTAATGTGAGCACCTCACCTCATGGTATTTAACACTTGTAAATGATGGGAAACAACTCAGATATCAAGAAATTCTCTAAAAGGGTTCTAGCTTCCTTTTTTCATCTCAATTTTGTAACGTTTCACAGAAGGAATTTAAACAGGGATGGTCTCTGCTAGTCTTGGCTTTTTCATTGAGTGGAAACATAGTCCTTCAGTATTCCAGTTCAATTCAATACAGCTATTTGAGCAATCAAATAATACCCAGCATGAGTCAATGTGAGAGGTTCTGGCTTAAGAAAAAACAAGCTATAAATCATGGCAAATGATCTCATTAGAAATCAAACTCTAGCTGCTGTTCAACAGAATGGTTTCAAAAGAGAAATAGAAAAAAAAAAAATAAAGGAGGAGGATTATTAAGGATTCTGAAGAGGAATTTTTCAAAAACAAGCAAGGAAAAATAAGTGACCCACAAATCATCATGCCACTGTTGTAGCAGATTCCTCTAAGAATTTGACTGGCAAGGATTACAAAAGACAGCCTGTATTTTGGTTAGTATATGCTCCTAAGAACTTCACCTTTAAGTCTCCATCTGTTTGGAAAAAATATATATATACTACCCACAGTTGTTGAGGTTATTTCCATGTCCTGGTCACCAAGACAGGCATGGTCACTGAAGCCAGTTTTTCAGGTCAGAATTAGTCACTGGAAAATTATATATTTTCCCCAGAACATAGTTTACTTTACATCAGGACATATGCTACCAAAGCTAGGGTACTGTGACATATAATCATCTAGAAGGAGGAAAACCATTGTAAAAAATAGTAGTGCATAAAGGACAACAGCTGTCAACAAAGGTGCATTTACTGATAAATCAGCCAGCCTATTTTCAGAGCTATACCGAAGCATTAAAAAGTAATTTAGGCAGTCAGTGAACTGCTTTAAGTGCTGGAACAAATTATTTACCATTCCAAGCCTCCAGAAAAACTTTGGACTTGATTCTCTGGGAAAAAAAACCCAAAACAAATAACAAACCGACCACCACCAAAATTCAGTAGTGTGAACCAAACCCCACTAAATTAAATGGGAGGTTTTTCATTCATTTCAATGTACTCGATTTGAAAATAACCTTTTTGGTTAATTTTTTTTTTTTTTTAATACCACTACTCCCCCAGTAATTGAAAATGCCCCTCTTAAGAAAAGCTTTCAGCATTAATGAAGTAAATCTGGACTGCTTTAAAAAATGCAGCCTGGGACTTGGTTAATTCTGTCTTGTGAGATTACTGACTGCCTGTGGGTTAGGCTTATTTTATGACCATCTCTGNTTATTAAGGATTCTGAAGAGGAATTTTTCAAAAACAAGCAAGGAAAAATAAGTGACCCACAAATCATCATGCCACTGTTGTAGCAGATTCCTCTAAGAATTTGACTGGCAAGGATTACAAAAGACAGCCTGTATTTTGGTTAGTATATGCTCCTAAGAACTTCACCTTTAAGTCTCCATCTGTTTGGAAAAAATATATATATACTACCCACAGTTGTTGAGGTTATTTCCATGTCCTGGTCACCAAGACAGGCATGGTCACTGAAGCCAGTTTTTCAGGTCAGAATTAGTCACTGGAAAATTATATATTTTCCCCAGAACATAGTTTACTTTACATCAGGACATATGCTACCAAAGCTAGGGTACTGTGACATATAATCATCTAGAAGGAGGAAAACCATTGTAAAAAATAGTAGTGCATAAAGGACAACAGCTGTCAACAAAGGTGCATTTACTGATAAATCAGCCAGCCTATTTTCAGAGCTATACCGAAGCATTAAAAAGTAATTTAGGCAGTCAGTGAACTGCTTTAAGTGCTGGAACAAATTATTTACCATTCCAAGCCTCCAGAAAAACTTTGGACTTGATTCTCTGGGAAAAAAAACCCAAAACAAATAACAAACCGACCACCACCAAAATTCAGTAGTGTGAACCAAACCCCACTAAATTAAATGGGAGGTTTTTCATTCATTTCAATGTACTCGATTTGAAAATAACCTTTTTGGTTAATTTTTTTTTTTTTTTAATACCACTACTCCCCCAGTAATTGAAAATGCCCCTCTTAAGAAAAGCTTTCAGCATTAATGAAGTAAATCTGGACTGCTTTAAAAAATGCAGCCTGGGACTTGGTTAATTCTGTCTTGTGAGATTACTGACTGCCTGTGGGTTAGGCTTATTTTATGACCATCTCTGCCAGAAGGATCAGGCCCAGAAACAGTAAAAATGTTTTGTGGAGTCATAGAATTGTTTGGGTTGAAAAGGACCTTAAAACTCACCCATTTCCACCCCATACCATGGCCAGGGACACCTTCCACTTGACCAGGCTGCTCATCTACCTTGCAGCATTTTGTAGTGTGATACCATCTCAAAACAACTTGGGAGAAAAGCACTTCATCTGGCATTGTGGAGAATTCTCCCGTAGAAAAAAAACACAATATTTCCAGGTGTAATAAACTGATACAGGGAATTTGATCTCCAGTCTTTTCCAGTGTGTGGCAGGGACCACTTCATTTTAGTAACAGGAAACTTGACCTTTAAAATCCCACCTCTAGAACACCACTCTCCACATCAGCCAGCAGGATAAGGTGAGTAAGCAAGAAAATTTGAATTATATGTAAGATACAAACTTTCTGTCATTGAAAAATGCACTTGCAATAATGCTATTCCCAAGGAAGTCACCCTTGTGGGCTCATGCAGAATTATTTAGCAGACACCCCATGGGTGTTTACCTGCACTGTGTGCCTGTGACAGTGACTACAGCTGCACACATTTTTCCTAGAACCCAGGCTGTCACAGCTTTGGAGACATAGGTCCTGTTCTTATCCAAAGTCAGCATAATAATGGAAGTCCAGGCTTATGCTACACATCACAGCCTGGCTTAACAAGGCCAAGGGCAATTCATCCTTGTTTTCCTACTTACTTTAAAACACCTCTCAGATAAGAAAAATTTGATCTGTCCTTTATGGGATCATTCCACTCCTGAATACTGTGCTGGTCCGTGGACGTTTGCTTCTGCTGTTTCCTTCCTTCCTTCCTTCCTTCCTTCCTTCCTTCCTTCCTTCTTTCCTTCCTTCCTCCCTTCCTCCCTTCCTCCCTTCCTCCCTTCCTCCCTTCCTCCCTTCCTTCTTTCCTTCCTTCCTTCCTTCCTTTTTCTCTTTTTTCCTGGTAAAAGATCAAAATAATATTGAAACACAAGCAGGAGTTTCAGATCAAATGCACATTTTAACAGATAGCCTTGCAAAAGTGCACTAAGGATAACAGCTTTTGCTGTTTGCCTCAGTGCTGCTTAGAGGCACATCATAAATTCTTGACTTCTGCCAAGCACAGAGAATTTTCCAGCAGCAGCTCACAAGAAATATGCCAAGGCCAGGGGCATTGCAGTACAAGGAAAATGAACATTTTAATAAAGAATAGGTTAGCCAATACTTCCGCTGGTAACTATAGTAAAATATGAGGAGTCATTTTGCTGGTAGGAACGCTGAAAGAAATTTCAATTTACATTGTCTACTGTGTAAAAGCACTAAGTCAATGACATAGAACTATAATTTTTTTAAATGGCTAGTTTCTCATCCCTCGTAAACTCTGAATGTGTCCTAAAAAGGACGTACACATTCCTGCTCTGATGGGCAGCTCGTTCAGAATGTAGAACCAGAGAATGACAGAAAGGTTTGGGTTGGAAGGGAACTTACAGACTATCCAGTGCCACCCCCTGCCATGGGCAGGGACACCTTCCCCTATCCCAGGCTGCTCCAAGGCCCATCCAACCTGGCCTTCGACACTGCCACGGATCCAGGGGAAGCCACAACTTCTCTGGGCACCCTGTGCCAGGGCCTCTCCAGCCACGTTGCATGAAATATTGTCCTTATATTGAGTTCTAAATCTTTACTTTTAGTTTAAATTGTATTCTCTTTTGCTGGTATTCCACAACATTTGATGATGATGACGATGATGGCAACCTGAAAAAGGACAAGCTCTTCCCCAAATGCACTCTATGCAGGATGTCCCAGTCTGGCAAATTGAAAAATCCGAACAGGAGATGATTTGATCATGGACTGTAGAAATTTCAATGCAAACACCATTCATTGTTTAGATGTTGCTGCCTTAATCAACATCCTCCAAGCAGCCACTTCCCCCTGGATGACAGTAGGAGATGTAAAATTTTGATATTTGTAGTGATACTGGAAGAGGAGGATAAAAGACCATGTGCTTTTTTCCACAATGAGATACAATTTATTTTCAATGGACTATAAAGATTTTATTCTAATTTCTGGAACAGGCTGCCCAGGGCAGTGGTGGTCTTGGATGGATTTAAAATCTGTGTAGGTGTGGCATGTGGGGATGTGGTTTAGTGGGGTGTTGAGCAGTACTGGGGTAATTGTTGGTTTCAATGATCTCAGAGGTTTTTTCCAACCTAAACCATTCCATGATTGAATGAATCCCAGAATCCCAGAATCCCAGGGTTGGCAGGGACCTCTGGAGTTCATCCAGTCCCACCCCTGCCCAGGCAGGGTCCCCTGGAGCAGGGGCACAGGAACGTGTCCAGCTGGGGCTGGGATGTCTCCAGACAGGGACACTCCAGGCCCTCCCTGGGCAGCGGCTCCAGGGCTCTGCCCCTCCACGGACAGAAGTTCTTCCTCCTGCTGGGGTGGAACTGGTTGTGGTTTATTTTATGGCCACTGCTCCCCATCCTGTGCCTGGCACCACTGAACAGAGCCTGCCCCATCCTCTCAGCTTTATTCATCTCCTTCCAGCCAGGGCCCCTCCAGCTGAGGGAGCACTGGAATGGTCTTCAGAATGTACCCTCACTCATCAAACCAGAGATGTTAATTAGCAGGCTCCTCAAGCAGGTTGCCTGGAGAGGTCCGTGCAGTCAGGGCTGGTTCCAGCACTAGCCAGGTGTTCCCAGCCCGCAGTTTCACTGATTTTGGCCACCTTGGTCTTGATCTCAGCCAGCACAGCACCTTGTGGGTCATCCCCTGGAGCAGGCTGGCCTCTGAGTTAGATACTGATAATACTGAAAAGAGTTGGAGGGTTGGGGGTTCCTGAGAATGGGTGGGCTTCGCTTCCACCTTTTTATCTGTAGGATTCCAGCAAGGGTCTTCTCTATCAAATCTCCTCCTCCTTCTCTCCCTTCTCCTCCTCCACAGATTCATTTGACTGCCATGAGCTCTGCTCTGACAGGCAGTCTGGCCTCGGGCACGAGGCAGGAGGTTGGAATGTCCAGGATGGGCTTGGCTTCCTGCTGTCTTTGTCATTATGATTTCAGCAAGGCTTTTCTCCCCTAATTCTCCTCCTCCTCCTCCTTCTCCTGGCTCCTGGCTGCCAGCACCTGGCCCTGCTCCCATGCCTGGCTTTTGAGTGCAGCTTTGCTCTTGTGTTGGTGTCTTGGGGTGACTGTATGCTGTTGTATCCCCTATCACTGCTCTATGCCCAGACATGATTCCTGAGCCTTTCCATGCCTTTAAAACTGGATGCAGGAGACAGAGAAAAAAAAACTGAGCGAACTTTTCAAAACAGTTTGTGCTTCAAGGACACGGAGATTAGCCACTGCTGCGGCTGGCA
>VXAZ01010927.1:82055-145814 GCA_013399875.1 Gymnorhina tibicen
TCAGTGTTCTTAAAATGTCCTCTGAATGTCCGCAGAATCAAGATAACACGGCCTTTTAAAAGTAAATTACCCAATAAGGACTTAAAACGAAAGATATTTTCATTTATCTACCAATACTTAACAGATGCCCACCGGAACTGCGGAATTTTTCATCCAGTCCTTTGAAACTGCTTTTACTGCAGAACATGGAGGGATAGAAGAAGTAGAAGAAACTTAGAAACTACAGCAATCCTCCATTTTGGAGATTTTTGCTCTTTATCTATTTGCTATATTGATAAACCCAAAACCTCTAGGTTTTCACCCTGTGATAACTTTACAAAATATTCTATTATCTAATTCTACCAAAAAGGTTGGCAGTTTTCTCCATGGACAAAGGTCAAATACAGCACTGCGCAGGGGGGTTAAATTATTTAAAATTATTTAAAACAGCCAGAGGATGTTCTTTCTACCTTCTGGATTCCCACAACCGCACCCACAGAAGGACTCTAAAATCTTTCAGGTTTTCTCTCCAGAGCGAGAGATTTTACTATTTAGCATTATTATTATTATTACTTTCCTGTGTGTTTTTTAAATAAATAATTTTTATTTTCTCCTTCACTTTCCTCCGAGGAAAATTTTTTTTCCCGAACCCAGTTGGGGGGAGGGGTGGTTGTAACCTGCCTTCCTTCGAGGAGACGTTCCTTTGGGACATTTCCCTGAATTTGGCCTCAACCACCACAGCTGGTTACAGAGATCCTTTGGATGGGGGAACCATTCAGGATCTTCACCCGCTGCCTGAAAGGACACAGCAGGAGAGGTCAGCAGGAGAGGACACAGTGGGAGCTGAGACCTGCAGCTGACACCTGCATTCCCTGTGTCCCCAGGCCATGCTGAGGCTCACCTGAAGTGCGAGAAGATCCAGCCATGTGAAATAGGGGGATCCTGCCAGTCCCATCCCATCTCTCCATGCGCTGCCTTCGCCACCATTGGTCAGTGACGAAGAAGAAGCGTTTGAGGCTGTGGAATGGGCTCCTGCTAGGCAGAAAATCACAGAAGCCTGAAACGGTTTGTGTTGGAAGGGAGCCTTGAAGGTCATCCAGTTCAAATTTCTGCTGTGGGCAGGGACAACTCCAACTAAACCAGATTGCTCAAAGCCGTGTCCAACTTGACCTTGAATATTAGCAGGGATGGGGCATCTCCCACCCTTCATAGAATCATGGAATGGTTTGGCTTGGAAAGGACCTTTATTTGTCATCTAGTCCAGCAGCCCTGCCACAGCTGGACATCTTCAACTAGATGAGGTTTCTCCAACCTTCTTCCAATCAAGTGTCCTTAAACACTTAGAGTGATAGACTAATAGAGGGATTTGGGTTGGAACAGACCTTTCAAGGCCATCTAATCCAACTCCTGGCAATGGTCAGGGACATTTCCAACTACACCATGTTGCTCTAAACCCTATCCAACCTTGCTAAATCTAGACATAATTCACGTTTACTGGATATTGAAATAAAAAACCTGACTGAAGGCAAACCAGCTTTCCTTCTTCTTTTTTTTTTTTTTTTAAGGTTTTCTCATCTCTCCTTGGCTGTCTACATGGTAACAGTTTCCACTTTTAAACACACTTTATAATGGGAAAAAAATTAAACCCTGGAGTTACGGAAAACAAGATGTGTCATGATTTCTGTTTCTGCAGGTCTTGTTTGCTCTGTGCGCTGGTAAGCAACACAACATAAACCTGCAAAGTGGGCTGTAAATTAATTAGCCATCATGGCAAACCTGTAAGAGCCCTTTAGAGCAGTTTAGCTGAATGTAATAAATACATCCACGTCAATAATTTATAGTAATCAGTTAACTCGACAGACTTTGTCACTTATGTTTATGAGGTGTATCATGTTGTGGGTCATGGTGAGTTTTCATCATGCTGGGTTTTACGTTGGAGAGGTGTTTGCTCGTGTATGTGGTACCTCACACTGAAAGGTCCAGATATGGGGTTTTTCCTCCCTTTCCTTGTGTCTCAGCTGCTCATCTGAACAGTGAGGCTCCTTGGTGGGGTAATAGTCATCACTCATAAAGCAATCAGGAAAAAATGGTTCCAGCAGCAGCCCTCTGTAGCTTTACATCTCACGTGAGAGATATCTACTCAGGAAATTAAAGCTGGACCCACTGGGTGACGCAGTAGGAACCTTATCTTCTCAGAGTCACTTTATCTCAGAGTCTCTGTGGAAATGCTTCGGGAATGTTTTCACAGGAACAGGATCAGACTGTTGGAGAGGGATTGTTTAGGCCATCAGTACCCACAGAGCTTTCTCAGAGCTGTTGCACGGGAAGCTGTATCAAACTCTGTGATGGAGAACAATGCCTTGTTTTAATCTTCATTTCACACAGCATAAGTTCCTGAAGTAGAGCCTGGTTTCTTGATATACAGGCCATGATAGACGTTACCTCAATGACTAGGGCAGGAACTCCCCAGTGAATAAAATCTTAATTTCTCCAAATTGGACATTTCTTTTCAGACTGGTGTTGGCCTAAAAGCATTTATCATTCTGCAAATGCAATCCATTTGGGTTTTAACGCCCAGTTAGAAATTAGCGACGCTGCAGATGGGTTTTTTGGTCTCCAAGTGTGAGCTTTTGTCATGCCTGATTTAGGATGCTGTCGCTGCACCAAGAGGCATGCTATGCTAAAAGTCATGAACCAGATGTCTCCTTGCTGGTGACACGGGAATCAGATGCCTCTAACGCACTATATCCTGCAATATGGTTTAGTGTTGATGCCAACACAACACTGCCACTGGAGCAACAGTTCCATAAACTTCCTATCTATGCAGTAATGCAAAAAAAAAAAAAAAAAAAATTGTTTCTTGAAAAAAATATTGTTTCTCTAAAATAAGTAAATACAACAATCTCTGGTTTACAGACCAATGCTCGAGACAATTGTTACTGATTCAACAGAAGACTGTAGAAAAATTACCTGCTTTAAACATAACTTTCTCTTCCTGTGCAGGTGAAAACATCCAGAAAGGACACCTTTTTTGGCAATATTTTAACAGTGTTTTAATGATTTAAACAGATGTCGTGTAATGGTAAAGACGCAAGTAAAAATGGAGAGAGACAATTTACTAGAGCATGTAGTGACAGGACAAGGGGGAATGGTTCCATACTGACGTAGAGAAGGTTAAGATCAGATATAATAAAGAAATTGTTCCCTGTGAGGGTGGGGAGGCCCTGGCACAGGGTGCCCAGAGAAGCTGTGGCTGCCCCTGGATCCCTGGAAGTGTCCAAGGAGCTTGGAGCACCCTGGGACAGTAGAAGGTCCCTGCCTCTGACAGGGTGTTTGGAACAAGATGATTTTCCAACTCAGACCATTCTCTGATTCTATGAAAAATAATTACACTTTAACCTGGAAGGAAGATATTTATTGTATTAAAGAAGGAAAGAATGCCTTTCAAGTTTTATTTCTTCTTTCCTTTATAACTTTATAACAGGGCCTGTACCTGGAAACTTCACCTTTTCTGTCTTCTGCACTTCACAGAATAGAAGTAAATAAATTATAAAAGTAAAGGACTTCATTTAAGAAAAAAAATGAAAACAAATGATGAGAAAGTGACCCTGGCATCTTTTAATAAAATGGTACCCAGAAAACCTCATCTCAGACAAAATGATGTGCATCTGGTTATGATGCAATATTAGAAGCATCTTTTCGTCAAACTTTATGCTCTGTGCCCTTCTACAAGAGAATTTGTTGAATAGAAACCCAGATTAGGTAGTATTAGGGAGTAAATGCCACACTTTCAAACTAAGTGTGAGGTCCCACCTAGATGTCTTTGGAGAACTGTTTCTTTTGTTTCCCAAACTCTTGAATAGAGTAAAATAAAGTAAAAATAAGTAAGATAAGATAAGATAAGATAAGATAAGATAAGATACAATAAAATAAAATAATCCCACAAACAAACAAACAAGAGAAACAAGCCAGCCAACAAAAACCTCCTTTGATTTACCATATTTCCCCCTCAGAATCAGACAGGATTAAAGGAAACTGATTTCAGAAAAGACACACTTTTTCTATCAGTTCAACTGTCAAATGTTTCGTTTGATACTTAGGCGTATGGATCCAATAAAGTCATATAATTCAGTAACTCATGTTAATTATCCCTCACTTACTGCATCACTTTGCACCAAAAGACAATATTTATGTAGCTCAGATCAGCACGATCACCCACGGCTTACAATGATTTTCCTATTTTAGATGTTAACTGCAGCAGACCCTTGATAAATTAGAGTGTATAGCACAATTACTTAGAATGTGGCACTAACCATAAGCAGTTTCCAAGCTAATTTCAGGCATCCATAAATTCCACGGCTAGAGCAAAACTCAGCTTCATACTGCAAGAACACTTAGTCTGCTAAAGACAGAAATTAGACCAGATACTGCATAAATCAACAGACTTCTCTGAGCTAAATGGAAATAGGACAGTTTACCCCAGCTGAGAATGTGGCTTAGCAGCCTCAAGAATTTTTAACAGCAAAAAACAAAACAAAACAAAGAAATTAAAAATAGGAACTATAAATAATAACAAACCGAACTACCCCAAACCCCAGGCAGCTGAAATAGAAAAATACTGCTGTATCCGAGACAGAGGATGGCTGTGTCCCTCAAACAGCTTTCATAAATCTTATATCTAAGAGGCAGTGGTTTCATTGACCAGGAGGATCAGTTCTGTACACTGAAAAAAGCATTTGCAACCAATATGAGTGAAAGGAAGGGGATACTTTTTTTTCTCCTTAGGAACATAAATGGGTTTTCATGAACAGGGAAATGTAACAAAAAGGAGCAAATGCATGGGGAAGGGTGGAAGGATAGGGGTAAAATGAATCGGCACAAATTAATCAGAAGAAAGAGAACTCCTTAGGAACTTCACCTGAAACATCAAAAAGCCATCAGATCAGGAGATACCTAGGGATGAACACAAGGAGTGATGTACCAAGAACTGTGACTGAAGAAGATTTTAGCCTCTGTGGCTTGCAGAGCCTAGAAAAACAAACAAAACCAGGGGAAGCCGTGAATGTCTGTGATATCCTTTCTGAATAAAGACTCCTACGGTACCAGAAGTGAATACAGATCACTGTGCTTATATCAGCGCTATAGGGTCGAGGAGTTTGCAAGCTGCAACGTGGAAATGCAGATTGAGGTGCTGCTTGAGCTCTGGGTGGGAGCCCTAGAAAAGAAGCCGTGAACTGCCAACCCCTGCACAAGAAAGGACTTCCTTAGCAGCAGGCAGAATTTCATTTAATCTGATAATCAACACCTGTAGGTAGTCAGAGAGCAATCTACCATCCTTCATGTTTACACAACAGGTGAGTAACTACAGACCTCACTAAAACTCTGCCACAGCACAGCTGTGGGATTTCACACTCAAGGAATATAAGGGGGGAAAAAAAAAACCCCAAGCGTGGATTGAAGTTAGGCACACAGGAGAGGAGGCAGAAAGGGAAAGTATTCCAGGAAGTTCTCGAGTGGTGGTTTATAAGCATAGTATAAAAGGCTTTATTTTTTTAACTTTGCACTAAAGAACAGCAACTGCAAAGTCCTGGGGATACTTGCAGTCACTTTGTTTATTTTCTATTAACAGAACATGAGGGGTTTTATAACCTCTTAAAGGGCAGCCCATATATATTGTGCAGAAGCATATCTCAGGGAGAAATACAATGTAAAATCAATTTGTGTATTTCTTTGCATTCATCGCCTTTCAGCAATAAACCCTGCTAAGAAAGAAAAGGCTGTAATTCAGCCGAAATTAAACTCTTAAGAGGCCCCCGCAAATGCCGAATCACACGTAGGTGTTCTAAGTAGCACAATTATCTCACACTCTGCAACAGCCTCATGATGCAGTGTTTGTAGAATAAAAGATGGGTAGAAGCCTTGACCTCCTGAACTGTGCTCGCTGCGTGTCTGTGCCATTTCTCTGTCCTTAACCCACGAGAGTCCCGCCCTGCAGACACAACTTTTCTGGTCTGACATGCTAAACTACCTGGCATAAACAGACCTCCACTGCTTTAACATGTCACCTGCCTTAGAATTTTCCATATATCCTGACATTTACTGTTGGCTATAAGGGCAAGCCGTTCAGGCAGGTGAAAAATAGGTCTGTAAGTGTGCTTGTAAATCCTTTATGCTACAAAAAAAATTAAAAATGAACAAATAAGGAAAGCTAAGTGCGTAACTGTGGCAGTAAACAGTCCTGAAGGATCATGAAAATAAAGGAAATGTAAGCAGAAAATTATTTCTCTGACCATGAATGCACACTGCAGCACAAAAAAAAAAAAAAACAAAAAAAAAACCAAAACCAGAAGCTTGTATTGAAGATACATCTACTGGGTGACTGTGCAGAACAGTGTCAGGACCAACATCCTTGCTCATCTGAAGGAAAAAGCGTACAGCTTTAAAAAAAAAATTGCCAAAGACATTAAAATCAGAGATGCCTGAAAGATCAGCTGTGGTGGGTCCACTCATGCAATAGGCTTACCAGAACAAGACATTGTGTAAGAACAAGAGATTCTCAAAGTTGTAGAAAACGTCATACAAGTCAACATACCACAGGTTAAAGCAGATGACTGAGTAAGTAAGGAAGACAAGCAAACAAAGCCCAAACAACAGTCTGAAGCTTTTCCTTAAGTGGGAAAGGCTAAGTTAAGGATAAGGAATAACATGCCTGGAAAAGACCTGGAGTCGCTGGTGTTTGATGTTTGTTTTTATCACGTTTCCTAAAAGTAAAGGTCTGTGGGTTTTTCTGTTGCCAAGAGTCTCACCTGGACAGCAACATCAAACACTGAAGAAGGTTTGGATTTATTTCCCATCATTCCCATAAATTCCATAGCCTTGGTACAGGCAAATGCCTTCTCTCAGCAATTAGGCAAAGAAATGCTCTGAGGAAGGAGTGTGTATCTTGTAAAAGACATGCAAGTTCCTCAGTCATTAAGAAAAAGGAAGGAATATGAGAAAAAAGTCTAACTCTTCACCAAAGTGTAGGTTAACAACTGGATAGGAAAAAAAACCTAACTTGTAAGTTTAATGAAAAATTTCAACCATGGTTGTCCACAATAAATATTAAATTTAATTATGTTATTTTCATTTGTCCTAATTGTTCCTCGAAAGGCAAGTTTTAGGAGATATTTAAATGGTACTTCTCACAGCAGATTACAAAGATATTTTGCCAGTTACAGGCTACATGCATAGCTACAATGGCCAAGGGTGATCTCTGCTCAGGACGCATCTTAAACTGTTATGTTTTACAGGAATTAGAATAGCATAAAACAATGTGTCAATTTTCTGAATTTGTGTAGTCTTCTTGTTCATAAGGCGGTGTTGTGGTCTTATTAACAGCAGGCTAATTTTTTGTCACAATTCACTGGATTCTAAAACATCAGTGAGTTGATGTTTTGAAGTCGTGTCCACTTTTATTTCTTGCTGCTTGCCTGCGGAGAAGTTAGCAAAACTGAAAGAAACATTGCCAAAGGCAACCCTCTCAAAGAGAGTGGAAGGATGCAGCACAGCTGCAGCAAGAGGGCGTGTAGAGAGAACACTAAATAATTTATCTGTCTTAGGGAACCTGGATGGCTCCACCAGGTACGAAAACCCGAGCCTGGAGAACAGAGCCACCACAGCGGCGCTCCCACAAGGCTGCCAGCCACTTCCAGGCGTTCTGCGGTGGATTTTGTGAATAATGGAAGGTAGCAGCTGCATGGTTCAGCTCTTAGCCTTCACGTTGCCTGGACTGACATAATGAAATATCCCTCTGGAGAGACTTGAGGGAGTTAGGAAAGCGCACTGCTCCCCATGCCTG
The DNA here is from genome assembly GCA_013399875.1 of Gymnorhina tibicen. Lineage (NCBI taxonomy): Eukaryota > Metazoa > Chordata > Aves > Passeriformes > Artamidae > Gymnorhina > Gymnorhina tibicen. The sequence continues at coordinate 89,875 of VXAZ01010927.1, forward strand.
CTTGCAATTTTTCTATCTCAAGGGCTCTGCACAGGTGATTTACAGTACATTATGCACACATTGTGTCAGGGCTGTGAGACTCCAAACGATATTATGCTTCATAAGCTGCATTGCAACAAGCAATCAAAGATGTTAAGTCATCCATTTTAGAGCAGGTTTATAGAGAAATAGTTAAGTCCTGGAATTAAGCTCCTTGCACTATGGTTTGAGGACGAGACGAGCAAATGCGGAAAATGTGCATGAATAATGTAGAATAATGGGCCAAACGTAGTTATGGGCATTTCAAAGACTGGCCTGGGACTGTTTGTCAGTGATGTGGGGAATAAAGTCATACGGGGAGAGCTTTATTCCAACAGTGGTCCAGTGGAGACAGGGAGGATTGCTCAAGAAGACCAGGGGAAGCATCTTGAGCTGTTCTGTTCCCCTTGCTAAAATTACATGGGCAGTTTTTCAGGTCTTGCTCACTTGGTCAGCAGGAGCAGAGGCTGGTGTTGCAGAAATCTTACCCATTTTATGTCAGGAACATGCCCTCTTTGTGTGTGCTACTTTGCCCACTGCACCTACAGTGTTTTGCCACACACGCAGACTGTAGAGAGGACAATTCCAGCCTGACCATCTGGGTCAGCTCCAGGGTAGCCCAAAAAAAACACTGAAAAACAAACCAGATTCTGAGACCAAAAAAAAAAAAAAAAGTTAGTGGTACCAGTGACAACAACCAAATTTTAAAAGATTGTTTCCTAAGGCAGCTTCTGATGGGGAAAATGAAGATGTGGTTCAGGAATCAAGGTTTACACAAAGAAAAATTATAATTGGTCTGAGGCAACAGGCACCCTTATGGCCAGCTGTTACCGGAGCTTAAAATTTAAAGCCTAGACTTGTTTAGATAGGCTTTAATAAACAGACACCCTGGGAGAAATTCAGCTGCCCAACGTGGGTGTTCGGTGCCACTGTAGATGTCCCACAGGCAAAACTTAAGTGCAGGGGTAGCAGATAATTCCTGCGGCCTCAGGGTTGCACCAGACTGCCTAAAACAACTCTTCATACCTGTGTTTAAACACCAAAATCCTGCTCACGACTATGCAAACAGGACTTGGGGAATAATCCCCACATAAAATCTTTCTCAGTAAGTTATTTCAGTCTTTCTTTCTTCTTTTTTTTTCTTAAAGTTTTTTTTCTTTGCAGTGAACTTAAATTGGCGAAGAGACCGAAATACAGGATGAAGAATTATAATCAGATAACTTGGCGCACTGTGTTTAAATAATAACTTATAAATTGGCATAACAAAAGAAAACACTTGGAGCATCTAATTCTATTCTTGAGGTAATTGAAGGCTGAAGAATAATGGGGTATTATAATGTAGGTTTGCAGCAATTATGAATCTCAATTCATATATATTTTCAGTTGCCACATTTTTTCCCATAATTCAGCTGTTTCAGATTCTTGAAAATTAGATTAGTTTTAAATGGTTTTGTCCAAGAGACCCAGGTTTGTGACGACAACCTGTACATACTCATGTCATGCAACCATAGAATTGTTTGGATTGGAAGGGATCTTAAAGCTCAACTTTTTCCACACCCTGCCATGATCACCTTCCAGTAGACCAGGTTTCTCCAAGCCCTGCCCAAAATAATAAATTTATCTGTGCATATGTATATGTGTATGCACATTTATATAATATACATATGACAATATGAACAGGTTTTCCCTCATTATATGTTATTAATTATTCATATTGTATATATATATATGTATGTTTTATCTATCTATATATAAATATATATATCCTTGCATGTATAGTAATGTGGGTTCAATGTTGAAAAATGAACTCTATTTACAGATCTGATGGCATTTTATTCCCACAATATCTGGCTGAATGAACACTGCTGCCTGCTTTGGTATCACCACACAATTTCCTGTGCCACAAGCCATGCTTCAGAGCTCACATCCTCACAGTCATCATGTTCACATTATCTTTAAGACCTCTGCCAATGCCCTGAAATTGTATTTGCAAGGGTTGCATCACCCTTAGTACTGTAATAACACAAAGGCTAAATTCTGGATCCAGAGTTATGAGCGGAAAACTGGAATTTGCTGGAAAATTGGATCAGAGGGCAGGTCTATCTGGAGGTGCAGGACTTTGTAAGAATTATCCCCATCTTATCATCTCCCTTTTCAGCTGTAGAGGAACACAAAAACATGTAAAGCCGCCTGAGCCAGCGAGGGGCTGGTTCTCAGCAGCAGAGTTTGTGTTGGCAGAGTGCTGCTGTGCTTCAGGTTCCGAGTGAAATTCATTGCTTCGGGACGCTTGTTGAAGTGACCTCCTTGTTTCATAAAGCCAGACCTTGCTGTTGTAACCAGTCCCACTCTAATTTGCAGCATCATGGACCCCGAATCATGTTCTCTCAGAAATCACGGGCACAAGAGGCTTACACTGAGGCTGCTGTGGCATCGTGAAAGGGCTTTAATATGAATGTAATTCTGGCAGAATAGTTTTAGAGATTCTCAGCATGAATATCAGTCACATGTATAATATATATATTCATATTCATGGTTTAGTTTTTCTTTCTTCCACTGCTTTTATTTCCTGCTCAGACCATGAGGTTTTTTTATTTTTTCCCCACCACGCAAATGAAATGCACTCAGATCACCAGTGACATATATTTTCTTAAAGGATTTTGGACTAAGGTCCAATGGGAGAAGACTGGGAAACAGGAACTCAGAAAAAGACTTCAGACTCATGTTTAGAGGTGCTTAGAGGAAAGTGCAAACTCTTTTAGTATTCATGGGACTTGTTTTCTCTTCTTCCTTTCCTCACTTTCCTTGATATTTTGTTCCCAGGCTTTATTTTGACACCAATATATTTTGATAGGGTTTTTTTTCTTAAAAAGTAATAAACATTGAAGGACTGCCAATTATTTCTTGCTCAACAATATCTCAAGGAATTGCTGTGTGATAGGTAACAAATCACCTGAACATTGCTCATCTCTTCTCCCTTTAAACTGTGGAATCAAAAGAATGTGATGGATTTGATTTTGTTTCTTGCCTTTGCCAAAATGTGAGAAAGCTACTCCACGAGTGCTCCTCAGGGTTCACGTGGCAGCATATTTGCTTTGTCCAAAGATCACACATTTAATTTATTCTTGGCTTTGTAAGTTCTCATCACATTATCTCTGCCCTGTTCTTTACAACATTCTGATCACATTACTCTTTCAACTTCCAGCACAGATACCGCTTTTATATTTTCCTCTGCATTGCCCATTCCTGCTTATTAACATCTGAATGTTGCTTCTCATTTACAATAAAAACTTTAATTTGCTTTCTTATTTCACCTCTGACATTCCCCAGGCCCATCTCTATTTGGCACCACATGCTTTCTTGGAAATATTTCTTCAAGGTCTATTGCAGCAACTTATTTTACTTGCAGTTTTAACATCCGTGAAGCAACTTTTGCAGTTGTTTTAATTTGATCTCTTTTCATAAAGAGTTTCACTGATATTTAATTTCACTTAATTTGATAAAGTAGTCTAATTTTATTAAATGCTGCATGGCATAGTTTGCCACCTGTGCTCTGTTTTCTCCTTAGGATCACATCAAACGGAAATAACACTGAGGAAACACAAAGGATTAACTCAAAGATTAAAAACAAAACAAACAAAAAATTAAAAGTACTTGTCATTGTCTTTTTAGACCAATATTCTTTTAGGATGATTTGGTTTGCATTCAACAGCAGGACTTACCATCACAGTTTCAGTCCTCTAAGAGGTTCAATACCTTCCACTTCAGGTAATATCAATAAAAAATTTGTGAACTTAATACCCCCAGCGGTGACACTTATTTTCACAGAGGTATAAACTAATTAGCAGAGAATCATGTGATAAAGAGTTAAGTGACAAAAGTTTCCACAGAGCTGAAGGCAGCAGCGAACATCCTTACGGTCTTTAAAATCTTTCATTTTCCCAGTGTGGGCCTTCTGGATGTATTCAACTCCCTCTGCAAATACTTAAATCATAAAAATGCAAATGAAAATTGAAATTGAAGCACATAACAAAGGAAAAAAAGATCAGCAGGAATTAGTCACTGAATTCAGCAGAACGTAACACGGCCTAAAGTTGAATTACCCAGCATCAGGTAGCAGGATACTCTTAAAATAAATGTTCTCAATCCTCTTCTGGCTGGCTGAAGGAAACTGGGGAGATGCAATCACAAATACTTTGCAGCAATTAGTGTTTAAAATTATAACAGCCACAATGCAATCTTTTTGATAAAATGCTAATTTTTTCCCTGAAAATCTCCAAGAAGTCACCATTTTTCCTACCCCTGACAGCTCCAAACCAGTCACTCGCAGGAGCATCTCTAGGACCTCATCCTTACAGAAGTGCCTCTAATTCCTGTACCAACAACGCATTTAAAGACGTTTCTCCCTGGGCTGACATCATGTTTTTGCTCAAAAAGATGTCTCCCATGTTTAATCACTCCAGATGCCATTTCCTACCACTATTTCCAAAGAAATTCCCAGGATTTCACTACTGCTTTGCATAAATTGTTTATCTTTCTCGGTTGGAATCAGATGATTCATTTGCATTTTCAGAGTCATTTCGTATTATTGCATCTCTGTTGCCAGTTAAAATGTATGGATGTATTCCTTCCTCTATTGTTTCCACCTGATATACCTGCATTTTATAAAACAAATTATATACTTCCTCTGTTTTTCAGTCCAACCTGATTTGGGTGGACAAGAAGTAAAACCTTTCCAAGGGTAAATTCTGAACATTTGGGATAAAAGTGGGAGTGACTTACTCTTTCCACTGGTCTTTAATCCCTTTCTTTTTTTAGAACAAGTCTTTGAATAACATTTTTGTGTATTTTAAGAAAATGCCCAGGACACAGGTTGTTCTACAACCTGCAGCCTCTTTAAATGCCTCCCCTCTTTCACTGAATAATGCTAAAATATTTGTTGAGCTGCAGCACAGTCCCTGTAATTTTCTCTTTCACCTTAAGAAAATCAAATTATCATCATGTGATAGAGCCTTGATGTGAGTTGAGAAAGATACACCTAAATCAAGATGATAACCTGAGACTAGACCATATTCCTGAGATATGTGAGTTCTTTTTCCCAAAACAGTTTCCAAGAGCACTTGAATTGTTAAAATTATTTTCTTCTTTATATTTGATTTAAATTTCCACATAACTTGAGGTCAGATGAAACTTCCGGATGAAGCGGAGGGAACAACTTTCAAAGACGTGGGATCCCGGGATAATTCCTCTACAGACCACAGCAAGAATACTCTGGAAAAGATGTTGCCTGTCATGTGGGACCTTTTCTCCTGTTGCCTAAAGGCAAGGAGCCACATCCAGGGTTCACTGGCCGAATTGACTTCAGAGCTGGACAGGCCGAAGGACCCAGGAATTCGTTGTGTCCTGAACTCTGCTCCCATCCATTTCCACGTACCCGTGACCTGCCAGATGCAGTGCTCCAGCTGATTCCAATATAAACACTGTTAATGTACTGTGAAATGATTCTCCTGAAGCAGCATAAACACTTAGTCTTTTCATTAGATTAGTGAGTTTTAAATTACCATGCCGAAAATGCAATATCAGACTGCATTAAAAAAATTAGGTGAACCTGATCCTCTAAAATTGATTAAAGGGTTGACCTTGAAAGTTCTTCACTTCATCAGGTAACTAATACATATTAGGCCAAGAAGATGCTTTTAATTTAGAAGCTCAGCTTCTACTCTAGGAATATTATTTTATATATATATCCATTTTAGTATAGATAATGCCATAAGTCATTCTCTGTGTAATTGTCACATAAAGACACTGCTGCCCAAAGTGAAGAAAGGCACAAGACTGCAATTTCATTTGCATTCCTGACACTCAATCATCAATTTTGTCACATATCTTATTGTCACAAACCCTATTTTATTTGAATTGATGGCAAGACATTCAACATTCCTAAAAAACTGTGCTTTAATATACCTGATTTACAATATGTCATTTAGTTTAACCTTAAAAACATATAATTTTGGTGATCATTACAAGTAATGGAGAAAAAAATAAAGGTGGAGAGGAAGTTTTTCCTGAACTTTCTGTCTGTTGCCTGGGCAACCACATACTCAACATCTCTGTAGATTATGCACAGTGTAGTTGCTTCATTTTAAGTATGATGGACCCACATAATAACAGGTTCAAACGCATAAAGGAACATAGAAGGTCTGAATCTAAATTGGCACTTTATTTATTTTTGAAAGGGAATAATCTTGTTTATATGGGGGGGGGAGGTAGCTTGCATGTTAATTTGTGGGGTTTTTTTCCTTTTTTCCTTTTTTTTCTAAAATGTGATGCAAAGAATTGAAAATAAATTGAAAATTTGTCTGCAAGGCAGAGGAGATTTAAAGCCAAAGTCAAACGAAAATTGCAATCTGATGGGACATGGCTAGAGCCGTGTGATCTCCATGGAATCTCCATTTCTCGGAGTGAGAGTATCTTGGAAAACCAGACACAGGTTACTGCTCCTCCTGAATGCATCACTTGTAACCCCATGGGGTAATGGGGCTGCTGGCGTTGGAGCACTGCTGTGGAATTAATGCTCTGTGAGGAATAGGATCACTTTAATTTAATAGGATGTGTGCCTGCTTCTAGAAAAGGACAAATCTATTGTATTTTTGTCACCATTTTGCACTGTGCAACATCATCAAGGACAGAAAAGTTGCTATGCCAAAGCATTTTGGGGATTGACAAAAAAGAACAAGTGCTTGGATGCAAATTTTCAAGCTGCAGAAGAGACAGATTCGGTACATCACATTCCACAAGTACCAGAGAAAGAACCGAGTTAAATAACTCTGTGGGAATCCACTTGCTTGCTTTATGTAAAAAAAGAAAGGAAAAAAATTCATAAAAGCCTCTGTCTTTCACTGGCCACTTGGGTGGTGATATGAAATGTAGCTGTGATATCTTGGGAGTACAGTACAGAGTAAAGAAGTTATTTGTGAAAATTAAGCTAATGTGTCACCTAGAAGAAAAAGCTGTTATTAACTACAATAGGGTGCCATCAATCACTCAGGATAACTTTCAAGTGCTCACACTGACTTCTCTCACAGGACAGAACTTTCTGAGAGCCACGGTTCATTTCGGTGCCAATCAGACCCCTGCTGTCCCAAAAAACTGGAAAACCAAAGCTTGTCCCCAAATTAAGAGTGATGAAGTGGTTTTGGATTGCTTCAAAATGTGATCTCTCCCATGTCAGGTAGCCTTATATAAATTATGGATCACAGTGAGGAGCACAGATAAGGCAAATGATTGGACTGATGGTTATACAGGACAAGTATAATTTATGGCATTGCATCTTACCAGAAAGGCACCACAGAAAAGAACCAGTATGAGGGGGAAAGAAAAAGACATCATATTTTTCATCTAAATATGTAAAGAGGAATTTTTCATTAAGCTGTCACAAGCCCCCATTGGACAGTGTCTGTATTCAAGAGGAAAGAATTCTATGATTAATGGGAACTTTCTGGCAGCATTAACAGATAGCAGTAGAATAAAGTCCACATAGCAGGAAGACCTATTAATTGCCTCCTCTGGTCCCATCTGTCTAGAAAATGAATATTTACTCTTCAAGTATTAATCTTGGTTGGGATTTAGAAACATGCTTAGAAGCATAAATTATATGTGCAATACTTTTCACTGTCACCATCCTAGGTATTTTTAGAAGCAGATTGGATGCATATTTAGAACATCTTTTATGTTTTAGTGGTTCTAGTGATAGGAAGAGAAAGCTTTGTTTCAGTTTTGGCGTTTTTTATCTGTGATGCTTTGTTAAATTTTGCTGTTTTACTAACAGTGGCTTTACAATATACTTATTCAAAAGGTATTCCAGTGTGTAAGATATGATGCATATTTATGTTGCACTGTAATTTTGTACATTCTGCACCCCTACATAAGGTTCTTGGAATGAAAAATTCCCATTTTCCTGCTTTTTTTTTTTTTTTTTAATTTGTATCATGGATTACCTAGACAACTCTATTAAAGGCTTTTAGTGCTTTCATCTGAATAGATCTGAAATATAGAGAGACAATGCAGTATAAGAAAACAGGTAATGGGGACAGCATCAATATGAAGAGACAAGTTCCCCACCAAAAACAATGAAAAAGTTTCCACCCGGCCACCCGTTCTTATTCAAATGGAGTTTAGTCTTTAACTCCCAACTCTTTGATTTTCAGTTTTTCCCTTTGCGCTCTGGTCATGGCTTTCTTTTACTGTCAGAAAAACTGGAAACTGCTGGTGAGGTGCGTGCTGATCCCTCTTGTTCTGCCAGGGATTCTGTGATTAAGAGGCATGAGTGACACGTTCACCTTCTTTTAAGAAGGTGACTTCATTTTTTATGATGGTGATAACAACAAAACCCCCCAGTCCCAGTTTAAAGCAGTGCGTGCTGAAAATCCTCATTATTTCTTGCGATTGTGAGCATGGTTCAGTTTGAGACAGAGAGACATTTCCTGCTTCCATCACACGGAGGAACTGCAGAGCAGAGCTGAGAGAGGGCTGGGGAAATGCTTCCCTCACACCCTGAGTAGCACCAGGAGACCTCTGAGTTTCAGCTCTGCTGAAAAAAGTAGTAAATAATGGACTTAGATAAATGCCCTCCTACCCAGACTGACAGAATGTAATAAGTAACCACAAGTTATGGGATGAAAAAAGAGGAAGAAAATCACAAAGGCAGTCAGCCACTAAAATATTCCTGCCTCTGAAAATTTGAACTTACAGGTCTGAGGTCCAGCAACGTCACAGCACATTGACTGAACCACAGATCATTTTTTTCCTGCGTGAAATGAATGAAATAAAATGACAAATGAAAAAACTGGACCTTCGAACCCTAAGCATGTGATAAGAGAATTTTAGGGGGCCATTATTTTATAGCCAATGCATCCAGTTAGGAATTTTAATCACGGAAGGTTTTAAGATAAAATAAACTTTACTGAATTATTCACTCAGCACCTTAAGTCAGAATATTAAAAATCATTTACAGCACACCAGAATAAGCTATACAGAAGCAAGTACTCAGCCTGGGCAGCAACATGTTTGATTTTTGTACACATTCATGATTCACTCAATGATTTATGTAACCAATCATTTCCAAAAATTTATTGCACATTCTAACTGATAAATTTCAATGCTTGACTGTTTTGTGTACAGCAAATGGTGCCTAAATTAATTCAGTTTTCTTTGAACACATACTGATTATTCTTCCCGTTTATTGAGCTCTAATACTTGTAAGGCTGACAGAAAGTAAGCTATAAAATATTTGAGTAAAAATGGTCCTAGAAAAGCTGCCAAATAAATGCAGAAATTGATTGAGTATGGAACTGAGTCAGAGGCAGCAGCTCACTTGCACCTGGCAATCAGTTACACCTACATGGAGGGAGCATATAATGCTGTCATCCACTTAGGATTTTGGATTCATTATGGATTTCCCTGAAGAAGTAAAAGCAGTGACTCATCCTACATGATGAGGTGTGAATGCAAAAGAGGGAAAATTCATATGATTCAAAGACTTTAAATTTAGAAACTCACAAGGCAAAAAATGTTTGCAAAATTTGTGGTAATTCTGGCTTCACAAAGGCCAGAATAAAAACTTTATAGGGCTCCAAAGTATGATGCTCACATATAACACACATCCCCACAGCAGCACAGAAGGACATCAAGTGATGCAGGACAAGGGGGAATGGCTTCCCACTGCCAGAGAGCAGGGCTGGATGGGATACCGGGAAGGAATTGTTCCCTGGGAGGGTGGGGAGGCCCTGGCACAGGGTGCCCAGAGCAGCTGTGGCTGCCCCTGGATCCCTGGCAGTGCCCAAGGCCAGGTTGGATGGGGCTTGGAGAAACCTGGGACAGTGGAAAGTACTTTAAAGAATGGGTTTTCCCTGTGAATTCTCTTTCTAACAGGAACTCCTACTTCCCACTTTTATTAGAGGCTAACTTTACATTAAATCAATTGTGAGTAACACTACAGAGGTGAAAATGAAGATGATGTTCTTCTGAGTACAAGTCACATGCTTATAAATATCACAAAAATCAGCAATTTACAGAAAGCTGTACTGCTTTTAAGCGGAGAATATCTTCTCCTTTACACCCAAGCCTCTAAACTTGCCAAGTACATGAACTTACGTTAGACAAGGACAACTGGTTCTCCACCATCAGTACCCCATTGTTTGTTTCTTTTTCTTCCCTTCTCATGCAATCATTATTCCTCCATTCACTTACAGGTGAGCTTATTTGACTGTATTCAACTGCACATAAGGCTACAGACACCTTGCCTATTTCAATTCCTTGTACAGTGTAGCTGAAAGAAACTTTAGGGGCAGAGAGAGTCGTTCTGTCCTGATAAATCTCAAATGAAGTTGTAGAAGCTTTAATGAAATTGGACTGAATTAATGAGTTGCCCAGTTGAAGGAAAGCATTGCAGGGCCTTGCAAGGGCTATAACTGTGCCTGTAGTAAGCATTCAGCCATGCAGTAATTAGTGCAATTATTCATCTAGGCTTCAGACTTGTGTAGATGCTCACCAGGACATTGAAATGGAGATCGAAAACAAAGCTGAAAACCAACAACAGAAAAGCCCAACTCTTAAATTTAGAGTTTAAACACACTGCTGTCAGTCTCAAAAGAAGTTAGTTTATATTTCTATGCAAAAACAATCCGTTGTTCATGAGGCAAAACAGAGCATCTCTTCCTCACCATTAGCAGGAGCTATCCCTGCTAAGGGATGGTCCAGTGTCACCTGACTGAACTGGTTGGTGTTGCCAAACCATAACCACCAGTAAATGTCTGTGAACCTGACTGGACATAACAAATTAATCTACCCATTTGCATGCCTTTAAAAATACAGGGAAAAAAAATTCTCTATGACTGGATGAGGGCTTCGAATTTTTGCTGATTGGAGAGTAATGAAGTTCTCTTCCAGGAAAGGCATCCGGGCTTATACAGCTAAAACCTTGGAGTCTGGCATCTGAAAGGACACAGAACGCCAAAGAGACTTTGCCAAAGCTGAATGGAATAATTAGTTCACTAATCTTCTAGGCTACACTGCACCCCACACTACAATTGCTTTTTTGCAACTTTATGCCTTTGCTAGTTCATACTCATTGACTAGTGGTCATTGACTATAAAATCAGATTTTTTTTCGGTAGGATATCTATTGAGTTTTGTCTATTTTTAATCTACTTTAAGCTCAAATCCATTCTCCAGGGATATTTTAATCTATCTCAGATTGATCCAAATATTAATTCAAAAGTGAACATCGTTCCTTCTAATTAATGAAATATTGCTGATTTTTACACAATCACACGATGTATATTTTTCTGTGGAACAAAAAGCATTTATGGTTATTTTAATTATGGTTTTCTAATGACTTTTACATCATTTCTATGACTGTATATTTCTACAGTCACAGAAATATAAATTCACGTAATTATACGACTCTTTTTTCAAACATGAATATGTGTTTACAACTGAGTCAAAAGCCTTGTTATCATCAAAACACATGTTGCCTATTTCTTCTCTTGCTGCATGGGTCTTAAGTGGTCTGACACGAGTCAGCATCTCCAATATCTTGTCACCACATTCTTCCATAAAAAAAAAAAAAGAGCTTTTCTAAGCCGCATCTTGTCAGGCTTTTTGCCCTGAAGATTGATCAGCTATTACCTCTTTACTTGTGCTAATTGTATGAGCCCCATTATGATTAGCTGGTCCCATTAGCAAAAACTGTATCCACCTCAGAGGATTGCTGTATTCATGGACTAGTTTTAGACTAAAAATTACACAATTTGTACATGCTTGGCTTGAAAACAGACATAAATTGCATAATTATGTTGGGATAGATGTATCATAGGATCATCATGGAATGGTTTGGAAGGGACTTTAAAGCCCATCCAGTCCCATCTCCTGCCATGGGCAGGGACACCTCCCACTGTCCCAGGCTGCTCCAAGCCCCAGTGTCCAGCCTGGCCTTGGGCACTGCCAGGGATCCAGGGGCAGCCACAGCTGCTCTGGGCACCCTGTGCCAGGGCCTGCCCACCCTCCCAGGGAACAATTCCTTCCCAATATCCCATCCAGCCCTGCCCTCTGGCACTGGGAAGCCATTCCCTGGGTCCTGTCCCTCCAGCCCTTGTAAAGAGTCTCTGCCTATCTTCCCTGCATAAATGCATGATTAATACTTAAGGGTGAGTGGGCAAAGGGAGAGGTGGTGGAGTAGTTCAAAGGAAGTGCTAAATTCTTCAACAATAGAGTAAACGTGGGGGAGCTGTGTGTTGAAACCAGAAAAAATCCTGGTCTTCAATTTAAGATTAACTGTTCTGAGAGCAGATGTGATTATCCCCTTTTTGTTCTGTGATGGAGGCTAAGAGGGAAGAGGAGAGAAGGGCAGAAAGTCGCCCCCTCTACTCCAGGCTGCCTCACCCAGAGCTTGGCCACTAAAACCATCAGGGACTTTCACCACCTGCACTCACTATATTCATCAACTCCATGCCATTGTATACATTTTAAAAAGTTTATTTAAGCTTCTTAAAGGTTATTTCTTTGCATAAGCAATGAGAATGCCTGACAATGATTTAGAGCCAACCATTGCACATCATTAATGAGTGTCGACCCTGCAGGTTGCTGCTTTGAGGTTTGAAAGAGAGCTGATTTGTCAATCTTCTCAATGTTTCCATCACTGTGATAATTTCCCAGGTCTACACATGAGTCTATATTAATTGTATACCTATTTTATTTTTTTTTGTATGTATAATGTATATGTGTATGTAAATATATATGGAAATAAAGCACACATATATTTACAGTTACACCAGTTACAAACCAGTGGTGAAAGGATGTCAAAACTTCAGCCTTTTTATTTATTGACTGTGAGACCTCATCTTCCTCATGCTACTCAAGTACTCTGAGAATGACGTCTTGTCACTTCTTATGTCCTCTTCTGGTTGTATCTCATCCTCTGATGAGGCTTTCCTGATTTTACCCTTTCCATTTGTAGCTGGCACATCTACTGAATCCTCATTTAATGTCAGATTACCTAGGCATAAAGTCAGCCCATGCTCTGTGGGCATATCTGGACATATCCAGACCTTCAGCGAAACGTTAATTCCAATGTTTAAAAACATCTGTACTAAAATAAACAAACAAACAAACAAAACAAAAAAAAAAGCCCCTATGTTTATACTGTTAACGTAAGTGGTATGATAGGTTTCATTATCACCAGTCAACCTCAGTCTACTCAAATATTGCTATAAACTTTTTAAATTATATGTGAAGTTAGGTGGGGTGTTTTGGTTTGGTTTGATTTTTTTTACCTGGCTTATATCTACACTAGTTTGTTTCTTCTCAGTTTAGGGAAGTGATCCATCAATTTTTTTCTCCTTTAATTCAATAAGCTGATATGTATGTGGCCAAGCCAGATACAGGTGGGAGAACAAAAGTAACAAATTACATCCTCATTTCTTTACAAATCTTTCTTACAAGTTTCTCTGGTAGGAGGTTAAGTATAATTAGATATCCACGGTCTTAAATGATATGCAGAATGCTTGAATAATATATCCTTTATTCTGTAGCCAAAAGACATTATCCCAATTTTCAGTAGGTATTTTTTCCCCCTTTTTCAGATCTGTGTGCTTTTTTGGTTTCTTAGAGTTAGCATGGAGTGAAATAAGTTTATATAGAAAAATGGTGATTTATACAGAGGAGGAATATTCCTGTCTGATGTAAATTGAAGAAACTACAATGACATGGCAGACCAATACCTCAAAGCAGATATGCCATTTGGCAACTTGCTACATAATTTTCTTATACTCATCCTTTTGTCTTGATCAATAGTAATATCTAGCTTACCCAGGTTATAAATGTATATTCTGATTTATTTTTCAAATTTTCCCACTTTAATGGAGCCTCAAGCTGCCAAAAAAAAAAGTAAGGAGAGGAAACCCCATTTTTCAGACTTTTCAATCAGAGAAAAAAAGAGGCAGTAAGATGTTTATAAATATTCGTCTGCTTTTCTGCCACACTAAGACCATAGCTTTGGAGCTGAAGTGTTTCCTCCGTGAACAAGCTTTGCATTTCCTTGCTGTCTGCAGTATTTCCCTAATGTTTATGGGTCATCCCTTATGCCCACAGCACAATTTGACATCACTGTGACTCAGCTCTGAGGACAGACCCAAACATTTGTGGGGGGCCAAGAACAGAAAGGGTCTCCTCCTGTAGCCTTCCAAAAGAAACTCTGCAATGTGCTAAGACTAGAGTTGATTTGGTCTGCAATAAAACCACCCCTAATCTTCCGAATTTTCACGTTCTAGTCCCACATTAAAAATCTGTCCTATAAATGTCATTTCACCTCTACATGGATGAAGTCGGAGATTTACCTAATTTTACTCCTAAGGGACAGAGATGATGGGTTCTCAAAAGATTCAGAGATCTAGATCAGATAGAGCTAACTCAAAATGTCTATTTTTTTTCCAAACTACTCTTTAAGAATAGCGGATTATAGTGTTTTCTCCCAAAGATCTAGTCTTCTTTGAATTAAACAGTTTATGAAGAAACAAAAGCTGTCTGCCCAAACTATAGCTCTGTGTTTCTAGTTTTGATCAGATTAGACAATGAAATTAGGTTTAAAATATTTAAACATTTTTAAGAGACTTTATCCAGCCTTTCCTTGTCTTCTTCAAAGAATTTTGTAAGACGATAATGTCTTGGTTTGATTTGAAATTTTTCGTATTTGAAAGCATAAAAATGATTGCATTGATCAAGAGGGACGCTAAGTGCACAGTGATAAGTAAATCACATTCATTTTGAACCCAGACTTAATTTTATCAAACAAATCTTGAAGGAGAAGATATTCCACAAAGATATCTGTTACAGCCAGGATTTGACAAACATGCTTGTTAAAACCATTTATATTCTCAGTAATGTCAAGCTGCGCATGAGAATTCATTAACAAAAGGCAAAGCGACAGACTCTAATTAGTCTGCTTTTAAAAAGTGGATACAAATATTACATGGAAGGTTTTTATGAACACATAGGGGAAAATACAGTGATAAGCCAGCAGTGGTTTTCCAGTACATTGGGGCAGCCTGTCCTGCAGCACCAGCAAGCTTTTGCTCACCGATAAGGACGGCTACACAGCAATTTCATTACCTACTCATTGAACCACAGTGCCCTGTTAGTCCTTGGAGGATCATTACAGATGTTTGTAATTTAGCAGGACATTCCTAAACCCATTAATCCAGGGTCCACTTCCAAAGCGTGATTTCATCAAAGGCATTAAGTGGTTGTTTTCCTTGTTTCGATCTCCAATTCGAAATAAAATAAAAATTACAAAAAAAGAACCAAACAGGCAAATGATAAATGCTCAGCACATTTTAAAGGCAGTTTATTTTTCATGTCTTGCACAAGGAAATATTATGCCCCTCTCCATTTTGCCATATTCAGGCGTTTTTTCAGTTTCCTTTGTCCTTCATAAAGCACGCATTAGATATAACCAGCTTTATCTTAAATCGTGGTGTAGCAGTCTCACATAAGAAACCTCGGTTAGCATTTTAAAGCCTGAAAAGAACAATTTCTAGAGCGTAACTGTAAATAAGACAGGTAACTTTTATGCTGTTTTGATGTGCTGGCTGAACTCACTCTTCCACACCGCAGACTGGTCCCCTGCAGTTGGGCAGACACTTCTGCTGAAGTAGGGACTACACCTCACAGCAGAATGCATACATAGCAGCTAGCAAGAATGCATACATAGCAGCTAGCATAATTATTTTCAGATTCCTCCTAAAGAATGTAATTTCAGCTCCCGAGACATCATAAAAATAGAATGGGTATTGATATAAACATGGATTTTAAAGCTCAGCGTCTCACAAGCATTAACATGATAATATAGGTGATAGCTTAAGTCACAATACAGTATTTCATCCAGCACTGGTTTTTCTTCCTTGCATGAACACAAAACCACATGATGGAGAGCTGAAGTTGTGACATATCATTATTTAGTTTATTTTGTTCAGGTTTATTTTCGTTTACCTTGCAAAAAAAGGCATGAAGAAGAATTAAAGTAGCCATTGTGTTATTCTGCATGCTCTGATACAGCTGCCTTTTCTTCAAGGAAATTTGTGAGCAGGAGCAAAGAGTGTTTGTTATTCAGAGAAGAATATTTGTATGGAACTGTTAGATTTTTCAATAACAATTTTAAAGCCTTTCTTTACTACATTATGGGATTTAGAGTTCAAGGTTAAAACTCCCACTCCCATTAAACTAAGCACATTATCTCCTTGTTTCATAAATGTAGCATTACAATATAAAACAGAGCATACAGAAGAACATGATCTAGCAAAATTGAAGGATCTACACTAGTTCAAGATGGGGGTTATATACAGAGAGGGAAGAATTTCTTTAAAAAATATATTCTTCCTCTGGAAAATCTGCAGGATACTTTCACATAACATTTCTCGCCCTCTCTCTGGCCACTGAAAAAGTCCCCAACACAGCAGAGGGGCCACTTCTTGGAGCGAGATCTCCCTCTGTTCTGTACCTGCAAGACGGAAGCCTCTCATTGCAAATTTAAACCTTCAATTACATTTCAGTACCAGCCTGTCTCTTAATGGTTATAAATTTATGAGCTCCTGTTAATTTTTAAACAGGGAAACAGCAAGAGTAGCAGCACACATTGCTTCAAATTCATGTTTTAACATCAGTTGCTTCATAAAAGTAGATCAGAAAGGTTATGGAGCCAGTACTTGCATAGTCAGCATTCATTAAACAAGTGGCCTTGGCTTCTCTGAGGCTTGTACATCTTGGCATGAATATGTCACAAGGTTTTGCTGAACACTGGGGAGAAGGAAAAAGAAATGAGGGGCTTTTTGTCCAGCTTGGTCTGAAATAAAAACTGCCTCCTCAGCAGTCCAAGAGTGAGTGGCTTTCCCTGAAGCTTCTCAGTTTGACATGGGCACTAGACCATGCAGCTGGATTGAACCCAGGTGAAGAGAGTAAATAAGAAGAAGTGTAGCAATACTGAAGAGCAAACTTGCTGCATTGTTGCTCCAGGAACATTAGTAAGTGAAAACATACCACCCAGAATTAACAGCATTTCTTATTTCCCTGTATATTTGAGAGAGGAGGGGATAAGTCATTATCTTGAGGTGGGGTCAATTTCTGTATTTGCTGGAACATTCCTGGCTGGACTCCGGGGGAATTTCATCCTGCCAAACTGTCTTGACAACTGCATGTCCTTGTTAACAGCCTCACAGGAGTGTGATCCATGTTGAGCTACCTACAGGTTTCTGAATGCTGAATTCTGAACTCAGATCTGATGTTATTTTTCTCCAGGAACAAGAGCTCCTGTAATTAATTTCTGTAACTTGATGCAAATAACACCTATCCAAGCAACGAAAAACATAAGTAAATTTGTTGGTACTTACACAGTTATATTAAATTTCGACCGGGCTGAGATTTTTTTATTCTATATCATTTTCTTATTGACATTATTTAGTTAAAATTCATTTCTTTGTTAATACCTATGTCTGTGGAGCCTCAATGCTTATCAAAACTGGTGGTCTGCTGGGTTCCTTATAAGTAGACAAAATGTACTCTTCAGTTTCAAAACTGTCTTGTTTGTTTCCTCACTAACATTTTAAATATTCCTATTAGGCTATTTAAAGTACTTTTCTTTCCCACTGAATAAAGCTGTGAAAGAGACATTTGCCTGAACTGTAGATACTCAGTGACAGTGGCCAATTTTGACATGCCTGTAAATTCTGACTTAGAGCAATATGTTTAAAGCTTTTATTAACAATTCTGCAGTACATTCTGGAGCAGACTGAAACTAAAATATATATTGATATCTTATGAACTCGTGAGCACCTCAGCTACATAGAGACAGACAGCCCACGAATGACTGACACAAAGACTCCTGAAAAGAATACATGGGTCAGACAGTATATTCCATCAGAAAACTACATTTTACAGCTGAACCATCATGATGCAAACATTTGGCTGTAAATTAAAACTTCAACGTAAAAGTTTGCAATGTGGGCCACTCAGTTTCAGTGTCTAAAACTTGACTTGATTTTATAGAGTGGAATGATACATACGTAAGGTATCTAAGTCTGGTGGCAGTTTTTGGATGCAGATATGTATGAAAGATATATATGAACACAAAAATATAAGCATAGATGCTCAGCTTCTGGTATGTATACTTAAAAGTTTGGCCAAAGATTTCTTCAGCAAGAGGGTAATTGAAGTCTTATATTAAGTGGTTTAACCTTGCACAGCTTTACAGTGTGTCCTTCATCACATTTCCATTGAGTTTATGATTAATTGACCTCTCAAGCTATTAAACTATTCTGCCTTGTATTGTTAGCCTGATTGTAAATCAGCTCACTATTTTTCCCCAACATTTTCCAGTGGTTTTAAAGTTAATGTGGTTGGAAGGACATTGCTCTTCTGTTCAGGATCAAAATGTGCTTCTTAAAGAACCATTGCAGCAGTTTTGTGTTTGAAACACACATAGGCTGAGTGTTGTAAGATCATTTCCCTTAGCAGCCTGGTAGATAAATCTTCATAAATGAACCCTTTGGCTGGGCTGGAGATTACCCCGAGTTCAGCTGCATGACTCACTCCGAGTGAACTCACCTCGCTTTCCTCAGAAGCACTGGAAGGTGTGACTGCCCAACTGGAGCGTGAGCAGGCATAGGAAAACAGAAGTCTACAGTTCAGCTTAATTTCTTAAGGGAAAGACTCTTGAGCGTCTATCATTTACACGCCTTCTTTTTCCTTTTTTGCTTTCCTTTTTCTTTTTTTTTTTTTTTATATTGCAGTGTTTGCCTATTTAATAGATGTTCAGATGTCTAGCAGGCAAATTACCAGGAGCCTGTGGGCACTTGAGACACACACACGAACCCCTGTGTAGATTCAGCATGAAACAAGTTGACAGAAAGGCAGCAGCAGTGCAGTGTGCGTGCCTTCTTGCTGGATGTTAACTTGATTTTTCACATTGTCAGTGCTTCTGGACCTCACCATGTGCGTTTCCCTGATAAGGTTGTTCCCTCCTCTCGGAAGTCCATGCTGCTGACCTTGCATTCATTTGGAATGGAAAGACGGGTGCTGGCTGCAGCAGATTAATATGAGCTCTGATCATGTTGGTTTTGATTAAGGTGCTGAGGTTACAGAAATGTAATTTGTACCCCACAAGGTACCATAGTATGAACAGTGACAGTAATTAATCTTTTGCCTTCTGATGGCAGTGATAAAATAGCTGTTCCTGCTTCTAATAACTTCATTCATGTTCCAGACAGGAAAATTTACCTGTCCCATAATGGGAGAAAGTTACAGTTTCCATCTGTCTAAAAGTTTTTAGTCTTTGAAGTCAATGGTTGTTCTTAGAAAGACAATTTGTTGTTTTAAACAGTACTTCTGGGATCCTTATTTGCTGTAGCAAGAATTTTGGTTTCTCAAGAATACTATCAAACTGTAGGATATAAAAAGTTTTTAAAACTTAATTAAAAAGAAGAAGAAAATACAGAGTTGCTCCAGGGAAAAAAAGGTTAACTTTGCAACAATTTCTCATGTAATTAAACAAAGTCTTTAAAAATCTATTGATTAATACTGAAATCATAATAGAACCTAAACATGTGGTTTCTCTCACAAGGGAGAGAAAGGCCAATCATCTTTTCCAGTGAGATACTTTTTGCAGCAATGTTTACATTTGTTATTTATAAATAATATTGTGCATATATTAATCTACATCTTTAAAGCATCATAGCAATATTGGGAAAAAACCATACAATTATTGTATTTTTCTTATGATGTACCAAGAGAAACAATATATTAGGCTGTCCTCAGTATGAACTTACATATAAAATTGTTTTCTCTTTCCTTCTTTCTTCTTTTTGTAAATAAAAAGTGCTACCAAAACGTTGTGCTTCTTCACTAAAGCACGTCACCGCTGAATGTGTCTCCACCACATCTCCACTTTCCAAGGTTGATTGGTGGCAACTGATCAGGAGCCACAACAAAGCCACATCTTCAAAACTGGGATGTGGGAACACACAAAACCCTGTCCAGCCTCCACCTACTCCAGTCTCCCTTTTTGTGGAAGTGAATAAAGCAGGGACTTGGGTCTCCTGGAAGAACAATGACAAGGCCTCTCACAAACCCTCTCAGATCTATATTAGCCTGGATCCAGACAGAGTTTAAGTTGCCAGCAAAGTTAATATGGATGAGCACAAGAGGGCTGTGGAAAGAGTCAGGAATTTAGGGAGCTTTAAGTGCACTTTGACGGTATAATATAGATGAAACATTGAAAACATTTCTCATGCATTTATGAATGTTTGTGGAAGGGATTTAGTCAATTAGTTTTACAGCAGTGGCTTCTAAAAAAATAGCAACATCTGGTACTGAATCAAGGGAAATAATGGAAAGTGAGTGAATAATGCACAGAATTTAAAGCAACATTTTATATGCCATAGACCACCATTTTTGTGTCATCCAACTGTAATTTAGTATAGCAAAGAGAAATAAGACAACAGCGTGAAGAGGGCATACTGACATTTTGAACTCCGAGCTAGACCAACAGCTTTAAATTTACTTTGATTTTATGTTGTATTTTTATATGTGTTGTGGTATAAAGGATTTTAAAGGCTGCTTCAATGATCAGATTCTGAGGGTGGTGGTTAAAGTGCTGCACTCTGCCTGGATATTTATAAGTGGAATACCTGAGGAACAACATCAACGACCTTGGAAAGGTGATGGAACCTTCTGTTCCATTATGGACACCAGGAATTGGGATAGGAAACTTCCTCCAGTCATGGAGTTTTTCAAGGCAGGAATGGAAAAAGACTTGATCTCCAAGCTGGCCCTGCTTTGGGGAGGAGGTCAAACAGGGGAACTCCTGAGGTCCCGTACAGCATGAATTCTGTAATTCTCTAATCCTGCACTGTGGTTCCATAGCAAGGAACTTTCTTCAGAATATCGTGTGCCCTTTGTGAAGGTTTCTCTGCTCATAACGAGATGTGATAGGAAGATACATTATGTGGAGGACCATTAAAAGCTTGGATAGTCTTTGCTTCATTTAGGAAGAGAGGGTGGTAGATTCTTGTACAGGTGACCTTTATTATTTCCTGACTGGCCTGGTTTTGCCCAGCGCACATTTGCAATGATAAAAAATGATGTCTTTACCTCCTGTAGGTTACAAAGTCATCAGCAACCCTTGTAAATAGATAATACATCTCCAGCTAAACAACCTTGTTATCCATCTACAACACTGCCTATAACTTTAAATAACTTTGGATTAGAGCTAAATATACTTTCTTTATGGCCTTGAATTAATAGCTTAGATTCAGATAGTCCCCATCGCATGAGCAGGCATTGACGTATGGTTGACATCAGTGCCAAAAGTGATAAATTCAGCATTGAAATTGCAGAGTTAGGACCTCTGACTGGCTGATGCTGCAAATTCTTCTCTCCCAAAAGCATCATAGCCCAGTTTAGTATTACAAAGTCATTACACAGACTGATGAATTAAAACCATTTTGAAGTCCTTTCTTGATGTTTTATAATTGAGTTGAGCTAAGACATATTTCTATCAGGAATTCAAGCAAAGATTACACCTTAGTAACTCAAATATGAAGGTATACAAGGATTTGATTATTGTACTTAACTGAAAGAAAAATATGTGCTATTAAGCCTATGCCTTGTGGGTTTTCAATTTTTTCCCCTTTTCATTAACTCTTTTAAGTTTTTATGAAAGGCTTGATTAACAGTAGGTATATTTTTGCCTTAACCCTCTGCTACCACTTTTTTTCTTCAGTAATAGATTGCCTTGTCATTAATTATCATATAAATTTATTATGGTAATTTAAGTTATCCAGTTTTAATTTTCCTCTGTATCTTATGCAGGGTATACACATAATAAGATTCCATGCTGGAAAATGTTATATAAAAAAATAATAAAATCTGGATTAGACCTCCTTTAACAGACAACTTATAGTATTACATTTTTTCTGGTTAGATCAGCTTCTGAGAAATATCACCCAGAATGAGTGTAGGTAAGCAGAAGGGAAACACTAAAGTACAGATGGAACTGTTTTTTTCAGTGAGGGAACACTTGGCATAAACTAAAAGAGTCTTCAGAAGTTAAGAAAGTGGTGGCCCATTTGTAGTTTGACAGAGCTCAAACTCAGAGAATACACACCATTGCAATGATTAAACAGAGTCCAGCAGGAACACTCTCTGTCCAGTTGCAAATTTTGTCAGGAACCCAATAAACTCACTTCGACTGATTAACCTAGAAACAAGAAATATAAATCCAAACATCATTCTTCTTATCTGCTTGGTGGAAAGGGCGTGCACAGCTGAGCACGGCAGGTTGTGCAACAGTACCAGGAGTGGACCAAGCTATTTCAGAGATTACCATCTGAAAATCATCCATTCCAGAGTTCACTTCTCAAAAAATCATACACTGGATTTGTGAAGGACTTTTAGAGACAGTCAGCTACCCAGTCTATTGCTCATTCCATTGTCACTAAAGCCTTGATAACACTCTATCATTTACAGTGCTCTGTTTTTTATTATCTTCTCTAAGTGCTCCTGGTGAAAATGTTTGAAAAGGCAGCTTTGTTCAGCACAAAACTTTGTGTGCTGTCAAAGTGAAAAATCCTTGAAAATGTTTCAGAAAACCGAATGCGGATTTCTGGATAGAAGTCTGTGCTCATATTTCAGAGCAAGTAAAATAAGATGAAGAACTGAATTAAATAAAATCCCAAAATAATCTAAATTAATATTTACTCTGCAGTGTGGTTGACAGGACAATACAGATAGCTGTCACACGAGTGTTTTGTGCACTTGGAGAGCAATAATTTGAATTCAAGTACTTAATCTTTATGGAAATTTGCTGCAGATCTTGTCATTTTCACTGTCTTTCACTTGATGGTTTATTAAGAAAGAATATATCCCACATGCAGCAAGTAATAATTCAAATATCTAAATCTCTTGCAAGCACATAACTACATTTCCAGATCTAGATTCTAGCAATGGTTACTCTTTCTTAAGTCATTACCAAAAAAATTTTATTGGAGTTTCTTAGAAGACTAATTTGTGTGAATCTGGAAAAAAAATGTTCAAATAGAAGTTTGCACAGAATTGATGGTACAATGATTTTATGGATCATTCATAAGTTACATTCAGGAAATTACTTGACTCAGTATCAGATTTATGCATTCACCCTATCCTAAAGCCACTCAAGTGTTTGAGGGGTTTCATTTTATTTTTTTTACTCACTTACGCAACTAGAGTATTAAATAATATATTAGGAATATGTGATTATTTACATGCATGACTGGCATGCCTGAATTTAGCTGGAAAACTTCCCAATGAACAAATAAATGTTCAGAATCAGTCCGAGTTAGACGAAGGTGCTCTTATCCTTGTGCCCTCACATTTTAGGTATCTTACTGATGAATCTCAAAGTGTCTTGGTTCTCCTCTTCCACGAGCCAATCCTATAATGAAATACCACCTTTGCTCATTGTCACCTCATCAGACTTGCTCCCACTTGTTCCTCCTGTTTTTTTAAATAATTTTTATCCAAGCCAAAACTCACTATATAAATTTAATCTTTATTTTTCTTGGGCTTGAGTGTGACTCTGAAACTGATGACTGATTATCAGGGACTCCATTGTCTTGGGTGGGTTCAAATACAGACAGCGAAAAGAAAGCATGGGACATTCATGTCTTCAGGTACCAGACATGTCAAAAAAGGTAAAGGCAGGAATTTTCTTTTTCTCTCACCTTGAATGAATAGATTAATATAAACAAGTAATATCAGTGGACTTACCCTATGATTTCTGCTTCTGGTAGTCTGTTATGCCCTTTCTCCATGCCTTATATTCCCCCACACCACACACAATAAAGTGAATTGGTTCTGGCCATGGCTATGTTAGATTTCAGCAATAGTAAAGTTCCTGTTATCATTGCTTTGTTTGTTCTGCATAGGATTTGAGAAAAAGATAGAAAGCTTTCCCCCAGGGCAGGGTGTGAAGGGGGAAGTTTGCTGATTTTGGGCTGCCAGACAGAGCAAGAGCTGCTGTGATACTACATCATTTAAAGGAGAGCCCATGATAACTTTGGCAGCCACTCACAGAACTGACACGTAGTGCTTTTTCTGTTTGCAACATGCACATGGCTCTTCAGAGGACTTGTGAAATCCCATCATGAGGGACAAATGCTGGGAAATGCTTACTAAAGCCATGGTGGTTTTCTTTTGTTAGACCTACCCACTTTTCAGTTGGGTACTGAAAAAAAAAATGTACAAAAGTCTTAGAGAGATGACTGCTAACAACTGACCTTTAGAATTGTAAACAATCAGATGATACATTTTCAGTGCCAACAACTAAAAAGACCAAAGTGCAGGACCATAGCCTACTAGCCCTGTTTGTCCTGATCTAATGACAGTTTAGATGTGAATTACTTGAGGACAGTATCCTGTTCATCAGATATGAAGAACATTATTCGGGGAACTTCACCACCATGTCTCTGAATTTCTTCAAGTATCTGATGAGTTTTCCATGTAACCCCTAAATTATGGACTCTTTCAGTTTTCCTGTCTGACTTTTTTCTTTCTCTCCAAGCCCCTGTTATTCCAAACCCTGTCCTTTTGGAGCCTAAAGAATTCCAGTAATGGAAAACACAGCCTCTTGCATAATTTTTTGCAGGTTTTTTCCCTTCTTTTCCAGAAGTAGGTCAATGTTTTACACAAGTTCCTCCAGGGTGACCCAGTTGCAGTGTGAAGGGAATGAGAATAACAACATTAAACATGCACAGGAGCCCTCAGATCCCCTTTACTCAGGATGACTCTGCAGCTCTCAGGACATGGAGAAGCATGAGGATGTTATTAAAAACCTGCTGCATCTCCATATGGCTCTGGGAAAGGAAAGAGGAGCAATACCCAGGGACTGCATTCCTACAACAAGGCTGGTTCATTTACTTAGTAACTATGACTGATCTCACTCCTAAACATGGCAAAGGCCAACAGAAAGGAGACACTGAGGGGACCCACCAGTTTGGGTGCCATTAAGACAGTCAACATGATGCAGCTAGGACACAAACAACGGGAACATAAAGACTGAAAAAAAAAAAAGGTGCTTTAAAAAAATAAAGTGTTTCAAACAAAGTTGTTATTATCAGCTTAATTTAATTTCAGTGACGCAAAGCGGGATTTGTATCCTAGTTAGAAATCTAAATTACCAGTGTGTCTTCCTATATCTTTTCCCAGGAAAATTATTTATTGTAATACTTGGCAATTAGGCCTGGAGGAAAAAAATCATGAAACCTTCATTTGCAGTGTTAGAAATCACGTTCTTAAAAATCTGATTTACCAATAACACAATTATGAGAACTTTTAAAATTAATTTTTTTTTATCTGTCACTCTCTGCAGCCCCTTTCTGATCATCTTAGTCCTGTGTTTTTAGAGTGCAATAATATAGTACATATTACAAAAAATATTTTATTAACAGAATATGCTGGACGATGGAGTTTTATTCATATTATAATAATACCAATACCTTGATCTATATATGAAACTTGAAAAAAATAAATTGAAGCCTGAAATGGAAAATTCTCACATCATGTGCAGTTCACATAATTTGTGCTTTGTCTCTGAAAGGAGAAAAAAATGAAGGATCACCTGTGTGTGAAAAAAAAGTCAAAAATGAAACTTGTCCTGGTTTCAGCTGGGATAGAATTAATTTCTTGTCGGTAGCTATTCCAGTGGTGTGTTTGGGGTTTGGAATGAGAAGAGTGTTGATAACACACTGATGGTTTGGGTTTTCACTCAGTTGTTTTTATCTAAGTCAAGGATTTTATTTTCCTTGTCGTCTTCTCTGCCAGTAAGGAGGTTCACAAAGGAAACTGGGAGGGAACATAGCCAGAACAGATGACCCAAACTGGCCAAAGGGATATTCCACACTGTAGAACCTCATGCCCAGTGTATAAATTGGGGGAGTTAACTGGAATCACAGCTGAACTTCGTTGGGCAAGAGAGGTGTGGCATCACTTAGCAGGTGATGAGCAATTGCATTGTGCATCACTTGTTTTCCCTTTTTATTATCCGTATCATTATAATTATGACTGTATTTTACTTTCTTTTCAAGTATTAGACTCTTCTTAACTCAAAATACCAGTTTTACTTTGATTTTCCTCCCCATTCCACCTGGATGGGCAGAGAAGAAAGGGTGAGTTGAGCGGGTGGCTGTGTGGCGTTTCATCTCCAGTTGAGCTTAAAACCACAACAAACTTTACAAACATTTTAGAAACCACCCAGTAACAGCATTGCAGTACTGTCTCTCCACATTCCTACGGTCCTGGATCAAGGCTGTCATGGTGCAGAAGAAACCCTGGCTTCCCAGATGGCCTGGGCTTTTTGGATTGTATGGTTCCATCTCTGGCTCTGAAATATGTTTGCCTCCAGGGACACAGTGCTGATGGCACTTATGTGGTGCCAAACCTGCCTCAAAAAAAATTATATGGTGATATCTGTTTCTTCAGCTTTCACTGTCTGTCTCTGGCAGGTGTTACCTGCCATCATCTCTGCAATATCTTTACTTCTGCAAGTGATTTTAATCTGCAACCAGCAGTGTCCCTGCCTCAGAGACCACAGGGGCTCACACACTTCCAGCTTATGGAATCAAAGAATCCTGAGGGTTGGAAAGGACCTGTAAGAACCCTGAGTCCAACTGCTAACCCAGCACTGCCTGGCCCACCATTAACCCCCCTCCCTAAGCACCACATGTAAAGTTTTAGCACGAGTAATCCAAGTGAAGGGCCATGAAAACTGCAGTGGGGTAACAACCTTTTGTCCCTAACCCAAGAAGAGCTCACCTTGAAGACCGCAAACAGATGTGTTGGCTGTCAAACCAACCCAGTCATCATGGAAAAAGGCATTGGATGACAGTTTAAGGTAAGCATAAAACAGAAAATACAGTGTCTAAATGCCCTGCTGTCTTTCCCAAAGCTCCGTGAGACCATCACATCCTTTGGGGATATTATTGCGTGTTGGTGATAAAACACAGGCTCTGCTTCAGAAGGTTGGAGCGGGTTTCGAACACATACAAATTTAAACAAGCAGCTTCTGAGAGTCTGACTTATGCAGCAGACCATCTGTCTGTCTGTCTTGCTTTCCCACACCTCCAGTTGTTCCCTCAGCCATTCAATTTAGCTTTCACAGCACCACCAGACCAGGAGAGGTGAGATGGGAATGATCCACTCTGTAATATATGTACAATTTCATTATCATATACTATTTTTGGTTTAAGAGTTATAGACCACCTTTCATTCTAGGTCTGCATGCTATTGCTTCAGACTGCATATTTTTCTTGCCTTCCCAAAATGCAAAGTTGAGACAAAATTTCCTGATATTAAAAATATTTGTCAACCATCACTGTTAATTAACAATTATACAATTAAGATTAACAGTCCATACAATCTGTGATCGTGAGATAATGGAGAAAATAAAATAGATATATAGGACATCATGTTACCATTAATATATTTATCTTATTTTAATACTGATATTTCTTAATCTGTGGAACATTATGCTTAAAATTGATGTCATAAACTTTAATAAAATTAATTCTTTTTATTAAAAAGCCATGAAAAGCATTTCAGTGAAGCATTTCAGTACTTAAAAACTTTCAATTATTAAAAAAAAAAGTGTTTGGGAAATATTTTGTCTCCTACCACCACTCTGGAACATTCATAAACATTACTCTGAGTAAAGATGGGGTTTTTTTTTTCCACTGCTGTATGCCAACATGAAGATAAGTGCCATCTGTGAAAGGGATCTCTTTATCAGGCTTCACCAGTTGTAGGGAAATGCTAACAGAAGTTATTGTTGCGAGGAATGGGAAATATATCCTAGGAGAAATGGACACTTCAAAAGCAGTGAGCGCTGGGACACGCAGAAAAGTTTGATTCCCATTTATAAAAGTTTCCAAAGGTCACACTCCACTCCCTCCTGTGGCTTTGGCCCCAAAACAAGAGTTTCAGAAACATTCACTCCAAAGCTGTAAATGTTTTGTTGCTCTCGTTTCATTTCAGAAGAAAGCAAGAGTGTAGGGAGAGTTTCTGACCATTTTGAAATCAAAGACTATAAGGAGTGATATGTTTATTTACAAATTATGCAGACAGATTTTTTTTTTCTTAAACTGGAAAATATGACAAAATTTAAGTGTCTCTCAAAAACAAACAAAATAACTTAGCACAAAGAAATTAAGAACGCCCCTGTAAATTAAAAACAATGCCATGAAAGAACATTTCTGGGTACAACATTTTTTTTTAAGAGAAACACAGTTATAGTCATACAGGAGTCCCTTCTAGATAGCATCTATTTTAGGGTGAAAGATTATAATTTCAAGGTAGCATGACGTTGACTGACAAAGAAAAGAAATTTTGAAACTTTTCTGCAGTAAGTGGAGTGATTTGGTGGCTATTCACACATAAAATGAGAAGTCCAGATGTGACATTTAAATAGATTAATAGCCTTCCAGAGTAAATAATCAAACAGGCAAAATGGTGAAACTGAGGACAAAGTCATAAGAGGAAAAGAATAATTCTTTACCTTCCCACCTAATCACTTGAATCCTGAATAAATCTATTTTCTTTCAACATCACCTCTCAGAGAATTTTTGGTCAGATCTGGAGATCTTCAGACTACTAACCTGGAGAGGAACTGCCCAGTACTTGTGCCCTTATCCTCTGGAGCATAAGTTTTGGTCATGGTCACACACTAAATATTTGATCAAAGAGATTTATGCATAAAGCAATGAAAAAAAGAATTTTTTTAAAGCATAAAGCATTTTAATATAAGAACATAATGCATTTTAATATAAGAACCCCATTCTGCTTGCATTAATCTTGTGAATTTGAAAATTTAAATTATATCATTTCAAAGGGACCAAGGGTCTTTGCTGTAAAAGAAAATGGCTCATACAATTAGGAAAATGTAAAATGCCTGGAATGAGAATGAGAATATTTTAAGAAACCAAACAGTTTATAGTTGTACAGCAAAAAGATCTCCAGCTGCAACTTTTAAAACACAAAAAAAAGGTGAAAATTAGGATGAAAGAATTTTTGGCTGAAATCTGCTATTGATAATTGTGATGGGCATCAAAGAGAAGCAGACTGTCAGTATGTCTGCATGGAAAATTTACTACTGACAACAGCAAGAAACTACATGTTTTCCGAATATGAACTTCTTCAATATATGCATGAAATGTACTGCAATATTACCACAGAAGGAAGCAGTTTCATTGGCATAATTACAAATTCATTTTCTTATAAGGTGCTACAAAGACTGAACATCTCCCCTAGAGTGATATTTGGATTGCTGTCTGAGGAAAACAGTCTGAACAGTTTCAAAATGCTTTAAGGAAGGGTCTGTGGTTTAGTAGCTCTGAACATATATTCACCCCAAATATTTTATTAAAGTCACATTTGATACGAATTAGTTGTTAATAAGTGCAGTTGTTGCATTTGGACACTGGTGCAATATGTCTTGGCTGCTGATGTAGATGATAAAACTCAGTGCAAGACATAAATAGGAAAATGAGTTACTAGAAAGGAAAATGTTATTGCTAAATGGTGCAAGATGATATTTTCCAATGGTCAGCAAAGAAGAGAAAATTACACCTGTGTTAATAGAGGTATTTTTGCACGTCTTTGAAAATAAACTATTCACTGTGGTGGTAAAGAATGACTGGTGAGTAAATAAGCAATTTAGAAACTATTGGATGTAAGAAGGTGTCTATGATTCCTCTGCCAGATCCACCAACATGAATCTCTGATGAGCCTTTGAGATCAAAGGTCCAGAAACATGAGCATCTCTAGAATCAGAGATCTGAGAGTTGGGATTCTCCAGCCCCGAGAAGACAAGCTCTGGGGTGACCTCAGTGTGGCCTTCCAGTGCCTGAAGGGGGCAACAGGAAAGATGAAGAGATGCTCTTTACAAGGGATGGAGGGACAGGACACAGGGAATGGCTTCCCAGTGCCAGAGGGCAGGGCTGGATGGGATATTGGGAAGGAATTGTTCCCTGGGAGGGTGGGCAGGCCCCGGCACAGGGTGCCCAGAGCAGCTGTGGCTGCCCCTGGATCCCTGGCAGTGCCCAAGGCCAGGCTGGACACTGGGGCTGGGAGCAGCCTGGGACAGTGGGAGGTGTCCCTGCCCATGGCAGGGGGTAACACTGCATGGTCTTGAATGTCCCTTCCAACCCAAACCTTTTTGTGAGTCTATGTAAGATGATCTTCACAAAAGTATTCCTTGCTGAAGACACTGGAAGAGAAACTGCCCCTATAAATGGGTTTTCTGACAGGTTCTCCCATGTAGGATCTTTGAATGGTCTGCACTGAAAGCCTGACTGCAGCCTTGTCAAGGGAGAGGTGATTCAGCTGGATAAAGGGGGGACTTTTCTGATTTAACCTTCGTATAAATCAGTAAGGTTTTTGGGATTGTTTATTTTATTATTTGTGCCGTTTAAAAGCTTCTGTGACCATGTTGCCTGTTTTGGATATTGCGAATGTTCTGCTTGCATTCCCTCAGACAAAACTCAGCGTGATTGCAGACAACTGCAAAACAGCAGCAAAACCACAAAAAGCACAGGGATGCCTAAAGAGTGCAGCATGCAGAGCTGCCTACAGTTTCTTTCCTCTCCTTAACTACATAGGCCTGGTTTAGAGGTAAAATGAGGAATGTCAGGAGAGGCAGAAAGATCTACCTGTCACCAGCTGTGATCACAAAGGCATTTCTGCCATGCAGAAAGATGTTGACGAGCTTGGCTGAGCCCAGGGGGTGGCACACAGAGTGGTCTGCCCAGAGCAAATCTAAGGACTGAAAGGTCCTGCCAGAGAGTTGAAATGTGACTGAGGAAAAAAATCTGAGCTTGCAGGCAGTTGCTCCCTGATCCCATGCAAGGTAGGCACCGAGATTAATAGGCTCTCAAATTCATGCTGCTGTTAGACTGCAGTGTTGTAACAGCAACAGCTGAACCCATGCACCTTTACAGGAAAAACCAAATGTGGGAGATAGATTTTCCCCAGCTGCCCCAGATCATTTGTGAGGGAAGCATGCTTATTAGTGAGACAACAGCTTGAACTCTGATCTATTGATTATGGTTGCAAAATTTTGACACAATATCATAAAAAATTTCTCCAAGTTTAGAGGCAGTGATTTACCCAAATCAGTCTGGGGTCACAATAATGAAATGACCTAGACTGACTAGGCAGCAGGGGTTTGTTTTCCTCCCTCTGCCAAAGTTCTTCTTCTTATGGATTTGACAGAAATTGAGAGCAATAATTAGCTGAAATAGGATTTTCTCGAGCTTTGCTGAAAACCTTTGTGTATATAAAACGCGTTTAAAGCTGTTGGCAGATAAGTAATGAAGATAGCCAAACTTAGATTCACATAAAACTCCGTCATAAATCCACAAAGCCACCTGAGTGATACTTTCAATATGCTGGGTACTGATATAGCTGGGGCTGAGCTGAAGGCTGGAATCTCTACATCTCAGCTCTCCATTTATTAATGTAGAGAACAGGAATGCAACTCTGTCTTGCAGTGAAGCAGTATAGGATAGATACATTAACGAGAAAAAAAGAATAATAGAAGCCATTCTGGTGTGAGATATGATGGAGCACGGCTCGGCCATATCACCTCTTTCCTTCTCTCTTGGGAAGAGGGCAAGCACAGAGAAATATCCAGACCAGATCAGCAATGCACAACAGCTTCTCCACATACCAGGGGAGTGCTCTACCAGGCACAGGCTGCCAATTTATGGGTCTTTTTGTACTGGATGAAAGATGTGGAGGATAGAAGAAATAAATCCACCTGAGAATCTGGCCCTGGAGTACTTAGGGGTTATATCGTGTGACTGGGATTTTCATACCTCTATTGACTTCACAAAGCCAATAGAAAATATATAGAGAGGAAAAAGGAAGAAGTAGAATCCCCAGTCCGCACCATGTCTCTTAGGTCTGGTCTGATAGTCTTCATTTTGTCTTTTCAATGCTTTTTCATCTGTCTACAGAAGCTGTAAGTGTATATTAGGGTCTCTGCTTTGCAGCCTAAGTGCAAGTAAAGGCTCCAGTCTGTACATGTCTGGAAAAAAAACGTATTACAGGCTTTTTGCTCGACAATTCAGTTTTTCTCCAGGTCTTTCTCTCAGAGAGATCATTCACTGTTGCGTAGGCAAAATGCCATATGAAGCAAGTCAGGAGGGATCTTGCTTTAATAATGCCCTCTGTTTCATTGCACTCTGGCAAGCAAAGCATGTTTTATGGCTTTTATTTTATTTCCTGCACCATTGTACTGATAGAGGTGAGAAAAAACTCTTCCGACAAGGAGCAATGAATGAAAAAATAAAAAGCAAAGTGACAGTAACTTTTCCACAGGAATAAGAGGAGCAGATACTAAGAAAGTTCACAGACAATCCTGGGGGAGCTCCCTCGGGGGCAGGGAGGCCCTGCAGAGAGGCCGTGACAAACGAGAGGCCTGGGCCAGCACCAGCCGTGTCAGGTTCGGCCACGGAAGGTGCCGGATTGTGCCCCTGGGACGGGGCAACCCTGGGTGTGCGGGCGGGCTGGGGAACGAGGGGCTGGGAAGCAGCGCCACAGAAAGGGACTGGGGGCCCGGGGCAGCGCCCTGGAGCCGGGAGGGACATCCCTGTCCTGGGGGCACCGGGCCCAGCATGGCCGGCTGGGCCTGGGAGGGATTGTCCTGCTGTGCCGGGGCGGCCTCCCCTGGAATATTGTGTGCAGTTCTGGGCACCACAGCGTAAAAGAGACATTAAACTATGAGGGACTGTGCAAAGCAGGGCCGTGGGGATGGGGAAGGGCCTTGAGAAGCCGTGTGAGGAGCGGCTGAGGGCACTCGGTCAGCTCAGCTGGAGCAGACTGAGGGCAGGCCTCCCTGCAGCTCTGCAGCCTCCTCGTGAGGGGAAGAGCAGGGGCAGGCACTGATCTCTGCTCTGTGGCGACCAGGGACAGGACCCGGGGAATGGCCCGAAGCCGTGTCAGGGGAGGTTTAGGTTGGATATCAGGAAAAGGTTCTTCCCCCAGAGGGTGGCTGGGCACTGAAAAGGCTCCCCAGGGAATGGTCACAGCACCAAGCCTGACAGAGTTCAAGGAGTGTTTGGACAAAGCTCTTGGGCACAGGGTGTGACTCTCGGGGATGGTCCTGTGCATGGCCAGGAGTTGGACTCGATGATCCTTCCAACTCAGCATATTCTGTGGTTCTGTGGACATCAGTTTATTATGAAAATCTTCTCTCAAAAATTGAAATATTTACTGCAGAATCGGTGCCCCTTCCAGGGGCATCACCCTCTTCCCACACAGGGTGTGCACATTTGCCTTCCCTATTGATAGCAGCAACACCTTTAAAATCCTCAGGAACCAGTGTTTTCTATTATTCTGGTCTCCAGTGTTTGTCCAATACCACCCAACAGCTTAAGTTTGCAGTCAGGAAATGTCCTTCATCACAAAAGCAGGACAAGGCTGACCACCCCTCTACAGCAGAATGTTTACAGACACTGCAAGATACAAGCAGATAAACCTTCTTTTCCCAAAAATAAAAAAGCTCTCCCTCCAAAGAGTGCTATGCTCTTATCTGGCAATAATCTCACAGGATTTGTTTGCAATATGACTGGGTAGTTTGTACCAAAATTGTAATCAAAATTTTTGTACACATCACACACACAGACACACACACGCTATGAAAGCCAGAATCCATCTGTCTGGATCAGAGGAAAGGTTCTCCTGGGAGCTCCAGCTTGTTGCCTAACGCAGGAGCTCCTTCTATTGGCAGACAAATTGAGGAGAGTTACAAGTCAGGATGGGAAAAAATTACTTGATAAAAGGGGAGTAAAGATACTTTCTGATGCAAATTTTAAGCTTAAGATGAACTCTTATTAAACACGACTATATACATCTACTGTAAAGAACCTAGAGGAAATACGGCACTGAAATAAACTTGATTTTGTAATAAAAGAAAAAAAGCTTGAACTTCATTGTTAAAACATTCATTTTAAATAAGTGATTAGCAATTCCTAATCCTCAGCAAATCTTGCTCTTAGCTCTTAGAGCAGCAAAGCTATGGTTAAATATGACAGGAAAATGAAAGGGCCTATGATGGTGGGTAATACCTTTCTTAGTAGTAGTATTTTGTTCATCTAGGCATCTTTTGATGGCATAAAAATATTTTGCCAGTGATAAAAGAAAATTACCATTTTCTCTGTTGTCATGACTCAGAGGATTTATTTAGTCAGGCCACTAAAATTCCCAGGGTAATCCCAAAGTAACTGCTGCTACTTATTTTACGATTTAAGAGTTTACCAATATTAAGGTCAGTTTTAAAGGATATTCAAGGGCCAGTATTGTGCAAACTGATGCAGTGCCAGCAGGATTGGTTAAAGAGGAGCATGGGGGAATGAATTTAAAACTAGGCTGTTTTGTCACCTGAAACTGAAAACTAGGTTCTCATCAAACTTACAGTAAAACTTATGATCCTTATTTTTTTAAAACAGATTTCCATTATCAGTGAAATCTGTTTTACCATTCCAAGTAGTCTGAAAAGGTGGAAAGCCACCTCCAAATTAAAATGTACAAATGGTAAAGACTAATGATGATTTTTTTCAGAGACAAATTTTGAGAAGAACAGACAACGCTGCAATAGAACTGAGAAATATGAAAACCGAACCTGCAGCCGTTCTGTGCAAGTTGAACACAGGGATCAGCATGTTCTGGGAGAACCTTTTAAGTCTGGGCTCACCTCTTCTCACCAGTACTAACAACTGAACAAGCTTTAATAACTGTAGAATCTTTTCAATGTCTTCTGAAAGATATTAACTTCTTCCTCGACATCATGAAGACAAGCACCCTGTCAGAGGTCTAAGGAAAATTCATTTACACATTTCTCAAAGCCTCAAACCTTCAAATAGAGACTTGATTTCATGCAAGATTTTTGCACGGTTTTGAGGAGCTGTCTAGATACCAATTAACTCACAAGGTTACCCTGGCATGTGAAAAAAGAATACAATAATAGGACTCACAGTTACTAGCAAAGAGATATAGGATTTTAGGCTTGTCATAAAAAATGAGAACAAGTGTGACAAGTCACAGAATGAGCTGTCTCATACATCTGCTGAGTGGGAATGGAGAGTGGTAACACAAACAAATAATATCTTGTAGCTCACAGACTGTCTGATTTGTTAATGACCTGATAAATACCAAGTTAAAACATCATAAAATAAAATAGTCTTAGACTGTTAAGACTTCTTCTTGGACTGGAAAGGCAATTCTCCTATATATATACGTGTGATTTAAGAAGAACAGTAACTCAAACATCACAATGATTTTTTGATGAGCAGCCTTCTGCCAGTCCATATTAAATCGACACCCTTCCAATGTCCCCTGGAAATTAAAAATAAATTATGAATAACAGAAATTGTAAGTTAGGCTGGGGATTCAAGCATATCTGGTGCAGGAATGTAACTACCTATTTGTAATTGTCATTCTGATCCCAAAGAAAATCTTCACTGAGTTGAAAAATATGGGTTGAATGTACTTAGAACAGTAAATGCTGGCTTTAGAAAATACAAATATATAAAATACTCTGCATTTACATTACAGAGCAATATCTGCACTAGTTTTTAATATTGACTTTTAAATCCAGACTCAAGGTCACTGAACCAAGTGTGCTGCACTTTTTGATCATGAAAATTTTGGCAGTGAATTCAAGCGTGCCAATCCTATGGCACACCAGTGTGCAGTAACATAAGTTGGGTTGCAGGTCTGGAACCACCTGAACTGCAGAGCACTTACCCTTCCTGCTGCAGTGGAAAGGGACACACAAAATCCTACAATCCCTCCCCCAGGTAAGGCACACCTTCAGCACCAAAACCGTGAGAAACCATTTTGGGTGGAAAGCACCGACTGCATGAGCCAGGATTTGACCTGACCTACTCATACACTGCTCCATGAAGAAAATATTCACTGCCACATGGAGTTTTGCTAAGGAACATGGCTGGAGTGAGGAACTCTGCTGCTGAAATCTTCAGAAACAGAGGTGGGGAGTGCCATGTAGAACATACTCTGTTTCGTGTGGTTGGCAGCAAGTGCATTACTGAGAGTATCAGAGATTTTCCCAGTGAAGTTTCTGGAGCTGTACATTCTCCACTGATAAGCTGGATATGGGCTGCTTTCAGGGCCCCAGACAAGGTTAAGAAAAGAGCAAAAAACCCTCAATGTTGAGAACTGATGCTTCATCCACGTGCCTTGGCCTAGTCCAAACCTGCTACAAGTAGGATTTCCTTTTCCACCCGAAGTCACTCACACCCTTCCTCCTTCTCCCTCAACAGGGCACTTCCATTGCCTTGAAGGTTCCAGGCAAACAGAGAATTCATAGAATGGTTTGGGTTGGAAGGGACCTTAAAGCCCATCCAGTGCCACCCCTGCCATGGGTAGGGACAATTCCCACTGTCCCAGGCTGCTCCAAGCCCCAGTGTCCAGCCTGGCCTTGGGCACTGCCAGGGATCCAGGGGCAGCCCCAGCTGCTCTGGGCACCCTGGGCCAGGGCCTGCCCACCCTCCCAGGGAACAATTCCCAGTTCCCAATATCCCATCCAGCCCTGCCCTCTGGCACTGGGAAGCCATTCCCTGGGTCCTGTCCCTCCAGCCCTTGTCAATTGTCTCTCTCCATCTGTCCTATTGGCCCCCTTCAGGCACTGGAAGGCCACAATGAGGTCACCCAAAAGCTTCTCCTCTCCAGCCTGAACAATTGTCCAAATGTTGCACTTTTTGTGGAAGCAGGACTGTGCAGCATTTGTCCTTTGCTGACCACAGAATTGTGAACATTAACCATTCAAAACAGATCCTGTCCCACGAACTTTGCCCCATTAGGCATTACACTTTGTTTTGAAATGCAACAATCTCAGTGAGAAAACACACAGAGATCATTTGGGTCGGGTCTCAGCCATCCCAAAACACCATCTTAGATCAATGCATATCTTCAGTATCAAAATAAATGAACTGTGAGCCTTAGTGGAGGGGGATGGTTCGCGTGCAAGTGGACACCCACCCTCAGTAAATAAAGTAGGTTTTTTTATGAAATTGTCATTAATGCCCATAATCCAAGCTGGCGATTGCTGGAATTTTTTAAAAAATCCAATAACGATGTTACTGTTCCACTTGGTCTGTGATTCAGTTAGGGAATGTTCCAAGGCTGTCAGGGGATGACTGATTAGCTCTCATTCCCTCCCTTAGTCAGACAACAGAATTTTCTGTACAGACAGACCCCACCTTAGTCATCCAGGAGTTTGTGGTACAGCCAAGGGATGCTTCACTGCTCAACCCATTACTCAAAGTCTGGGAGATAACAGGAATTCCTGGGTTCCTACAGCATCTTGAGTAAGGCACAGTGTGTCAGATTTGCTACCACAATAATGCAACACACGTGAAGACTGCCTTTCTTAATTCCAAGCAAGTTAACATGAGAGTTTCTGTCAGTCTTTTATTTCGAATAAATCAAAACATTTTCATCCAGTAAGTTATAGCAAGAGTTCAGTAAATAATCAAGTTAATGAGCCAGCAATTGGAAAAACCCAAACCAAATCAAACTAAACACAAATAATCTGATAGATGAGAAGAATCTGCAAGACCACACTGAGATAACTCTCCTCATCATGTCTTCTTGCCAGGCTCTCTCCCCAGCAGGTGCTCCACTCATATTCTCTGTTCCGTCCCCAGATCACCATGGTCCTTTCATGTAAAAATCAGATTTTTGCACAGATCCTGGCTGGTCTTTCTCTAAATCCCTGGGCGCACAGCACAAATGTGCCTGTGACAAGAGATGTCTCAGGGCTGTCTCAGGGCATGCTGGTGGCAACTCTTTATCTTGACAGGACCTCAGACAGGTTTTCTATCCAGCTCTACCTGAGATTTTACTTCACCTCTTCCAGCTTCTTTTGGGGTTTAGCAATGAGTTTCTCTTTCTACTCTTTCCGTTTTCCATGGGAAGCTTCCTGTGTTCGGGAGGAAAATGTAGAAATTAAAAATACTGCAAATTCCCTCTTAAACGAGTCTGTAATGAAATATACACCAAAAAAAAAAAAAAAGGAACTCAGAAAGTATATTATTATTCTTTCCTAGGCTTTGCATGTGCAATTCATTCTGAAGCAGCCTTTTTTGGTGTATGTGTGTGTGTGTTCTGCTCTCTAAAATTGCTGAAGAGCTGTAAATCCTGCCCTTGGATGGGAAGTCCACTTGCAAGAACAACAGGTGGGAGAGTGTGGTGGCCCATCCTAATGGACCTGAAGCTAAAGAAAGTGGCAGCATGAAAAAAGGGGAGGAAAATTGCCATTAGTATGTTCCTTGAATGCGTTATAAATGAAGGTTTTAAAGGGCAGAGAGAGCATTGCTTATCTCTAAGGGGGTACAGCAGCATGACAGAGACATCTGC
Organism: Gymnorhina tibicen; assembly: GCA_013399875.1. NCBI lineage: Eukaryota > Metazoa > Chordata > Aves > Passeriformes > Artamidae > Gymnorhina > Gymnorhina tibicen. Next base: position 128,403 of record VXAZ01010927.1, read on the forward strand.
AGCAGAAGAGACTCCTGAATTAAGCCTCTCCTCTAAAATTAAGGATTTTACTGCAATCAGCAATAGCCCGAGAATTTTAACCTAACGTATCTAACACACACTTTCAAGGCGTAGTCAGAATCAGAAAGTGGAAACAACGGAAATTTTCTGAATTAATTTAAATTCCAGTCTTTGATTATGTTTAAGAAATTAGCTGAGCAGCAAACAGTGATTGCAGCATACCTATAAACTATAGTTGAATTGCATTATGAGCATAACACTGCATTTAAATAAGTACTACACAAAATCATTAACTATCAAGATCATGCTACTCTTTTTCCTCTTTCTTTTTAAAAAACCACACTCAGGGTTTTTAACACTGAACCACAGAGCTGTGAAGCTGTAATAAAATGTTGTATCAGGAAAAGTTAGAATAAGCTGTGATAATAAAACCTTGATTAGAGGATGTACAAAGAGATAATATCTATCAGATAACCTTTCTTTGCCTAACTTGTGTAGGATTTTTCGCTACATTTGTGCTTGCAAATGGAGAAGTAAAAATTACCTTTATTTTAATCAAGCTTCAGTAATTTTGGCTTGCTCAGATTCCCCTTTTTCTGTAACCATGAAGACATTTGTTTCCAGCCTCGCATTCCAGTAATGAAAAAAACAGTGTGGAAAAGAGAGATTATATAAAGAATTGTATGTAAGTGATCTGCACTGAACAGTTGCAAAGCTCATGAGTATTCTCTGAGCATTTGTGTGTTTCGAAACACAGGAACTGGAGAAGCCATAAGTGAAATAATTTTCTCCTTTATTTCAGCAATTGACTGGAGATTAGAGAAAAATAGCCACTAATCTTTCATGTCACAGGCCAGCAGCAGGAACTTGCCATGTTCTGTGACTGCAGAAGGAAGGACTTAAATTGCCATCAGAGGCAAAGTGGTAGATCCTGACCCTCAGCCACATCCTCCTTACAGCAGCAGTTTGAGGTCAATCACGTGGAATACATCCTCTCACAATCTTACCATTGCTTTAGATTTGAAGTGTAAAATAACAAAAGTAAAATATTTATTTTCAGGATTGCCATTGTCAGTCGGAGCGACTTTTACTTTTGATGGCACATTCCTGTGCAAACAACCAAAAAAGCTTTCTCACAGACTTTTTCTCACGCAGTTTATTACAGGCTGGAGTTAAAACTATAAATGCTGTATTAACCTTGACCAACATTTCTTCATAAATAAACTCTGCAAAACTCCTTGCCTTCACCTGCTTTTTTTGAGTGAGGGGATGAATGGGAGGGAACAGGAAGATTACTATTCAAAACTTAAGCTCCAATGGTGTTACTGACTAGTACAGCATAAGAACATAAGCCTAGCTTTTCAAGAAGCTGCTTTTTGTAAACTAAAAAACAACCAACATTTTATTTGCACAGTTTTCACCAAAAAATACAGTATTGCAATTTTCTAAAATGTATGGGAAAAGAACACCTCAGGTCTGCTTTTCTGAACATTAATCTGTAATATCTTCAGGCTTGAATATTGTACACAGGCCAGTGATAAATATTTCTGTACTCATTGCTTGATTTCTGACTTGGTTTTTGATTAATGTTAATTCCACTAAAATATAGTTTAGATTAATTCCAACTGTCAGATGACTATTATTCTTTAGTTGGAAACCAAAGATTAAGATTAATTAACAAATGCTGCTAATTACTTGCTTGCAAAGATAAACATATTTTAAGATAAAGACACCACTGTGAGAAACTTGCAAAAAGTTGCTGCTGTACCAAGAGGTCACTTTCCTTTGAAGTACAGTAATTATATAATTGGATTGTCTACGTAAGTGTAATTATATTTTAGTGGGAATTTAATACTACTTTCATGAAATTTTCAGTCAGTAGAGAATGTATTTCTTGTCCTTCAACACATGTCTAATTAAAAGCTTCGAGTATGGTTTAAGACTATCCATACTGGCGGACTTCTTTGAACTTAATTTGCTTTGTCTTGCTTTATCCATGGCTTTTTCAGTTTCCTTGCCTAGATTTTCCCAAGACTGGTGGGCATTTCTGTGGTGGAGAAAAGCAGAAATTATATTCCTATTCACAGAATCTTACAGTCTTTGAAGACATGTGGGACTCTGGGATCCCGCAGCACTGAAGAAAAAGATGAAATTATTTACCTGCAGCTATGAAAAGTTTGTGGGATGCTGAACAAGAAAGAAAAATTCAGCTTCTCCAGTTAATGCAATATGGACATGTCCTGGTCACAGATTTTGTGGAAAAGCTTTAGGAAAGAGCTGAGCTCCTCAAATAACATGGAACAACTGCAAATTCAAGCCCCTGCTCACACACATATCCAAATAATTGTAAAGAACTATAAGCTGACAAGAATACTTACCAACTCAGTCCATTAATGGGATCTAAGCATTATAATCTCTTGAAAACTTATGCTGTCAAACAGAGCCATTAATAAACCTACGAAAATAAGCTTTGATGGAGTTTGGCTGGGTTTTTTTAAGTTTGGTTTGGCTTGGTTTATTTAATTTAACAAGCATTTTAATGGTTTAGATTTTAATTTGCAGTTGTATTTGCTAGACTTTGACTGTTGCTCACACCTTTCTTTGAAAGAAACTAGAAAGAGATCAAGTTTGCAGGACATCTCTGATGTTTCAAAATTGCCCAGTGAACTCAAAATGACATATAATATATATTATTTAAAAAAAAAAACAACAGTGTAAAGCTGAGAAATTTATGTTGTAATACATAAATGTGTGTTTTCCTGCCTAGAATGATTTATTGAGCAAATCATGGTTGGGATGATCTGCCAGTGACCCTTCCCAGCACAGCCATTCTTTTTCTTCACATGAACCTAAGCCAGGATACACAGTTGGGCCCATTTTCTTACAAAACTGTGTCTCAAAAGACAGGAACCTTTTTTTAGATCCGTTTGACAAAAGTGGTGCTTGGAGCAATATTGTGGATGCACCCAGTAAAAAAATCCTAGATGGTGGTAGTTAAGTTACACTTGATAATCACAACATAAATCTTCAGTCCAGCGTGTTAAAATGTAGTCTATTAAATGGTGATATTCTATACCATAAAATATGATATACTTACATGACTTTCTGGATGGGATTAGTGACATTTTGTGTATAATTTGCATATGCAAATTGCACATTTCTATGCCAGCTGTAAAGTTTTAAGTTTTTTGCCCATAAAACCTGCAATAACACTTTGCTATATGGTTTTATAGACAGGTGTGGTGTTAACAGAAAACTGTCTTTACTAAAGGCAGAAGTTAAAAACTCTTACCTTATGTAAGACAACACTGCTCAATGCAGTCCCATTAACTACCACTGTCAGCATGAACTCCACACCCAGAACATATTTCATTTGGTCTGCCAGTTTCTGTCAGGTTTTTTTGGCAGCAATTCTGTTAAGTTACTGCTATCAAGCAAGAATCCAAAGAAATTATAATTCACCTTATCACATGATAAATAATCCTAAACGAAGACAGGGGCTGGGAACAGTTGGTTCTCCAGTGCATCATAGGCCCAGAGTAATTTCCATAATTAATTCTCCCCAAATAGAGACTCAGCATACAACTTTTTAAGGAAGGGCTTTTAATTGAACTGGCTCACAACTGACTTAGCTGACTGGTTTGATGGTATCTGAAGGAAAAAACATCACACAGATCTGGCAAAACTGATCAGCCAGGTTTTTGGGGGGGATTATCTCTGACAAGGTTTGATCCACCTCTAGTTTCAGTGCAGCAGCCACGCACACTGATGCTGACAGTTTGTCACATTTACAGCATAAGCTTGTTGTAGAAAACCTATGCTCCTCAGCGGGACCACACTGCTGTGAGAAACACCTGATTTTTGTGTGTTTATCCCTAACTGTGCTCTAAGTCAAAATTAGGAAGCCACAGCTCTGTATTTTTAACATATATACACGTTTTTGTCTCTATATAATATACACAATTTTGTCTAAAATGAAAAAAAAATAAATTTATAGTCACAGAAACTGGGGCTAATTCTAGACAAGACTGGCACAGTTTTAGCACCACCTCTTGACAAAAGGTTGCAAAATGCAATTACATAGTAAGCACATGTTAATTATGTAATAAATAGTAAATATCCCATAACAATAGTAATAGCAGTAGTAGTAGGAACAGTAATTACAAGACTAAGAGCAAGACTAAGATTAGATAAGTAATAGCAATTAAAACATGAACAGTAAGTGTGGTAATTACATAGTAAAACACGCACTACGAAGGCAAGGGTCAAGATTCAATGAACTCCGTATTAGCTGTCTCCCACACGTGGCTGAAGCCCAGATGGCTTTACTGAACTTTTAGACAGATAAAACCTTTTATCCATGAAGAGTGTAATATCAAGATCTTCATAAATTGTACTTTCTTCAGCATTTAGTCCCAGGAATGAGTAGCAAATACTAGTGGCATATAGATTGTGCTTAGGGTACCCAGGGTACATTTAGGGTGTGGGTATTTTTACAGTTTAAAGCAAAAATCATTATTATGCTATCTCCACTTTTTGTGTGTATCACATAAAAATATGCAGAGGTATCTAAGTAAAAAGTGCTGTAAGCACTTATAGTACAGAGGGAAAAAATTACTTTTGAGATAATAGTTCAGTTTAAGGAAAGATAAAGAGAGAAGCAATTGATGCCTGTCCTCCGAAACAAACATTCTGTTTCCTTCTCTTTAAATAAAACTTGAGCCCAGCCTCTCAGCAGTTTCCCGTCTGTGCAAAATGATGGGAGCTATTATTTCCTCATGAGAACTTTCTGAGAGGATTACTCATGTTGTTATAAACCATTGTGATGCCAAGTCATGATGCTCAAGAAGGAATCAGAGGAAATCATCCTAATGTCCTCTGCATAATGCTTTTAAGAAATCCTGCTCATAAAGTCAATCTGCTCTGTCATTTCCTGTAGTTTCCAGCACAATTTAGAGAACAGTGGGTCTTTTACTGCTGTTCCTGATATTGCAAGTAAAGCCACTGGCATAGCTTTTCCAAGGAACATTTGAGATATTCCTTATCTACTGAAATGTTCAAGTGGAAAATCCACAGGCAGATGGTAGAAGATAATATTTTAATGACAGCAGAAATTCAGCCTATATAGTTGCATGCCATTAAATTACTCAATGTTTTGTAGCTAGGCACAATAAAGCAGTAGCTATTTATGTCAGAGACATAAGAGATTTTGTACAATAGACCCAAGACCAAAAATTCCACTTGTGACATTTCAGGTGCCAATGAGCTCGTTGGTACAGGAACAGCAAACAATAGGGCAACCATAAACAAACACATAAACCTAAACTATAAACCACCAGAAAAAAAAAAAGAAAGAAAAGCAAAGAAAAAAAAAGGACCACCAAAACTCCAAGATGTTTTCTAAACTAGTTTTACAAATGACAATGATAATGCAAATGTAGCTGTGAAATGGCATAATGATCTTACAGCAGCAACCTAGACTCCCCAAAATGACAATCAGAGATGCTGGGATGAAAGTTGCAGGATGCCTGCTGGTTACCTGCTAATCAGAAAACCATCAATCAAAAGCACACTGCCTCAAGATCTTTAGCTTTTTGAGAGAGTAAATGAACACACACACAAAGGATTTGCTCTCAAGAGAACTAGGATATGTTTCTGCTACAAAATTTTAATTGGGTAGCGAAAACTGTGTTTATTCAGTCAGTTTTGCTGTATTTTTTTTCTCAAGTTTGCACATCCGCACAGGTAATTTTGTTGTTGTTTTGCTGCTCCTCTTGTCTGAGGTACTTCTACCTCTCTTTTACCTTGCTCAGCACATATGAATTACTTGAATGTATGGATTCCAATACTAGAAAAGGAAGGGGCAGAAGGTTCTCACTCACATTTCCTCTTCTCTTTTCAAAGAAAACCTTGAGATTCAGAAAATCAGTATTCTGTACAAATCCTTGACTAGTAGGAATCCGCCTCACTCACAGTGAATTTAACACAAGTTTCATCATGTCATTTCAAACTGATATGACATTATTACAAAATGTAGTAATTGACAGAGCCTGGTGGCAGAGAAAACAGGTAGAAGCTGCGAGGTTCGAAACTGCAATTAAATGAAAGGAAAAACTTTCTGACTCTGAGGGTGGTTAAATATTGCAGCAGTTTTCCACAGAGGCGGTGAAATAGTCTTCCTTGAAAATACTCAAATCTCGCCTGGGTGAGGCCCAAAGCAATTTGATAAATGTTAGCCCTGCTCTGCTAACAGGGATGAGATGAGCTCAGGGAACACAGGATCCCTCCAAACACATAAACATTTTTTTTATGCCCAGCGGAATCAGTAACATGTTAGACAAATTGCTTCAGTGAACCACAAACCACTAAGAAGCAACGATTTTTTAAAATGTTTTTCTTTTTCAGAAAGTTTTCTTCAGGTGTCCCCACTGCAAGCATGGACGTAACTATGAGGTGTGTGAATACTTTCACTTCTTCTCAGCAGAACTTTGCACTACTGAACAGAAAGCCTTGACCAGATGTGAGGAAGAAAAAATGGCATTTGATCAGACAAATGATGTCATTTTGAGATTATGATTAAGAGTTGTGGCATTTGGTGTTCATTTGGTTGCACCCTTCTAGACTTCTATTTTTATTTAAAAAAAAAATTTCTTTTCTTTTACTTTCTACTCTCCTTGTAAACTGCATGTTTGCCATTTTTCCATTCATTTCTAAAAAACAATTATTTATACTGTTACTTCTACTACAAATATAACACTACAAAATTCTTTCAATCCAGGTGTGTGATAAACACTTAGATTGTTCTTATTTTATTAAAAGCATATCTGAGGCTTTGAGGGCTCATAATGTTAATATAATAATTCATTGCTACTTCTTTTCACTAAAAAATATTGCACCTTTACTGTCTTCTTTACAAAGCATTTACACCAGTGGAAATCAAACTTCCTCTGTGGAAACAGCCAGTTTCAATGACTTAATTATTTTTAGTGTGAATCTGAAATTAAAAATTGGTCTCCATATTGCAAGCAAAGTACTGGGGAATTTAGAAACAGAGAAATGTCATAACTCACATAGAGAATGCTGTTTAAAAGACACCCAGCCCAGTTTCTAATTCTAGAAATTTTTTTTTTTTTTACTTTTGACTACCATTTCTACCAGTAATGAATTATACATTTTTCTGGATTAACTGCTGTGTGCATTCATTTCTGTTTTTCTGCAGAGCAAAGCAACACAAAAATTCACGGCAAACAGGAATAAGAGGAGGGAAAATGATTTATTGGCTTCAATAGTAATCGTAAGGCTGTTCACACCTCTGGCACATTATTTCATTTAATAGGAAAAAGTTCATTGTAAGGTTTTTCAACCCACTGTTCTAGAGGGTGCTGGAAAGACTAAAGACCACCACGTACCAATAATGACGTACCAATACTATGGACAAGCACCAGGAAAGTAAAAAAAAAAAAAANATAATAATTCATTGCTACTTCTTTTCACTAAAAAATATTGCACCTTTACTGTCTTCTTTACAAAGCATTTACACCAGTGGAAATCAAACTTCCTCTGTGGAAACAGCCAGTTTCAATGACTTAATTATTTTTAGTGTGAATCTGAAATTAAAAATTGGTCTCCATATTGCAAGCAAAGTACTGGGGAATTTAGAAACAGAGAAATGTCATAACTCACATAGAGAATGCTGTTTAAAAGACACCCAGCCCAGTTTCTAATTCTAGAAATTTTTTTTTTTTTTACTTTTGACTACCATTTCTACCAGTAATGAATTATACATTTTTCTGGATTAACTGCTGTGTGCATTCATTTCTGTTTTTCTGCAGAGCAAAGCAACACAAAAATTCACGGCAAACAGGAATAAGAGGNAAACCCAAACTTACTATTAATGGGAAAAAATGTATTGGCAAATAGAAAGTCTTCTGCCATGGAGAGGCTATGGAGGGCTAAAAGAATTCTCTTAACACCTGCATATGCTATTCTCTAGAATACTGATTCACATGTAGAAAAATGTTCAACAGAAAATAATTCTGTTGATGTTATTCTGATTTCCTGTCTTCCTTTTGTTTAAATGTATGTATGAATCTCTAAAAGAATTGTAGCTTGAGCTATTGCTGAAGTTTCATGTCTTCAAGGTAGACAACTACATGGAACAGTTTAAAAAGGAGAAAAAACCCCCAAAAAACAAATATAGCATTATGAAGGACACCACAAATCCTGCAAACACACATGTGAGTGAAAGTTCCTAATCTGAATGTTGTTAACAGTCAGTAGTGACAACCTTGTCTTATTTTTTTATCATTCCTTCCATCTGTTTTGGAACCATTCCGTGGAAACGCTCATGTTTAGTGTATCCTACTGCACGTATTTAATTCAAACATTTCAATAGGACTAGATAAAACAATTTAACTGTCTTTGCTGACAGTTCACTCCTGTTTATTTCTCTACTACTCTGGAGTTTTAACATAAAAATGAAAGTTTATATATTCAACCATTACATTACTCAATTTTTAAACGTAATTGAAAAAAGTATATATATTCAATGAATTTAAATGCCCACATAAATATAGAACATAAAATATTAATATATAAGATGAAGAAATTTGCAGCATACTTAGGCATGTGTGTCTGTATATATCGAGGCATGTTTCCTGTTAAGGCCCTTATCATGTATAATATTTCAATTAGAATCTTCACATCTGGGATTTTTCATTTTTTTTCACATATTGCTTTGACCTCTCCTGCACATCCCTCTCCTGGCAACCAGACTATTTGCATGGTACAAATAGCAAGAGCTCTCTCACAGAGGTCACCAGTGTATCAGAGAGAATATCAGGTATTTCTGGATGTTCAGCAAGACAACATTTGACATTATTAAAGGCACCCAGCAGTGCAAGACATTTTTATTACTTCGCATGGCACAACACCAGTTGAAGAAATGTATGTACAAGGGCAAATGGAACTGCTTCAGATTGCACCTGGCACTAGGAAACCACAGAAACAAAATCTGGGGGGAAAAAAATTATAAATTTTAGAGAAGAAAAGAAATTTCAGTCAGAAATTCCAACACTAGTTATCCCATGATATTCAGCAGATTTGAGAACCTGACTGGGTTTTTCCAGAGAGCAGTGACTATGGTACTTCATCAAGTATATGAAGTGTTTAAGCTGTCTTAGTATACGTTGAAAATCCCAATAAAATCACAGTTAAATTGGGAGGAACACGAATCTACACAATACAGGCTAAGGAAACAGGAGAAAAGTAAACAATTAATCCAGAAATATTAATAAGGTAAAATCAGCAAAACCATTTACCTTTAGATTTCATCTTGTGAGCTCTTTCCACACAAAAAGTCAGGTCTTTATTTATTCTGTTACCTGGTTTTTTTTGTTTGTTTTTTTTTGTAAATCAGCCTTGCTAATTACAGAAAACTCTGTTATTATTAGATATTTATAATCCCCCAGTAACACCTTCTAATCTCTCCCTTTCCCTAGATAACAACCTCACAGCTCTGCAGACTTCACTCTTTTAATCACTTCCCACATCATAACACTGCAGCACATGACTAAATACAACCTTTCAGAAATACCTGGATGCAAATATTCCTCACTCACCCCTTGTCTCTCTCCCACATTACATCCCCTTCCAACACTCCTTTGCCAGCTTCTCTCCTGTTTTGAGCACACAGGACACTCCAGCCCAGTGGGAGCTTCTCTGTTGTTGAAATATTTTCCAACTTTTAACAGCTATCAAAGAAAAAAGAAAATTTGACCTATTTCCAAAATTTCCATACATTGTAATCTTTGCAACCAGTCCTGTCTCATTTATACCTTTTCTATGATTTGCTTGATTTGATCATGGGCCAGCTTTACGAAGCTACAAAATTTTTTGCAGTGTGCTGATTTTTAACTTTTTTCTTTGCTATTACTGTTGTTAATGGCTGGGGGTTTTTTCCACTGTCTTCTCAACATGTTCAATTATCTATCTGTGTTTCAATTTTGCCAATTTTTCATGCCACAGGTATGATAAATTGAAGCAAAAAATAGTGAAAGAAATGAGTTCTAGAACTACACCTCCTTTAAAAGCATCACTTGACCTTGAATACAAAAAAAAAAACCATACAAATAAAGCAGCTCTTCTTTAATTTTTGTGTTCCCAGGGGAAAAAGGGGCTTGAGGAAAGTAGCCTTTTACCAAAACAGAAATAATTTGGCACACAACAATAACCTCGGCTGATTTTAATCAGGATTTCTCCATGGCCTTCACAAGGAAATTGCTCTCCTCCAACGAGCTAATGACTTCCTCATTTCAGCTGCTAATGGATTTTTCCTCCTCGATTGTGGGGATGTCCCCAGCTTTGTGGACCTCTCCATCTCCCAGCAGCTGGGACCACCACTGCCCCTGTGTTTGTGAGATGTTTGCCTGTCCTGGGGTGACTGTATGACTCTGTGTTCCCTATTGTCTGCCCTACGCCAGACATGAACCCTGTGCCTTTCTGAGTCTTTAAGCTGGGTCTGAGGGAAAGGGGAAAAAAAGAGCTGAGCAGTTTCGTATCTCAAGGACACATACACTCCCCTGTGTTTTTTGCTGCTACAGAGCAGAGGAAAGCACCTTCCTGTTTTTCCCTCAGCTCTCAGCTCTCTGCAGCAGGGAAGAGAGTGGCATTCTCTTGTTTTTTAGCTAACTTCTTGTTTGTTAGCTAAAGCACGGAGCCCTGGCTTCTTCTTCTTCTTCTTCTCCTCTTCTGGACTGTTCAGCAACACCAGGACATCACTGGGAGGCCCCACACTGTGGCCCGGAGGGGCCCACACTGAACCCCAGCTCCGGAGAGAGAGCAGAGCCAGCCCTACAAAGGACTTNTGAACCCCAGCTCCGGAGAGAGAGCAGAGCCAGCCCTACAAAGGACTTTGAATTTTACCAGGTTTTCTCCACAGCAAGAGGTTTTATCATTTAGCGTTATTCTTTTTTCCGTGCCTGCGTGCACTCTGCTTCTTAAATAAATAACTTTTTTTTCACTTTCCTTTGAGGAATTTCTTCCCAAACCTGTAGGGAGGGGCGGCTGAAAGCCACTGCCATCTTTGGAGGGGGTGTTTCTTTCAGAGCATTTCCCTTAATTTGTCTCAAACTGGGACATTGTCACAACACAGTTTCAGTAACCGCATTTCACCTCTCTTGCGTCAACTGCTCCGCACCAGCTTACAAACAACTTTTATCTTGATTATCAGTTTTTATCACTTTTTAAAAATCAATTACTTTCATCACACTTACTACCGGGTATTCGCCTGCTCTGAGCGTTACCACTCTGTTTTCTTAGACGCATCTTTAAGTGCTGCAAGTAAATAAAAATGTTAGCATTCCACATATATTTACTGCTAATAAACAAAGGGGGATCACTGGCACAAAATAATGTGGTTTTCATTATGTTTTGGGGTTGTTCGGCTTTTGCTTTATTTTCTTTTCAGAAAAGTCCAAGCATCACTACAAGTCATTCACTCTCTAAGCACGTCATGTTAAAATCACAAGCTTAAAGCTCTGTTTAGACAGTTAAGCTGAAGGAACTAAATCTCAGCACTGAAATCCTAGAATTAATGGTAAAATAGCCCCAAACTACAACCAGCTCTTGAATATATTTTTTCTTTCAGTAGTAGTGTGAATAAAAAGCATTTGCATTTAACTTTGGACAAATTTTAAAGTTCCCAAGCATATAACAAGCAAGGATAATGACATAATAATGGGTATAAAGAAAATAATTCTAGATACCTGTCCCATTCCACTATATAAAGGGAGTCAGGGAGGATTCTTTTTGATAGATTTTTTTGGACGAAAATAAAGCGCAAACGCGGCAATTTTATAACTGAGGACCATTTGTTGCTAGAAAACAGTAAGTGTTCCTACCGAAGGGGGATAGAAAAGAGAGTAGAGAGGGAAAAGAGAGGTAAATAGGAAGAAATAGAAGACAGGGACAGCATTACAAGAAACTCCGGGCGCTTTGTCATCATCAGCTCAGCAGACAGGGTGTGCGTGCTGGGAACCGCGGTGCATCTGCGTAGCTCCCGTGGCGGGCTGGGCACAATTTCCAAGCAGCAGCAAGGCTGCACGTTCCTGCCGTGGGCAGAGAACCAGCTGGGTACGAGCAGCAGTGGCTGCAGGCTCTGCCGGGTACAGGCAGGGTCGGCAAGGTGGTTGCTATGGGTTGGTGCCACAGCAGTTTGGGCAGCGCAGGAAGCACAGCAGCGGCGGCGATCGCGGCTGGGTACAAGCGGCGACGGCTGCGGCGGCGGCCGGCAAACGCGGTGGAGGCGGGTGGCTAGTTGTGGTGGTGTCTGTTCCATCCGGGAGGCAGCGGAGCGCGAAGGCGTCACAGTGACGAGCTGGTTTGCGGGAACGGTGAAATAAATGTGATAAACACGTGTTATGCTGCTGGCGGTCGCAAACACTGGAGTACAAACTTATGTGTTGTGCACCGTAGTGTTGACTCTGTGGGAGTGGTTTTGCTGTTATGAGGGGAGGGAACTGGGTGTTGGCTTTCACTGGGGCTTAGAGCTATTTTTAACACGAATGTTGTGTTGCGATATGTGAGTTGTACTTGGATAACATTTAACCAGTGAGGGACTCGAAACCTATTGACGATATCAAAAAGTAACAAATGCCCTTGGCAAGGATGACTGGGCATGCTCTAAAAAGGTGGAACAGAGGAGGAGCCATGTTAACTAGTTCAGAAAATGTTTTAATATGAATAATTGTTCATGAATATGTATTTGGCTGATGCAATACCTAGAGTATATAAGAGGGTTGCTAGTCCTAACCCGCATGCCTCTGGCTGTGGCTATGCACCCAGCACTGTTACTTTTGCTTTGTTGATTTTGTCCTCTATTAAATCTTTTAAATTCTAACTGAGGAGTGGGCTCTGTTTCTCACATAAAGCAAAGCAAGTATCGGCAGGGAAACAGGACCACAGAGAGGAAAAATGAAGGGGGGAGGGGCGGCTGGGCTGGCCCTACAGGTGAGCCCCCACTCCCTCCAAAAAGACCCAAAAGAAAATGGCTCCTGTTGTGTCGCAGTCAACTGCTCCATGTGCTAAGGCTCCTCTCCCAGCCCTATTTCCCCGTCATTCGGGATATCTGTCTCACTGGCAAGTGGGGGGCCCCGCTCACGGCCCGATCGTGGAAGCTTTCTCTGCCCTGGTCAGCTGCCAGGCAAAGCCTCCCCAGGACAGGGCTGCCAGCACATGTACAGCTCTTACAGGAACACAACATATGTTGAGGCATAAGTAAAAGTCAGATTGGTCCCTCTCAAAACCATAGGAATGTGAGCAGCAGACTCACAATAGTAGGTCAGTGGGACTGGGAGGAGTTTTAGTGGAAGAGTTAAAAGAAACAGAGGAGTGTGACTGCGGGTATCACTCCCAGGAGGAGGCAGATGACGACTGTAGCACTACAGGACTGGTAGGTGCAAGAGTACTCATCTCTTTCTTTTCCCGAGTGCCGGTGGCACTTTTATTATCAAGACCTTGTGTTGAATCGCCCCTAATCAGGCCAGGAGATTTCAGAGACAAAGTGCAACAAGCGGGTATTTGCTTTATTCAGGGTGTCGGGTGAGTAGGGGATCGCTCCTCCTGACACACACACACCCCCCAAGCACACAGCGGTTTACAATATATGGCTACATTGTATGCATATTCATTATTTTCCTTAGAAAAGGCGTGGTTATGCAAACTATTCCTTGGAACTCATTATTATCATTAGCATACATGGCGCAAAGGCGCAGTGCTCCCTGGTGGTCGAGCTGAGGAAGGCTGAGCGGTCTTTTCGATGAAGGCTGAACGTCTTCCTCGCTTTGCACTGTTTGCCTTTCTCCTCTAGGCATGCGCCGTCTCTTGTTAGCTGTTTCAGCAGTTTCTTCACTGGTTTTGGCAAGCTTTGTCCCTCATTTTTGCAAGCTTTGTTCCCTATCTCTTGCCAAGTTATTTGCTAACTTCTACACCGGTTGCAGTGTGTCTTATTCCTGCCCAAGTATGCCCAAGTGCAATGACTTTAACCCTTTCATTAACTACTCCCTGGCTGTGACCAATTTCCTGCACTCCTATAACCCTGTCTGATTAACAGTTAGATGCCACCTCTGGACAGTAGCTCACAGTACTTGGAGAAAAACTCTGCTCCCTAAAAGTGAAGGAGGAACAGGCTGGCGAAACCTGAATGAACTATTTATGGGAATTATATGAGTGGATGGCAACCCTGTCTTCGAGTGGATGATAACAGCCTGCTCAGGAGATGTAGGTACCTAATTCTGATGTAAGAGTCTGCTGAGCCTGAGGGATGTGGGCACCTGAATACAAATCAGAGCTCAGCATCCCCAGAGACAGAAAGGCTTTGTCTCTGCTTGTGTGCCTCATATCACAAAACATTCGCAAACAGCTGTTCAACTTGTTATTATTTCAGTTGTTCATCAGTTAGCAAAAATTACCAAACATGTCTATATTGAAAATTCATAATTTGCTTATTTTCCTTCTTATGGTAATAGGTTATAGCAGTTTTTATTTTCTGAATAAAGATTTAAGGTCATGACAGAATAAAACAAAAAGCAAACAATAAATACTATGATCTCGTATGCAATTTAAGCAGAATTGCCCATGTTAACTTGTCAAAAAATACAGTAGAACATGTGGCTGGCCTGCCCACAATTTTTCAATGTGTTTTTGGTTACATCATGATTTAATATTGACTCTTTTTTGAGATTTGGTTATTTTGATACAAAAGATTTTGCAAAATACTGCAAACTTGAAACGTGTCTTACCAACATTTTGAATGTTTATACTTTTTAAAAAATCCTTTTCTGAACATTTGTTTTGCTTAGCAGAAGATATGTTGAATATAGAAAACTATGCCTAAATATGGCTGATGTGTAATTAAAAGTCAATCAGAATTAATTTTCAAGAAATAACTTTACAATCTTTGTAAATTTCTGTTTCTTTATGAACCTATGAGTAGTTAAAGATCATTCACTCTGCATGTAAGGGGAGTGGTACGGGGCGAGGTGGGTGTGCTTGCACACCTTTACAGAAATCAGAAATCACCACAGCAAGGTATTGTAACACCAAGTATTCTGAACTAGATCAATGAGAGCAACAGGTAAATGCTTTTCTGAGAAACCAGATCCAGTGTAAGCAGGGAGTGCTGTTTTTAACATTGAAAAGTCAAAATTAATAATATATGGACTAACAAAATCCATTTACTTCAACTTCCAGACATTCTATGAATCATAATGTAGTATTTACTTATAATATTCGTAATTTATTTGTGAATGTCTGGTTATCAAAACCCTTTGATTCCTAGGAACTCAATTAAAACCTCATGATACTTTGAAAATTAAGAAGTTCCTTAATGATGGTATTAATTCCGAGGGCATAGGGTAAACAAATAACGATTTGAAAGGTAGACAGGATACAGTCAAAATTGTCTGTGGTGTTTAGTTTTTTTGCTATGCCCTGATGAGTTAAAAATTTAATATATGCCTTTTCCTCCTCACATTTACATCATTTGACTAGTCAGCTTCATAAACTAACATAACTTGACATCATATTCAGGCAAAAAAGGTACAGAAAAATGCGTGCTATGAAATGCTTATATTTCAATTTATTTTTATGGTCAGTGCTTGGAGTTTTTTCAAGGCTGGACGAGACAAATCCAGCTGATCTGATGCAGTGCTGGCAGTGGTCCCGCTCGTTTGACAATCTTCTCTTGTGACTACTGAACTCAGCGAGGCAAATCGCTCTGAATGAGGGTTGTTAAGCTGAATCAGGGACTTTAAGTTCTTCTTTTTACAGATAATGAACTTGAGTAATATAAATCCCCTACATCTTACTTATCTGTTTGAAATGAAAGAAGTTGTCGTGCCGCAAGGTCTATTCAAATCCGTCTCACCAAGCATTAAACTGTATTACTAAATAAAATTGGAATCTGTAAAGTAGTTACTGTACAGCCAGGATATTGTACTAAAATCAGACTTTTGCATGACATAATGCCTTTATGCCAACAGCTGCACATGTGGATGAAAAACAGATTATCAGGAGTAACTAGAATGGTGCCTCATATATTAACCATTTCTAATATTCTTTACAGGTGCTTTGATGATCATTATGTGGGACAGGTGTCTGAAGAAAGTCTTCTTTGTGTTAAACTTACCATCCAATTTCATTTCTACCCTCACAGAATCAGTATAACATAAATATTTTTACTGAGTCAAATTTTTTCCAGTGTTCAGATGGAAACTTTGAGTTTCCTACACTCTCCTGTGGCTTCAAAAGCCCCGCATAAATGCAGATTTGAAGAAGAGTTGGTACCAAAGAGAATTTCTTTTGCATAAAGTCGTACTATGCCTTTTTATTCAGCATTCACATACGTGCTCCAAAGTTTAGAGGGAGCATATTTCTTAACTGGAATCTCTTTGAAAGTGATCATAATTTCTTCTATTACAAGAAATGAGGCACATACTCAGTCTAACAGAGACTGTGTCGGCAGTAGAGATGACTTGGCACTCTCTTGCAAGTTCTTTAAAATTCCCCTCTGCTCACATAGCCATGACCAAAAGAGGATGCCATATGCAATTAAAGAGAACACGAAGAAATTAAATAGTTTTATTCACAATAAAAAATACCATCATCACCAAAATTACAGAGAAGAGACGTTCACATGAAATGATACGACATTCAAATGCTTTTCTCAAAAAGTTTCTGCATTTCTTTATCTAATTAGTATGTCACACTGCAAAAATCAATGCTTCTCTAATGCCTTCCCTGCTGCAGTCATGACTTTAAAAGGATATTTATTGCAAAGGCAGCTGCTACTGAAGACTACCATTATTTCCCCATTCCATAGTTCAATTCCATACTCTCATAAAGCATTGTGACACAAGTCTCGAGCAGCCCTGTAATTTCCCCGAAATTACTGGGAATTTTGGGCAGGGCTGTTTAGAGAGAACTGGTATCATTCACACAAATATGTTGTAGATACTGTCTTTGCTCTCCTCTGAGGTGTATTAGTTCCAGTCACTTGTTTCTGCCAAGTGCAGTCCCTCACAATATCCTTCTCTAAATTGGAGAGAGAAGGATTTAATAAGTTAGATGGATAAGAAAGTGGTTGGATGGTCACCTGTATAAGGTAGGGGTCAGCAGCTCAGAGTCACGATGCACATCAGTGAGCAGTGGTGTCTCTCAGGGGTCCGTGCTGGGACCAGTGTGACTTAATATCTGAACCAATGACACAGACGGAGGGATTGAGGCACCCTCAGCAGGTTTGCAGGTGACACCAAGCTGCGGGTGCAGTGACAGGATGGCATCCAGAGGGACCTGGACGTACCCAGAATTGGCCCATGGGGATCTCAAGAGCTTTAACCAGGCCAGGGGCTGGTG
>VXAZ01011162.1:0-15910 GCA_013399875.1 Gymnorhina tibicen
CCCGCCCCGCCCCGGGGCTGAGGGAACCCGGCCCGGCCCGCGGCCCCTCAGCGCCGCCGGGCGCTCGCTGCCCCGCGGGGCACGGACAGGCGCTGCTCCGAGGCAAACGCGAGGCTTTCAAGCCGGTCGGTGCACTATTAAAAAAAAGCAAACAAACAAAACCCCGAGGCCACAACAAGAATACAGTACTTTAATCATCCAAAACTTAGTAACTGTTTTACAATCTGACAGCATATAGTGCTGATACGCTAAAATACTCAGTACATGTTTCCCCAATGGAAATTTAAATTGAACATTCGCTCGTTTGTAGCTTACAAACGCAGGATCACTCAAGCTGTAGAAAGAATGAGGCTACTTCTTTAAAATACAAGAGTAAATAGGTAATTGCTCTGAAAGATAGGTTATGTTTCCATGCTTAGCTTGGAACCAACAGAATCAACATACGCGGTCATTTGATTTCTGCATTAAGCCAGAAAAATAATCAGTGAGAAAACAGTATCTCTTTTGGCAAAAAGACCTTGTGTTCGTGGTAACTGGCTGTGGAAGCAATGCCAGTCCCGCGCTCACACTGGCTGGAGTCACACACAGGATCTCAGCACGCCTGCGGCACTGCATCACCGCTCACTCTGCGCCTTGAGGCTGCTGAACACTCCTGCCTACAGACGGAATTTCTTCATTTGTTCCAAAAACGATACACAATAGTGATTGCTGTTAAACTATTCCATGCACCGTGCCAAACGTCTTGCAACAATTTGGATGATTGAACTGTTCTGATGGAAAAAAGCAGTTTTCCATGCCCAGCCTGTCAGGTGTCTGTCCTGAAAGTCAACAAGCAGTCAAATTTTTAGCTGCTGTGTACTGAGCTAAACCATTTATTAGGGTCCAATACTATCATCTGTGACAGAACACCTGCGAGCTGCAACTTAAAAGGCCCTGCCTTTGATTGAAATATAAATAATTAAACAGCCAAACTTGATTTAGTAAAAGTAAGAAAGAGATTTGGGCTATCATTTCCATAATCCTTTCAATTTTCTCTGTCATTTTCAAGTAGGAGATAACTGCCTAACCTTGTTAGGTAGTGATAACTCATCATAGAATCCCGATATGTGAACAGATTCTGTGAACACGCAGCCCTTCAACAAATGAAGGAAGACATTAGAGCCTGGTTTTTTGACACAAAATGAGTACGGTGCCTAGCAAATAAAACGTAAAGTACAGCTTTAGGCAACTCAGCACATGACATGCTTTGGCCATGTTTATACAGCACTGTCTGTAAAAAGACATTTAACTTGTGACTGTATGCATATTGTATTAGAACAATTTCAAAGTTTGTGTAAAAATCTAAAAAGTTCTTGAAAATTTACAAAAGCCCAAACCAAAAGAAGCCCTTTTTTTTTACTCATCAGAACACTGTTAGTGTTGTTTTGAGGTTATAGTAAGTGTAGTCTTTGGTTTTAACTGAATTAATTCCAACTTGGTTTCAGAGCACAAATTTATTTGTAATTCTAAAAAAAGGCCGATTTAGAAATAGGGGAAAAAAATGTTCTTCCACAAGTTATATACATCCCCACTGAAGGCACTATAGTTCAAAATTCCCTGTAAAGCTGCAGTAAAATTTGAAGCCACCTCTGGAATAAAGTCTGCCTTTAAAGATCCAAAACAAGATTTGCAGCAAATGACAATGTGGGCACAGTGTCAGAGACTTGCTCTGTTAAGTTTTTATAGTATATACAACCTGATGCAAAAATCTCAGTCCAGCATGTTTTCTACACATAAATGCTCACCACATTATGATCTTTGGATGAAAACAGTTGTCAGTTGAACTCTCTGTTGCTATAAATACAGCCAAGCAGTCCTGTAGAACACTTTTGTAATCTCAAAGCAAACTAGCACAAGACAGTCCGAACAGACCTACACCAAAAAGCCTCTAGATTTTCATATTTCAGAGTGTACTGTGATTATGTACAGGAGGTGAAGTGATTCTTCGTGCCTTATTAGTTTGCTTATAGAACTTCAAACACTTTAGTGATGACTATGTCCTAGAGATTTGACACTATGTATTGGTTAGTTTTTGCATGTCTTAGGTAGTGTTTCAACATCAAGACAGATATAGAATGGAAAAACCCCTTCTTAAAAGTATTATTTCATTATTAAAAACTGTTAGATTTGTATGAAGTACAAACAGCTTAATGTAATGCAACTTAGGCCAGTGGTCTTACAGTTAAGGCTGCTTTTCCTGTACAGTTATGCAGAATTTTAAACACGATTGTCCACTACTTCTAGAGAAACTGATACTTAAGAATGTAGATAAAGTTTCTAAACAAAGAATATAAACTAAATAATGGTGATGAACATAGGAAATTAGTCTAAAAACGTATCCAGTTGAGATGCAGAGCAAGATACAGTTACGAGAACTTTTGCAAAAGACTTTTAAGGAATTAGGTGTAACAGAAAAACTCTTGACTTTGCAAGGCTCCTGATTTTCTTTTTCTTTTTTTGCAAGGCTTCCACTTTTGTATTAGTCCCTCTAATCTCTTGGGAGAAGTCCTTAGCCAATTTATTTTTGTTTGGCTTAAAAGCATGTCTTTGAACTTGATCACAGTATCAAGAACTAACAAAAAATAAAACAGTAGAATTACAAATAACATTGCTGTGAAAGATTTCTCTTCAGTGCATATGAACAAAGCTGAACAGCTCTACACAACGAATCCAGCTGTTGGGTGAAGAATCCCTTATCACTACGGCGTTGTTCTCAGGAATATACACACCCCTCCACGGAAATACGCACCCCCACATTTTCTTACAAACACTTCAGCGGGGTCAGTATCTGCCCGATGATCTTAAATGCCCCATTCTTTGACTACAGACAATTACACCATTGATTTGCAATTACATTTTTAGTAGAAAGCACAGCCAAAGTCTTGAAATACAAAAAAAGTTCTTACAAAAAACCCAATCAAAAACTACGGTACAGAGACTGGCGCAGTTACTGCGTCTCCATCCATCCAAAATCCGTGCTGCCTGCCGGCAGATGATTATATTGCTTTGCTTTAAAAGGAATGGGGTTTCCAGTCTTTTCCCTTCTAACCCAGTCAACGCAGTCCAAGGTTGCCAAAGCCCACGGTGCTGACCGTGCTGACTCCACAGTTCTGGCATCAGCTTTGCTAATTGTCTCCTTCAACCCTTCTCTTGCGAACTGCAACAAGAGACAAAAAAAAAGATGTTTTGCTATATTAGCATTTTAACTGTTTTTTGTATTTCTGTAGCATGAACAGTTACTTTGCCACGTGAAGTGCCACAAATTAAGGTAGCTAACACTTGGTATTATACAGCATTTTAAACAAATAAGCCGAGTTTATCGCCTTATTCACAAACAGTTGCAAATATTTGTGAGGAAGGACCTGTGGGAAACATTAATCATCTTATGTCTGGTAAGCAGATTTAGCCAGATTTTAGCAGTTTTTCAGTGGTGAATTTAATTTACATGGCTTCAAAAGAAACAATACAAGAGTTTCACAGTATATCTAACACAATTTATACACACACAGAAGATGTCACAATCAACAGCCTAAAACCTTCCATTTATTAATAAAAACATTCAATTGTCAGAAAATGCAAGAGCAATAAAAATTTGTGAGTAAAATAACTAAAAGCTCACATGCTATTTAGACTTGAGAATATGTGAGATTGACTGAATGACTGGAGTTCTCCTCAATATTTGTATTATTTCTGATGTTTTCTTTTCACACTATCAAATTATGTTTTCCTTTTCTGTGCAGATAAAAAAATGACACCGAAGGTTTTAGAATTTTTATAGGGCATCTTCATTTTGTTTTAAAAAGTCAAGCAAGCACATCTATCTAAGAAGAAAGTGATTCTGTTCTCAAATGCAGTCAATGGAAAGTAGGTGGCAGAAGTTACTCATACCTGCTTTCATCAAACTGCAAGAACAGATGAAAAGAATTTCCAGCCCTAGACTTCTCCAGTCATGCAGTTAAAAGGAACATGCACACAGACAAAGAACAGGGAAGTGGTACAACACAGTGTGAGCAAGGAAAAAGGAGATGTAGAGGTTTTTTTAGAAGAAACGTACAAAGAGAGAAACGAGAGACTTCGAACATCTCGGTTTCAGTGCTCAATACCCAAGTGGGTATTCAGAGTAACCTCCTCTGTAGCTTCAGGGCTGGAGAGATGAAAAGGTATTTGCAGAAACTTTTACTTGCATACTCCAGACTAAGAAAGCAAAGGAAAAAAGGCAAGATATCAACAGAAACATAGATTTCCAACAGTCAAGCACTAAAAAGAGAACTAGTGAGAGGGGAAACCTTAGAAAGCCGTGAGACACCTGCAGCATTATGACGAAAACCCAGCTGGTTTAGAATCTATTTTGAGAAACAGATATGCAGTGTCTGAGTGCCTTTCTTATCTCTCTGTGCTCTATTCTAGTTACTCATCCATATCTTTCAGAGCTGTTCTCCTCCACTTTAACCTTTATTCAGAGGGGAATCAGATCTTTAAACCAAATTCCATTTTCCCATGTCATTCCCTCTAATATAGTCCTTAACTACTGCTACTGCTACTAAACGGCCTGGCCCATTTTCACACTGATGAGAGGTCATCACAAAGCATCTAAAGCCAAAAGATTTAAATAAATAGAGTTTAAAAATGCAGTTCTATTTAAATAGATGGATATTATTTTGCAGTTGAGTATCGAGTTCAAGTATTTGACATTATTATACAAATGACTTCCTTTCACGTGCTATGTTATTAACCAATTTTCTGCTGACCCACTTAATTAGGATTCTAACTGACGAGCTCCAACAAGCCTGCCTGCAGCAAATAAAGATGCCCCTGCTATCAGGTACCTGTAAGAGGCACAGATGGCACTTGTGCATGAACAGAGCCAGCAGGGCAGAGATTAGCTAGCCCCAGCCTCTGTAGGTGGCAGTAGTTCAGTTTCCTTGCTCAAGCAATCCCAGTGACATTGGGATACTGGCAGTGAACAGGGCGTCCTACACTGTTCATTTCAAGTGCTGCTTTTAAAAAAGAAATTAATCTTATCTGAATACAACTGAACTATCAAAACTACTGTTTTCACTCCCTTTGCCACAGCTCACATGAAATTTGAATGCTCTTGTTCTAAGCTATGCTAAAACTCCTCAGCTCATGCACCTGAACACCCTGCAACAAAACAGAGAACATCAAGCAGCAACAAAGGAGTAAAGCACAGGAGAAACCTGAAATCTACTGATCTACTGACCTTCTGCTATCCTGGTTTTGTCAAGGGAGAAGGAGAATAACCAGACACCTTTACAGCCTGTGCCTCACATACATTCAGTTAAAAATGACAGGTCTTACCCAAATCATTGTTTTTTGTGATAGCTGCAGCTGCCCTGGCTCGAGGTCCCTGTTGTGTGAAATGGTATCCAAATTTGAGGATCTTGGTGTTTTCTTCAAGCATCTTGGCAATTTCTACTTCTGCAGCTGTGCCCAGCTGCTGCCTCTGTTAAAATAAAAGGTACGCAAAGAAACAGAGCTTAGGTGTGTTCATATTGAAAGAGATCAGAATACCTTCCCCAGATCAGTCAATAAACACTCAGCTTCATTCTGGTTAATCGAATAGGCAGAAGGTCATAAAATATGTTTGGACATTTTAAAGCACAAGGAAGCACAGAAGTGACCAGGAATCAACCTCAGCTGGATGCTTCTGACAATCTTAAGGGCAATTATTGCTGGTGATGAGATAATAAAACATAAAATATTTGAAGAGTTTATCACAAGATGTCTTCTAAAAATATTCAGGCAACTAGGACTGGCTGGCTTTAGCTATGGTATCACCACCACCTCACTTACCTGATTATCAATTTTGATCTCTGTCAGCGTTTCATTGTCTTTCAGTGCATCAACCAGCGCCAGAATTCCGACTCCAGTGATGAAGTTTGATTCTATGTTTAAACTTTTTAATTTTGTGTTTACTCTCAGCATATCTGCAAGAGCCTTTGAATATAAGAAAGCATCATTAAACTGTTGGATTTTGCTGCAATACCTCATAGGACACAGCAATAACCACTTCCACTAACTAGTTCCATAGAAGCAGCAAGTTCAGAGATGCAAGGTGTAACTTTGCAAGCTTTCACTTACTGAGACCGAGCTGTCTCTTCAGCCAGGCATTATCTACATTCCCTTTCTAAACAGCATTCAGTCAAGAGAAGGCCTGTCTTTCTCTTGTTACAAGCTAAAAAGCTACACAGAATATAAATAGTCTGAAATTAGCATATTGGACCAATTCCATTTTGTAAGCCTTGGCAGCACACAGTGAGTAATGCAGGCTGCTAAGCAAAGGCCAAAGAAAGGGCGTTAGTCAACTGAAAGCAGAATTAAATATGGTTAATTTGCAAACAGGAGATCTGACTTTCAAAATGCTTCTGTCTACAGGTTTGGCAGGAAGAGGTAAAATTCGAAGCTCTAAGCACAGTACCAGCATGTACCTAAAAGCACTTTTATACCCGATGTTATTTCTGAGAAAGGAAGAGAACAGGATAGCTAACTGCTGAGTCTGCTGTCAGAAAAATCCTACTCTTTGAATTTTTTTTCTATCCAGTCACAATACAAAAAAACCCAACAAAACCACACCTGAGAGAAGAAGCCATTATGGATTTTTATTACACATGTTTTAGTCCTGCTGAACAGAAACTTTTTAATTGACCCAAACCCAAAGCTTTCAATGCTCATTTGGTCATTTAAGGGAGCTTTCAAACGAGTTGCTTTTTTCCTAATTTAAAATTAAAACAAGTGCAAGGGATTGTCCTGACAACAATTAGTTTTGTTTTCTTACCTCTTTATTTGCAATTAAATAAGGTACTACTCTAATTCAATATAGAAAAAAACAGGACCTGACAATAAATTAGTTTCAATTGTATCAAACTAGATACTTTGACTAATATTATGCTTTATACACCAAAGTTTTAAGCCAATCTTTGGTAGCAGGGAGATCGAGAAACAGGTATTTTACAACTTGAACTATAATTCTAGTTAGCTGAAAAATATTAGGGGTGCTTTTAAGTCCTCAAATGTGCTTCTTGTAAATTAATTTTGAATAAACTATTGGCTACTGGAATGAACACCAGGAACTAAACAATTAGGAAAGAAAGAAAAAAAGGAAGGAGGTTAGCAAACTGAAAAATCAGGGAAAGGGACTGGAAAAAAGAATTCTCACTCACACATCTGAGGCATTGCTGCATATTAAGTTACTAGTAATCATTTACCAACTTTGATACAACAAAGGTTTGTTATAGAAAACACACTTTACAGGGTAGCAGAATGGAATCATTTCCATCCCTGAGTATTTAACCTGGATTAAATTCAATCCCTTACACTGCCTTTCCATCCTAACTTCCCTTGCACCCCACTTAAAGCCGTTATCACGAGTACTTACAACAGCAACGGGATCATTGCTTCGGGTGGCTGCCAGGCTAAAATTCTTCACGTGTGTGTTGGTTTCTAAGGCTTTTGCAAATTCTTTCAGCGTTGGAATAGGTATATTCTTGAATTAAAAATAGCATTTCACTCTCTTGAGATGCACAAGTTCATCCCCTGCCCCCAGCTGCTCCCATTATGCTGTTCTCTTTACAGCCAACTGCCCTACAACACTGACCACGGCAGGCCTCCAGTGCCCTCACAGTGAACACCCACCCCAGGATGCCATGGCTACAAGAGCCACCAATTCTATAAAGCAATCACTTCTACAGTGCAGCAGCAACCAAGCCTAAACGGAATAATGCTAGAGAATTAATTAGGGTAGCAAATTTCACAGTTTGTTGTATCAGAAACTTGGATCTGTTGCCTTTTTAGGCAGTTGTTTTGGCTAGCATTTACCTGTTACACAGTATTCTTAAACCACGGATTTCATTTCCCCCTTTAGTAAGGGGAACAAGCAGCCTTGGCTGCTGGCAAGGCTGTCACTGCTGTCTGCACTGCAAGTCAGGGGGGCTGCACTTCTGGTTTCTCTCAAGCAAATACACAAAAGCTTGTCACGTGTAAAACACAACTGTTACACTTAGGAGCAGGAGCTGCCCTAACTTCCAACAGCCCTTTTGTGCAGGAATCAGAAGGATGTCAGGCACAAATACCCCTTGGCAAACTGAGAAACTGAGAGCACATTGCTTCATCACGGACAAAGGATTCAACAAAGTAGTTGACTCCATGATAATGAACTGCTGGAAGTGCTGCCAACTTGGCAGCGACAGAAATCTGGGCTGGCAGTGAGAAAGTCTAAGACTTTTCAAATACACATTTGGCAAAAGAAACCAAGATGGCTTATCGGTTTAGCTGCAGGTTCTGAGCTTATACACTCTACAACGTTCAGCAGAAAGATTGCTGTACTTAGAATAAACCCATCATGCTCTCCTAGAGAGTTTTGCAGCTTGAAGTGTCTTCTACTGAGAAAAAGCAGCATATTTACAGCAGCCTTCAGGTAATTACCTTAATGTTATTTAGATTAACTTCGACAAGACGAGAATCATTATCTTTAATCCTCTGCAGTGTCTCCTCCACATTTGTGGGATTTGGTGGTTCATCAAAAACAGGCAACATTTTTTCACCTTTTACTATGTCTGAAAAGTAAGGCATTTAAATGTAATCAAACAGATTGCATACATTCATTGTGAATAAGTGATACACATACTAAATATTTACTGTATTTAAAGATCATTTCATCAGTCTTTACACCTCTCCCCCACCAAAAAAGCAGAACATCCTCTCCTGACCACATTTTCATAAAGTTCAATTCTTTTTCAAAAGTCCTCACAGCCTTCCTGCTTTTTTCAGAAAGCACATAGGAGTTACAAACATAAACAGAAAACCTAAAAACCAACACACACAATGCATGCTTATGCCTACTTTTGTCACCAAAAACTGACTTAACTGCAGAGGACATTTTAGTGTACATATATTTTAATTCCACTCTTGCCAGAACTCAATTGGCAATGTTATAGGCATACACATTTCCAGACTAAGACTTAAGAGTCTAAAAGAAAGTTGGTGCAACAGAAAATAGTTAATGCTACAGGAACTGTGTGCAGTACAGAGAATTGGTTTTCCTAGCACTAGTGTACACACTTACTTGAGAAGCTGTCTTTGTCAACCCCATTACTGCTTCCTACTACATCACAGAACTGATTGTTTGTTATCAAGTTGGACATTCCCAGTATTGCTGTAAAAGGAAAAAAAGAAAAAGCAAAAAGCCGTTTTTACTGTTCCTGATTAATTCAGCTCAGATGCAGGGTTCCTTTAAATAACAAAACCTGATGTTTGTACAACATCCAGTTATCACTACAAAAAGCTATTCAATATCTTTGTCATTTGGAAAAAGCAGAGAAAGTAATTACTTATAGACATTTTAGTTGGCTTTCACATCTTAGAAAGCTCTGACCTCACGAGGTTCAAGCATCACAGTTAAAAAGTGCAGCTCAATCACACAATGAAGCTTTAGGAATACAGGCACATACCAACACATTGTTATACACAAGAAAAAGCAGCCACATACACATCCAAAACCAGCCGGTCTGAGGAATGGATTTAAAGGTTTTGAGTTTGAAAATCAGGTATCTTTTGCAGGCCAAAATAATTAACTTCCTCACAAATATCACAGATCAACAAAGGTGAAAAAGCAAACTGGCAAACAACATTATCTAGTTTCTATCACAACCGCAATATCCTGTAGTCAGATCAATACACTACCACGTTAATTACAGATCTTTCTTGTCTAAGTACGTACCAGCCCATTCATACTTCAAAAAAAACTCACCTGCAAGGTCACCTAACTCTGTGTCTGTGGCACTGGTCAAGGCTTCCTCCAGTTCTGGATCAAGAGAGAATTTTTCTTCTGTGAAAGACTGTACAGGCTTTTGCTTGGGGATGAATATTTTCCCTGGAGTAAACAAAATGGAAAGTCTGATGTCACTCTGTCTTATATAGCTACTTATCTTT
This sequence comes from Gymnorhina tibicen, assembly GCA_013399875.1. Taxonomy (NCBI): domain Eukaryota; kingdom Metazoa; phylum Chordata; class Aves; order Passeriformes; family Artamidae; genus Gymnorhina; species Gymnorhina tibicen. The sequence goes on from VXAZ01011162.1 coordinate 9,988, forward strand.
AAAATACCATGTACTTAAGGAATACATATTACATTTAGTGAACACTAGGAGAACCACAGACAACATAAAGGTTTCTTCTGTTGTTGCAAGTCAGAGATGAGGAAAGAGCATAAACAGGAATCAATTTTCAGGAGTCTGGATCATGATTCCAATCTCATTTGTTTCTCCTAAGGATTAGAAAGTAATACATAAACCTCCATTAAATATTTTAAACAGTCTAGAAAGACTGTAAGAAAGATGTAGTATCACTAGAGAATGATGAGTTTCCTCTCAAGGGAGAAAGGGACCCAGGCAGAACTGAATCTGAATGTCAGAGAGAGAAAATCACAGAATTATCTGAAATCACACACCTGACTATTCCCTGCAGTTTTACACCATACACAATATTTCTGATCTCAGATGTTCATCTCAGTTCTGAAGCAAAAAACCCAAAGCTGCTTGAGAAAACCATGGTTTGTGAACAGCACAGAACATGATAACAGATTTCTCTGCCAGTGACACTGCTTCCTAAAATGATACTTAGAAAGCTCATCAAAGATTCAATGGCAAAAGAAGCAAGAGTAATATTACATTCTGCACCAACTTTTTGGTTATTACAGGCAGGAAATGGGAAAACTTATTTTGGAACACATGCATTATGGGTAGAGGTCTGTGTAGTCACCTTCAGCTGGAAAGTTAGGGGAGGAAATCAGAATATGAGACAGCCTTTCTAACAGTTCAGCTGAGAATGGTCTAGAACTGGCCCTTCAGAACAAAGAAGTCATCCACTGGCTAAGAGCCAGGACAGGTGAGGGGTGCTTAGGTTCAGGACAAATTAACACGGCAACCAAGAGCTCTTGTACCGATGCATTGGAGAGAAATCATTTGCAGCAGCCATTTAAGGTTCAAGTTTTTCAAGCTTTCCAAGCTGCCTGAGCTATCAGCAGAAAGAGCTATGGGAAAGGGGTTTCAACTTCCTTTCGTTATGTCCTGGGGGAGGAAGTGGTGTTGATAATTGTCCTATGAAGTCTTGGTCCTAATTCCGGAGCCCACGCTCTGCCATATCCATAGCTACAAAAAGTATTTCCACACAGGAATCATCCTCATCCCACTGTCCCAGTTACAGAGATAGTAGGTGGAGTTTAGCATTAGGGGTGACCCAAAATCGTGTATTCCATATCTCCCCTAGATTACAGTAGTTTGTGTTCATTTTCCTTTTAAAGGAAGTTAATGCCTTCCCACTAGCACGCATTACAGAGAAGCACATCAGGTTTTTCTCTGACAACACAGTCTGATGACCAAGATCTGTTGCTAGCAACACAGTATTTTTGTTCCTGGGTTGCTATCTCTTTGGAAAGTTGTATAAATGGTCATTATCCATATTTAGAAGCAGAAAATAAACCTCCTTACATAACTGTATTGATTGCAAACAGTAGTTAAGTGCAGCTGACATGCATTACCATCCATACCTCAGCTTTGATGGACAGTGCAAAAGAAACTGTTGGTGGTGATTCAGGATTAAAAGAAAACTTCCATAAACTGAAGGCTTATGTAGCAGAAGTTTCAGGTTGTTTTGATATAACTGATGCAGTACGTTTCTATCAGTTTATTTTACCAGCATCACCTACTGGGGAGAGATTAACCTTCAACTTACCCTGTCCTTTTTAGAAGAGATGCAAGAATGTTTGACAAGGTTTTCATTAATCCTTGAAACACTCTGAGGAACATACACATGATCTGAAGCCTTTTAGTAGCTATGTTTGTGTTATTTTCCCTCAATAATATGGTCTAGAAAAAAGGTGAGGATTTTGGAGTACAAGGAAGGAGGACAGTGGGGTGTGAGCACCTGAGCCTTCATTCAGCCATCCTATTTGCAGCACGGTGAGAGCAGGAGAAAGAAGTTGATCTCAATTAAAACTAACTTGGCAAAAATGTATTTTAACCTACTTTAGCCTTGTGGGATGTCTAGTTCATCTCACCAGTGCTCACAAGAAAAGAACTACTTTTCCTGATGTTGCCTTTCAGTAATTCTTAAATTCATAGGTTAGAAACGTCTGGCTCAAACATTTGCTTCCTAAGAGTAATACTAAACTTATCCATACGTGCCTGACTCTTCAGAAAACCTAAAGAGAGTGAGAAGTACATTCAGTTTTTAATAAAGCAAAAATGTTAAAAGCCACTGCCCTCCAGAAATGTTCACTGCAGCCAACTCCAGTCACACGAGCTGGGTCAGCAGCAGTTTTGTTATAAAACAGGTCACACCCTTGTGTACATAATTTCTCACTCATTGGCTTCATCTCATCCTAGACCAGAATTCAGAGGTTTACAATGCACATACAAAAGCAGGTCCTTCCCCACTCCCCATTCTAGTGATGAATTTACTTCCAGAAGGATAAGACCGCCGTGTCTCTGGGGACAATGATCTAACTCAAAGCCTGCTGCCAATACAGTTCAGCAAGTCCCTCCCCCCTTACTAATGCAAGCTTTAAGTTAAACCAAAAACCACTACGCATCTGTGCAGCCCATGAGATGTGCAGCTTGCCTGGCCCTCAAGTGGAACATTTCCAAAGAGCAGGGATTTGATTACATGAGGGAACATGACATCTCCTTTTCAGCCAGCCAGAGTACTGCAAAGATTAAGCAATACAACATGAAGAGGCAAATTTCAGGGATGTTCACACCATTTTTGTAATAATTATATAGGCACGTGTTCCAAGCCTTTAAGCTAACATGTTAGATGATGCACATCCAGGATTAAGTCACAGGCCTCCTCTGCTACAGAGTGAACTTTCAGCTCCAAGTTCCACCCAGTCGTATTGCTCCAAAGGCAGGAGCACTGGGTGGTGTTTATTGAAGTGCCCTGGACATTTCCTACACAGATTCACAGTATTTCAGGTGGGACTCAGTATCTTGCAGAAATCAGGTCCGTTCAGTGGGGCCAGGCAGTGCACATTGCTGGTACTATTCTCACACACCCCACAAGAACAGGCAGCCACAATTTGCATGGCAGAAGAAAGTCTAAAATCCACTTTTGGGGTACTCCATTTGGAGAAGCAAATCAAGTGCTACCTGAGGACAACTGAATACAAGCTTTTCTCATCAGTAACTTCATGAAGAAAAGTGAGCAACATCTGATGTATTCCTTACATCTTCTGTTCCTTGAACTTTCCTTGGTCCAGAAATTCATATCATTCACATTTCATCGATCCCCAGTTCTTACCACGTGACAGACTTAGGTTCATCAATTCACTTGTAAGCACAATTTAATACTAATGTTTTTAATTCAACTTACAAGTGAGTTCCTCGAGGTCTCAGTGCAGAAACAGAGCTGTTATCTGCTATCTGATTCCAGGCCACATAGCAGTGAATTAGAACACTGTTTTACATTAAGGCTGGAGTATCACATGTTATTTTGTTCTGGTGCTCTTGTATGGAGAATATCAATTTGACAAGCTGTTTCTGCAAAGCTCCTACAGGATATTAGCTTCACTTCACAACACGTAACACACTTCCTTTAAAGACTTTAAAGTGATTCAATGGCAGAGAACACAGCATCCCAAATCCTGCTGCAACAGAAGGCAGTGGTGATCTAGAGCAACTGAGCAGGGTGCCAACAGAAGAGCTTCAGCCAGGTGGCTACAGTTTCAGTCTGTTTTCTGGGTGATAGAGAACAGGAAAAACCGAACCCAACCAAGCCTAAAGCAGAAGTTACATGAACTGCAAATCTACACAGAACAAACACACCCCGGCAGGAATGCAAAGCGAAGAGAAAGCCACAGTCAGGAGAGTGCAAAGGCTGGAAATGCAAAGCTTAGTTTACACAATGCTTTGCTAATGCCTTGCACTATACAGCACAAAGTACATTACTATCTCAGATATGTTTTTATCTCAGCTGCAATAATTCCCTTCTTTTGCTGTTCCAAGAGAAGGGAGAAGGAGGAGGAGCACTGGTCAGACTCGGTCAGATGAGTAGAACACACTTGAGGGCAACAGCCTTCAGTGCTGAAGCCTTGTTTTACTGTTTGGATGAGATCCTTCCCCTGCAGTATGCCCTGTAAAATCTTTATGACATATGTACATACACAGACTGAGACAAAGCTAGTTTTGTTGCAATTATTACCACATTGGTCTCATGAATCTCTTGAACAATGGTCTACTGTATGGTTCAACACTTAATTGGAACAGAATGTGACTTAAATCATTAAATCGTGTTTTAAAGCAAAGCAAGTTTTTAAGGATGCTTTTAGAAACAAAATCAAGGCACTGGAAAATGGAATAGAGTATAATTTAAGGATTGTTAAACCCCACATTTCTTTAGCACTGTTCATTTCACTACAGCAGGACACTACATTAGTTCAGATCTTCCACATGTCATAGCACAAAACAAAGAAGAGGTTCCAAAGCCCCGGAGAAATTACATCATCACTGAAAGAGAAGCAACATCGTTTTAATAACATATCACCCCAAAATTAGGTACTTGGGACATCCGGAAGAGAGTATTTTCCTTTACACTCTAGTAGGAAAACAAAGTTACCAGAATCAGTAGCAAGACAGGATATTTCAAATTAACCCAGGGTAAGCTTCTTTGATAATCTGCAGACCAAATCACCATGCAGGACTCCAGTTCTACTAAAATAGAAAAAGGAAAGAGAAGGATAGATTTTCCTCTTCTTGCTCCATGAAATGAATAATTGGAACAAGTTAAAGCAACGAGACCAGCCAGGGACACAGAAATATTTTAGCAAATTCTGACCCAAAAAATGGCATCAAGAAAACAGCTGCAGCTCCAATCCATCTCTCTCCTCCCAAAACCTCTGGAACTGAAGGTTATATTTGCCACTTTTCCCCTGAATTAACAGGAGAATCAAGCAAGATTTTCACCTACCCTTATTCCACAACTTGCTAGTGTTTCTCTAGAATACATTTTTCTAGATGAAGTGAAGAACTATAACCCTGCTTCGTTGTCTGTTGGTCTGTTTTAATATTAACAAAAAGCACATTAGGATACAAGCCCCCTCTAGATAAAAAACATCCTACACAAGTATTGTGTCCAATGCCCTTTGAGTTCTACATCTAGATAAATACCATGATTTCTTGATTTAAAAGATTAAGTTATGTACATTTGCCATTTTTGTGCAAAATGGCAACAAATGTGGCAGCAAATCAAAGCTAAACCATAATACTTGCATGAGGGGAAAAGAAAAGGTTATCCCTCACCTACTACAACATGAGCTTGACCTTCTTGCCTCCTGCCCATTTAACAGAGCATCAATTTGGACACTGAACATTTGTTTCCACATTTTTAGTTGTAATGGAAGTAATCTACATTTCATTTCTCATATTATTTTCTCTTCTCCTATGGCATTAAAATAAATGATAGAAGCAGTTACTAGATAGCAACTTTTTTTTTTTTAAGATACACAGGAAATTTTACTAACTACACTGGTATGACTCATTGCAACATGCAGACAGACTATTTAGTAATACTTTATTACATAAAGGAAATGACATTTGATCTTTCTTAACCAAGCTCTGCGTTACAGCTGGACCCTTCTGCTTTCCTACATGATTCTCACAGATTTTATCTCCCCAAACAAATACTGGTGCTGTGTGCATGCGGACGTAAGCTGACTTTGGAGAACCATCAATGTGAAAGAAGCACTAGCGCTCGGTAGAAGACGCGGTTTCAGAGCCCACCCTCCTGCCCAGCTCACTCCCTGACGGAGCAGTGCGCCGGATGCAAGGGACTCCCCAGGCACCCGTGAGCCCCAAACACACCGAGCCCAGCCCCGCTCGGCCGTCAGTCTGTCCGCAGGACACGCTGGCACACGGGTCGGGCGGGCAGCAGGAGCAGGGCACAGCCAGGCACGGCAGGGCAGGCCCTTGCCAGCAGCAGAGGCACCATGAGGGCACCGCGCTACGGGTACCCTGCCTCAAACAGGCA
>VXAZ01011379.1:0-12884 GCA_013399875.1 Gymnorhina tibicen
CTGGAAATGACCTGGCCCAGGGCGGATGTGGTGGCGTACTGCCATACTTTGGTCTTCATAGAAGTTCTCTAGATCTTGAGGCTATCTATGGTAGATAGGCTTTGGACATCCTCAGGACACTTGGGCAAGTGTGGCCCCAGTGGCCACTGGACACTGCGTGTCATCCCTGCCATCACAACGTATTTAGTCCTAGTCCCCAGTGTCTCCTGGTGTATGTGCAACCCCTAGATGCAGATACCTCACCAGACCCTGGCAGTGCCTGGGGCAGGATCCACAACAGAGGGTATCACACCAAGCAAGCACCTGCTCCTTCTGCTCCAACTTAGCTTTCCTCTAATGCAAAGTCTGGGGTGGAAGACAAGGGAAGTTGCTTTTCTCTCAGTGTCCCAGTAGCATCTCTCAGGGCTTGCTTCAGGCTGTGCAGGAGCCTGAGCCTGGGCTGTGGTGCTTGCAGGGCAGGAGCCATCATCTCTGCTGGACAGGAAACCGGTGGTTATGGCAGTAGCACTGGCTGTTGCATTCCTAGCACTGGGGATTTTTCTGCTCTTCGTGCTCTTCAGGTCAGTATGCGCCTCACCTCTCCTGCCCTCTGTGAGGCATTCAGCAGCTTGCAGTGGCAGGGAGTGTCCAAGCGGAGCCTGAGATGAGGCAGGGTGGGAGGCAGGGTGGTTAGATGGGCAACAGCCTTTCCTCTGTCTCTCTGTTCTGCTGGTCTGTGGACCCAACTTGGTGTTTTGCAGGCTAAAGCACAACAGATCAAATGCCTTGGAGAACAACAGCACTATACCCCTGAGAGGATGTCAAAAAGGTGAAGTACGAGCGAGGGCCCTGTGTGCCTTGCCTAGACAGGCTGTCTGTTAAAAGCACAGGCAGGATGATTGCAGGCTCCATAAGGTCCTTGCAGGAACAAGGTGATCAGAGCTGGCTGGCACAGGGAAAGGGACACCTCACAGGAGAAGGGACCTGTGTGGGGAGGGACAACCTAAGGTTTGGAGAAGTCCTGGCCACTGCAATGCCATCTCAGTCCCAGCTGCAGGGTTCCAGGTCTGGCCAGCTTAGCTTCAGTTGGGTGCTGAAGTCCTGTCCTTGTGGTTTCTGCAGATGAATGCAAGCCGAACACACAGATTCTGGTGGAGGAACTGCTGGAGGCTCTGAAGATGTTTAAGAGGGAAGAAATAGAGGCAGAGCAGACAGATGATGAATCAGTCGACAGGCATGGTGCTGGGCTTCTTAGAGAGTATCAGGTCTGGTTTAGCTTTGCTTTCCCACCGGGCTGCACTGCCCACCCCTCACCCCTTCCCTGGCTGTGTGATGCAGTTGGCATTGGCCAGCCCCAGAATACATCCCAGTGCTGAGTGGGCTTGTTTTCTTCCTCTGCAGCAACTGTCCTCCACTTTGTTGCACCCCTGCAATGCTGGGAAGGAGCTATGTAATCAAAACAAGAACCGCTACAAGAGCATCATCCCATGTAAGCAGAGCTCTCCAGGGGTTGCCTCAGGCACCTAGAGCTGGTTGGGGTAGCACAGGATGCTGAGTTGGTGTAGGTGCCCCTCCAGCACTTCAGAAATACTGAGCTACTCATCTCATTCTCCATGGCCACCGAAACCCAGAGGCATTTCTGGCCCCACTCTTTTATATCTCGTTGGAGAATCCTTGTTCTGCCCTTCAAATCCTCCTGTAAACTTAATCGAACACCACTATATTCCTGTTTCTGACACTAGTCATTGCTGAACACTGCCGTGTTCCATCCAGAAGCAGGTATCTGTGGGAAAGTGGAAGGAGTGACCTAATTTCTTTCAAACTTTAAAGCTCCTCTGGGCCCCACATGGTGTGTACATTTGGCCGTTTCACAATCTTGCCTAAAATCCCATTGCACTTCCTGCTGTGCCATGTCACTCTTTGTCTTATCAGCTGTTCTTTAACCCTGAACATGTCCTGAGGCCTGGGGTGCTGCTGAGGAGATAACAGACAGTCACAGACTTTAGTAAATTATGCCTTCCCCCTTAATCAGTCTCTTTGTTGCTGCCCTAAAGCATCAGCCCACCTCCCTTCTCTTTCAGATGATCACTGCCGTGTTGTGCTGCAGCCCTCTGACACCGGGAATGACTACATCAATGCCAGCTATGTGGATGTAGGTAGCGAGGAATTGTCACCCTGGGAAGGGTAGGAGAGGTGCCTGGCAGAGCTGGGTGAGGACAGTCCTGCTCACATGGTGGGGACCTGAGGTCTGGCACTTTTTGCCCTCCAGTACTGGCAGTTCTTGGGATGTCACTTCCCTTGAATCCCCTCTGAGCTGCCTGGAGTACTCTGGGTTTGTGTGCAGTTCTCATCTCTAACAAAAAGGGACATGTGTGAGGGGGCAGGAGCTGATCTGCAGCCCCGGGGTGCTCACTGTCGGTGCTGGCCAGGAGAGGTGCTGTGGGACACGCTGTGCTGAGGGTTATGGGCTTTGGTGCCTGTGGGGATGGATCCTTTACTTCATTCCCTGTTAAACATTTAACCCATGTGATCTGAGATGTTTGAATCTCTCTGCAGAGCTACCGAAGTCCACGCTTCTTCATTGCAGCTCAGGGTAGGTGCTACCAAACCTCAATCCTCAGGAGATGCCAGTTCTGCCCTGAGCATTGTGGGGAATGGGGAACTGGGATAGCAGCCAAAGAGCTGTGAATGGCTCACTCCAAGTCCCTGTATCTCCAGGGTCTCTGTCCTGAACAGTGGTTACAGCTGCTGCAGGGCATGGAAGGTGTCAGTGGTAGCTTGGCAGCAGCTGGAGCTGGTGTCTGCACTGCCCAGTCTGAGGACATGGTCCTTCCACCCACAAGCCTAGTTTGTTCCCTTCAGCAGCTGGCATGACAGGGACAATCTTGCAAATGCCTGGCATGCCTGCACCCAGTGCACTCAGATACAATCTTTTCCCAACAGTGCAAAGCCTGGATGTCTGCTCCATGCAGCATGCAATGAGGAGGTCTTGGGCTCCCTGCAGAGCTGTAGAATTGCTCTTTGGGAAATAGGACCCTAAATGTGGGAGCAGTTCACAGTCATCTATCTCAAGGGTCTGCATGCAGTGAATCTCTGACTTGTCCTGGGCTCATGTTCTCTCCCTTCTCCTTGTCCTAATTTCTAACATGGTGATGAAGCTGATGTGGCCAGCAGCCCTGTCAGGTGCTGATGTCCACTGGCTGCGCCTCTGTCCCCGGGCAGAGGAAATCCTGGGAATGTCCAAATTGTGCCTGGGAACACACCCCCACAGCTTGGACATTGGCATAGGGGTCTCCTCTTCCTTCCCAAGGCCCCTTGGCTGGGACAGTGGTGGATTTCTGGCAGATGGTCTGGCAGGAGAAGACCTCAGTCATTGTGATGCTGACGGGCTTAGTGGAGCAGAACAAGGTAGAGAAAACCTCTCAGCCCATGCTTAGCCTGGACATCGCCAGAGCCCAGGCTTCCACACCTGCTGTGCTCCCAGTGCAGCTGTCAGTGAGGGCAGGGAGCAGCTCTGCACCCCTGCAATGCTCCCCTTGTGAGTTTGCCTGTGCCCAGAGTTCTTGCTGCTGTTGACAGATCAAGTGTGAGCAGTATTGGCCAGAGCAGGAGCAGGTCTACGGCGACTTCACGGTGGCACTCAACAACACCTGGACCACCACAGGCCTTGTCAAACGCATCTTCTGCCTGCAGAAGGTAAGCCTGGCATGGAGCTGAGGTGGGAATGCAGGATGCGCTTGGGTTGCAGCAGCTGGTGGGAGCTGTCAGCCACAGACCCTGTGGGGAGCCCTGCCTGGTCTCCAGCACAAGAAGGTCTGGTGTTAGCACGTTGCTATCACTGGAATCCATGCCGGGGCATCAGTCCCAGGTTTCTGTGCCAGGCAAAGGCAGTCAGTCAGCTCCAGTGGTCACCCCAGATGAGTCTGGACTGATGATGCACGTGTGAATATTGTGGATTCTTGAGGGCTTGGGTGAGTTGATTGCACAGGGTATAAAAGCAGTTAAAGGGTATAAAATGGAATCTCTGCACATCCAGGATGATGGGACAGGTGCCTGCCTGTCACCTGAATCAGTCTGCAGAAGGTCCACACTGAAGCTCCTTGGTCACTTATAGTCCGAAACCTGGACAGATAGTTTATGGTTTAAGATAAACTACATAAGGTCATTTCTCAAGATGGGTGCTCCTGCTGAAGTTACACCTCAGATAAAGAGCAGAAACTGAAGGAGCTGCAAGGAGGGAAAACAGGTGCAATATAAAGAAATTGCAGTTATGCATATTCCTGCCCTTTCTTGTCGTGCCCAGAGCAAGATGTAGCTGAAACGTAAAGCTCCAAGAGCACCTGATGATAAGATGTAGCATTAGTTCATGCCAAATGAATATGATGTTTAGGGAAAAATACATAATGGGCTGGTAACAAAAGTGACTACAGTCACGTTAGTGTAGTAACAGCCTTAGGGTATATCTTTTCTGGGTAAGTCAGGACTTTTTGATGACTGTGGAAATACCCTAAGCTGTGATTTTTATAATTTTCCTCTGGGGCACAAGCTGCTTTTCCTGCTTTGCGTTCACTGTTCACAGCACGATGAGGCAGAGGACAAAATTAATTGTCTGGCTGTGTGATGGATGAATCTGCCCTTTACTGTCTGAGGAGCTATAGTGGAGCAGTCCTTATGGTGTGGGTGCTGGAGGGAGCACTTTGTGGTGGTGCCCCTCTGAAGTGGTTTTCTCCACTGCTCCCTCCTCGTTGGCGTGCAATCACTTCACACAAGTTTCCTGGTCGTGTCCAGCTCCCTGTTGCCAGCCACGTCTCCCTCTTTGCAGGCAGGCTGTGCTCTCCCAAGAGCGGTGGAGCAGTTTCACTACCTGCTGTGGCCAGACCACGGAGTGCCCAGAAACCCTTCCCAGCTCCTGTGCTTGGTGGAGGTGGTGAACAAGAGGGCGTTGGAAGCGCCTGCTGGACCCGTGTTGGTGCACTGCAGGTACCGTGTTTGGGTGCCGGGGCATTGCCAGCAGGGGCAGCAGTGACCCACAGTTTTCTGTGTCCTCAGTGCAGGGATCGGGCGCACAGGCACCTTCATCGCCCTGGACTTCCTCTTGAAGATGGGGAAGGCTGAGGGGAAGGTGGATGTGTTTCACTGCGTGCAGCAGCTGCGGGAGCAGCGGGTCAGCATGGTGCAGACCAAGGTGAGGAGAGGTACTTGCTCCCTGCACACCTCGGGCTGCAGATCCAATTCCCACCTGTGGGGGTCGACACAGGAGAACGGCCAGAACAACCACAAAACCATGGCTGGAATGCCAAGAGTAGATTAATTTCATTGCCTCGCTAGCTGGAGGATCCCAAAGCAACACCCAGGAGGTGACACACGAGTGGAAACACCAGCACCATCAGGCTCAGTCCATCCTGGGGGACGGTGGGGCTGCTGTTTGCACCCGTTTTTCAAGGGCTTGTGCACGTGTAGTTTACCAGCTGTGCTGTGATCTCCTCCGTGTTTTTATGATCTCTGGTCCTTGATCTCTCTCCAAAAACAGGGAGCTCAAGCATGTCAGAGAGAATGGCCTCCAAGTCTCCGTAAACACCTATGTTCTCTCTACACAGATTCTACTCCTCAAAGCAGACAGAGGATAAACAGCAGCAGGCTGTGTATGTAGGATTCCTCACACTGTCATTTTCCAGACCTTGGCATTCCCAGCTGTATGGCCACTTGAGCAAATCCACCATCCACCTTGCCATTCTTCTGCTTTTAACTCTTTGCTCTCAACACCACCCTTCCCAGGGATGTGGCATGCCAAGCCACATTAGCCGTGCTGTTCATGATCTAGCCACAGGGACTGGGGGTGCCAGGTGATGGAGACTGCAGGATCCTTTTTCAGTGCTGTGTCCAAACCTAGTTGGGATCTGTGTTTCCCTGAGACTCTCTGAGGTATCAGCAGCATTTGTATGCATCTGATATAGAAGGGCTGTCTTGTAGGATCATGAATGAGAGTCCACCTGTCCCACAGGCTTTTAGGATGTCTGCCCTCCTGGCACTCCTGGGCAGCAGCATCCTGGCCTAGGGACTATGACCCCATGATATGCTTAGTGCTGAGTTCCTTTGGAGAAAGCTAGGTTGGGCTGGACTGACCAGCTGCTTGTAGGAGGTCTAATTAGTCCACAGGTTTTCTGGGATGCCTTCCCCAGAGCAGGGGTCTGGTCTGAGAGGGGGCATTAAACCTCAGGAAGATGATCTTGTCTGGGTTGCTGGAGTTGCTGGCTGTGTCCCAAAGCAGGGCTGCCTGCAATGAGAAGTGTCTGGCCTCAGGGATCTGCAGCAGGAAGGTGAAGGATGAACCTGGCTCACTTCTGGCACAGTTTGATGACAGCTGGTGGTCTGGAGTTCCAGGGTTCCTCCTGGACTGGCTCCAGACTGCACAGCTGACCCATGTCCTCACGCAGGAGCAGTACAGCTTCCTGTACGAGGCGCTGCTTGAAGGCTTGCTCTGTGGCAACACCGGGCTCCCAGTGGAGAACATCGCCGCCCTTGTCCACTCCCTTCGACAAGATGAGACCTCAGGCCACAACAGTGTCCTAGAGAAGGAGTTCAAGGTACCACCAGGATACAGTGCACTGGTGCTGTGAGGGCTCATCTGTGATGCCAACCCCCTCACTGCTTCCCTCCCCAGCAGTAGGATGGACATGGGGGATCATTTCTCTGGGGTGGCTCAATAAGGTGAAGGCAGGACTGACTTCGGGGAACCACCTCTACAGGTCCTGCAGAGATTTTCCGAGTTGTTCCAGCTCCTGCCATGCAGAGAAGCAGAGAAACCCAGAAACCAACCCAAGAACCGCAAGCCAGAGATCCTGCCAGGTAACACTGGTGGGGCTGGGCAGCCCCTTGCTCTAAAACCCAGTGCCTGATAGCATCATGGGGAGAACAATGCTTTCCTGCTGCTTCCCTCCTCGGCACATAACACTGACAGGTTCTGCTCAAGGTCCAGTCACTGTTTTCTGGTTAGCAGTCAATAAATACAGGTTAGGCTGGTTCCTGATTCCTTCTGAGCCTGTTGGAGGTACATGGGGTACACCTGGGATAAACACGTCCCTGGTCTAAACTTTCCCAGCGGAGAAGCTCAGATGAGGCACATCAGGGAGCAATGAGGAGGGTGGATCTGTTGTGCTCTACCCATGGGGTTTTGGACATCCCACATCAGGGTGCCCTGAGCTGTTGCAGCCGTGGGTGTGGTGGTGCCAGTCCACTCAAGCCTCTCCAGCCCGTGCTGCAGGGAGCTATGTTGACCATACCTGTTGCAGGGAAAGCCCACTGCCTCTCTGCAGGGAGAGAATGACCCATTCCTTCCCTCTCTCTGCTCCTTGCCTCTGCAGCGGATTCTTGCCGGCCCATCCTGATGTCTTCGGTGGACGCAGACGGCTCGCCAGCTTACATCAACGCCGTGTTTGCCAGCGTAAGGCTCCGGCCCCCGCCAGAGTGGGAGATGCTCAGGGCAGCGGGGACCCTCCTGCGCACCCCTGCTCAAGGCCAGGGGAGAGCATCCCGCCTAGGGCTGAGCTGTCCCAGCCCTCGGGCTCCTGCACAGTGCCTGCTGGCCCTGCTGCCAGGAGATGGCCCCCGCGATCGCGATCGGCGGAGCCCTGCCTGTGCAGGCAGCGCAGCAGCCTGTGCCGGCTACAGCCTGCTGGGAGCTGAGCCCGGGTGTGATGAGCTGAGGGGCAGCGGGGCGCAAACCAGAGCTGCTCTGAGCAGGGCTGGGGTGGCCTATGTCTCCTCCATCTCGGCAGGGAGGAAGGGAGCTGTTCCAGCTGTGGGAAGGGCTCTCGGGGTGCGGATTGTGGGACTCTCCCCCCACAGGCATTGCGGTGTGTTTTGCAGACGTACACCGAGGAGGAGAGATTCATCATCACCCAGCTGCCTTTCCCCACCACGCTGGTGGATTTCTGGGCTCTGGTCTGGGATTACACCTGCACATCGGTGGTTGTGCTGAATCAACTGCAGGAGCTGGACAAGGTCAGCAGCCCAAGCACAGCTCTCTCCTCTCCTGGTTCCCTGTGGGGCCGAGCAGTGTGACTTCTGCCTTTGAGCCCACGTGGCTCTCACTATGAGAGCCCTGCTTGCACCAGGACCTACTGCAGGCTCGTGGGGCTCCACTTGGGAGAGCCCTGAGGACCCAACACCACAGCACCACAGCAGTGAGCTGTCCTCAGTCTCACTGCAAGTGAGCATCCCTCAGGCTTTGTTTACCCCTGCCCAGGTGTCCTCTCTGCTGGAGTGTTACTTTCTGGCTGCAGCACTGGGTTGGTGCTCAGAAAGTGTCTGGCAGAGCCATGTGTACACGGCTTATGGGCGAGGGGCTGGTGTGAGCCCACCCATGCGAGGTGCCAAGCTCTGCCCTGCGTGCAGGCTGGGGCCGTGTGTGATCATGCACCTCTCCCCCTCCCCAGACATACGTGCAGTTCTGGCCCACCCAGGGCGAAGATGACTATGGCCGTTTCCATGTCCAGCTGATCACAGAGGAGCCTGGGGCTGGCTTCACAACCTGGACTCTTGTCCTCAGCAACAGGCAGCAGGTGGGCCTTTTGCTCAGAGATGGCAAACTCCTTTGAGAAGAACCTTTGCAAGAGCTGGGAGGACCAGCTGTCAACAGGCTTTAATTTGGGGTCAAAGTCACAGCTAGAGATGGCAGAGGGATCTAGTGGAGTCCTGGAAGGGCACTGGCCAGAGCAGAGTCTTTTTCCTTGGGAGAGAGGTTAATCCCAAGAAAGTGAGGCTGCAGGCAGAGGTACAACTCAGAGGTATCTTTGTGTCCCTTTCCAACTGGAGGACAGCAGCTGTGGATGGAGTTTGTGCATCTCAATGGTTCATGGAAGGGGACAACTCTTGAAGGTAGCTGGACACAGGACTGGTGTCAGTCAGAGCTGCACCTGGTGCTCGGCTCTTATGCTCTGTCCATCTGCCAGTCTCAGAGCGCTCAGTGAAGGAGGGCAAAGTCTGGAGTGGCATGTCCCATTGTGGAACTGCTCCCTTGATCCCCTGTGCATGGCTGAGCCAGGACTGGCATGCACTGTCCCTCCCCTTCCCTCTACGGAGCCAAATAGGTCTCTGCTCTGCCCAGCCCACTGTCTTTCTTCCCCACTAGCCCAAGAAATCTGCAGTGGAAATCCGGTTGCATCAACTGACAGACTGGCCCATGCAGCAGCATCTTCCCCGGCACCCTGACACCATCATCAGCTTGCTAGGGAAGGTGGAGACACACCACCGGCAGAGCCAAGATGGACATATCCTCGTCACCTGCTGGTGAGTGATGTCTCTTGGAGGAGCAGCCATGGCACAGAGCTGGACACAGCTCAGGCTGTGTCAGTGAACTTGCTCACAGCTCCGTCTCAGGTGGATGCATGGATATGAGTTCAGCTATGTTCAGGGAAGAAGGCTTCCCTGTGGAGGCTGGCTGGGTGCGGGATCTGTGGGCAAGATCATCCTGAGAGTGTGGGTGTCTAGGGAAACACCTCTGAGGCTCAGCCCTGCCACCTGCTCCCAGAGCAAATGACTCTCCCCTTGCCCTCCTCCACAGGGATGGAGCCAGCCGGAGTGGGATCTTCTGTGCTGCTAGTTTCCTGTGTGAGCAGATCCAGAGCGAGGGGATAGTGGATGTATCCCAGGCTGTGAGGATGCTGAAGAGGAGGCGGAGACAGTTCATTAAAGATGTGGTAGGTGCTGACTTCCAACCCAGATGGGATGGCAACACCAAAACAAGAGCCATATCCTGGACTGCCCCAGTAGCTCCCTGCCCCTCTGTGCTCAGATCATCCTGAGGCCAGCAGGGGTGCATGAGGTCTTTGAAAACCCTGTTGTCTGCTGCTGGGACATACCCACTCACTCAGCAGCAGGTTTTGCAGAAATGAACGGGCACCAAAGCATCCTGCATGATGAGTGGCCCCTTTCTGGTCCACCTGGCTGCTCAACACTTTGTGCCGTGGAGGCTGGCTCTCATCCCGAAACCAGCTGGTGCCAGTGCTGGAAGCCCTCCAGCTCCTGGAGCACATGCCTGTGATTCCTCAGCAGGGAAAGGTGGTCTCCAGCTGGGAGGAGGAGGGTGGACTGCACCCATGTCTGGCCTGCTCAGGAAGCTGTTGGAGACCAGTGCTGACATGCCACTGCAGGTGTTGGTCCACCAGAGTCTCACATGCATCCTTTTTTCCACAGGAACAGTATGGGCTCTGCTATGAACTAGCCCTCAGCTACTTGAATTCCTTTGAAACATATGGGAATTTCAAGTAGGGGCATGACCACGGTCCCATCTCTGGATGGGACTTGGACTCCCTGGACAGCCCTTCATCAGTAACATTGGAAGCAAGAGGAAACAAAAGGGATATGCATGACCCCCAAGATGCTTCGTTCCCCTGGAAAACCACCCCAAGGGTCCTCTGTGGCTGGAGAGCACAGGCTGCACTGTCTCCAAATTGTGGCCAGGCATTGAAATGGGAACCTGAGTCTTTGCCCAGCACTTGTGCAGGAACTTATGTGGAATAACAGCCTGAGTATGCAGACCAGAGCAGAGGCACCAGGTCTTGACCTATTCCTCCAAGGATATCCTTCCTTGCCAAGGATGATGAGAACAGCTGTCCCATACAGGTTCCCTTGTCCCCTCAGGTAGCCCCAAAGAAAGTGGGGTAGCACCAGCACCCCAAGACATGATTGGTCAGGGAAGCATCAAACTGCTGTAAGATCCTTGGTGCTCAGGAGCACAGGGTATCTGTCTTACTTTGGGAGAAGCATAAAGCCCCGAGTCAACAAGAGCCAAGAGTGGGACAACCTATGGTCCTGCAGGGCTAAACTGATCTTTCAAACCCTACACAATCTCATCCTGGGGCTCCATCTTCCTGGTGCTGCTCCAAGTGCCACTGCCTTACCATCTCCAGAGAGGCTCTCTCATTAGCCTGTCTGGCTGCACCATGGCAATCCCAGGTTATAGTGGCTCAACTTGAGTATCCTGGATATGGTTCAGGCAGCACCACAGAGACAGGTTCTGCCTTTGCTGCACAGAGGCAGGAGACCTCAGAACCAGGAGTGACCCCATGGCTCTGTGTCCTGTGTCTCACCAATAAAGGCTGTGGTGGTGGTGACCTCTGATCTTCGCTTTTCTTACAGGTTTGACCCAGCAAAGTGGCCACAAAGGAGCTGAAAGCACAGAGATCCCACAGCTCTGGCCACAACATGGGCACAGCATACACTCTTGGCCAAAATGTGTGTTGAGGGACATCACCCTTGATGGATTCCCCCCACACTCTGCTCCAAACTCACGTGAGAGCTGTCCAGCTCAGTTCAGCAGGTCAGAAAAGCTGTCAGGCTCCACTAGGGGAATATGGGATCACAGCAGCCCTGCTTGTGGCTCCGCTCAACAAGGCACAGTCAGCTCCTTGCAAGGGGATGTGACCCCACAGGGACAATGAGGGGACCAGGCAGGAGCTGAGTGGGACAGGCAGAACGTCCAAACCATAAGCCTTTATTTGTTGTCCAGACAGAACAAGCAGAGTCACAAAGCAGTCCAGCCAGGCCTTGGCTGAATACCAGCAGAGAGGGCAGAAGGGTTGGAAACCCAGAGCACAGCAGGAGAATGCCATCAGCCTGAGCCTGTGTGAGTCTGGGATTGGGAAATCTGGCATAGAAGTCCTGCTTCCAGGAAAGCAAAAATGAAAGCAAAGCTTGAAAAAAAGGACGACAGAAGGCCAAATTCAAAGGCCTTACAAAAGCAATAAGCAAAAGCTCGGAGGTGAGGGGGCTGAGGATTGAAAAAGCTCAACCCTCCTTGACCTCCTGCTTTTCTCTTGCCCTGCTATATTGGATTAATTGCATGGGGCCCCCATGCTGGTCACAGTCACAGGAGAGCCAGGGGACATGGCAGCCATCAGCACTGGGCTAGGGTCATCCTTCCCATTTTCTCCACCTCCTCACTTCTCTGGATGTCTCCACAGTCCTGGCTGGGGCTGAAGTGGCTGATGTCCAGCCTAGCCACCTTTACCTATGGAGAAAAAGTGCACCCAGCGTCAGAGACAGGCTGGAGCACAGCCCAACCCTTTCATCCCAGTTGTGCCCAGCCTCAGGGCCCCAAACCTGCCTGTCAGTGCCGGGGTGACAGCAGCAGCCCCTCAGCCTGACCCTCCTGAGACCCCTCCCTGCAGATCCCTTGGAGGTGCCTCGAAGACCTGAGCCTTTGCGATGCCCGTCCTTGCTCACCCCTGCCCCTGCTGCAGGCTGGGAGCACTGCCTGGAACCAGACTCTGCTGCCATGTGGGCTCGGTGGGCAGAGCCATCCTGACCACCCCTGGCTAAGGCAAATGGGGAGATGTGTCAGTGCAGTGTTATGAGCTGCTGCTTCTCCTGAAGCTCAGGTCCTCCTGGGAGATTGCCGCTCTCATCCCAGCTGTCCCACAGATCTATAGTCCCCTCTGTGATGATTGTCTGCAGAATTGCATTTTCCTACCTTTTTAATTATCCTCCTTAGTTTTGTTGGGCAAATACTTCCTTTTCCTGGAAAGGCAAAGGGGAGTCCTGGGTAAGATACTGGCACTGGGTATGTCCCTGCTGAACCTGTCCCCTTCCTACTCACCTGGAGAGCACAAGCCACAGGATGACTGCAACCACGAGGAGGACTACCAACAGCACAATCAGTCCAATCACAATCCCATGCCAAGAGCCCGCAGTCTGCTCTGCAACTAACACAGAGCCAGGGTGAGTGCCACAGCCTGGCCTCCTGCCGGGAATGGCCCCAAGAATGGCAAGGGGTATGTGCAAGTGTGTAGGCCTGTGTACTGGCTGAGGTTTCCTCTCGGAGGGAGGATCATGCCATGTGTGGGAATTCTGCTCTGTTCCATGTGAGACCCAAAAGCTCCTGCCCTGGGCCAGGTCATTTCCAG
>VXAZ01011506.1:0-15091 GCA_013399875.1 Gymnorhina tibicen
GGTCCCGCCGCCGTGGGGGCACCGGGCGGCCCCCCTGGCCCGTGAGTAGCGGTGTGGTTTTGCTGCTCCTCGAAGTTTCCCGGGTACTCCGGGGCGGGGAGGGGCGGCTCTCAACTCCGGCACGGTCACCGGCCCGGGGAGAAGTTGGTGGAGGGCGGAGCGGGACCGCGGGCACGTAGCCTGTCCCTGTGGCGTGGAAGGGATGCGGGATAGTGAGCCGGGAGGGAGCGGGAAGAAGGATGGGATGGGCACGGAAGGATGCTGGGCTGGGGAGGACCGTGCTCAATAGGCTGTGCAGTGATGGGGGGTGTGTGCTGGGACTGAGGAGCGCTGGCAGGGGCAGCAGGGCGGTGAGCAGCGAGGGACAGCCCCTCTTTATAGCGGCACATGTGCTTGGTCGTGGCTGAGCCCGTGGAGGAGCTGGGGGCAGTGGGCAGAGGGGTCCAGCCACGTACCTACCTGTGTGGGAAGGGGCTGGCTGTGTGCTGGTGGGCCTGAGCACCCCAAGGACCTGGTGTCCCTTTGGGGTGAGCTCAGAGGCTAAGGTGACTGCTCATCTCCACACTGCATTAGCTGCTGCTGGCTGAGCCCCAGCCTGCCAGGTCCAGCACTGAGGAGTCCTGCATAGGAGGGACAGGCTCGCAGCAGCGAGCAGACGTCGCAGCAGGACCCAGGCTCATGGGCTTTGGCTGGAGCAGAGGCACTGCAGGCTCTGGGCTGCTTGGGACTGAGGTGCTGTGGAGGGGCACTGCTGGTACTCTGGGCAGCCGAGCTTCTGTGCAAGAGGGGTCTGCTGGGTGTGTGGGACGTCTCCTGCCTGTCCTGTGCCCTGGCAGGTACAGCTGTGGCAGCCTGGGAATGGCAGGAATGAGAGTATGATGTTACTGGGGCACGTGCAGCATGGTGGCATGAGGTGCTGTGATGTCACCATATTGTCACCGCTTTGGGGTGCAGTGAGGCCCTTGCTGCATGATGTCAAGAAATGTTGTAGAGGTGCTGGAGGTGACTGCGGCCCGTGATGGGATGTTGCTGCAGTGGTGGAGCATGACATCACTGGGGTGCGTGGTGTGGAGGCCAGCAATGTCACGGTGACATGCGGGGTGGGGTGGCCACACAGGGAGCCAGCACCCACCTTCCCCATGATGTAGACTAGGGACTGGCAATGTCCATGTGTGTACAACGAGGAGATCTGGGGACAGCGTCTCCCCGCTTGTGGCGAGGGGTCTGGGGCACAATCGCCTGCCTGTCCCGTGGCTCCCCTTCCAGTCCCACTCCACCCTCCCCACGGGGCACTGTCAGTCACAGCAATGCATGGGGTCAGATGAACCCTATGTGCTGCATCGCTGCCATGGGGCCAGCACCCTCCCCCTGTGCTGCCTGGCTGCAGCCTGTCTGGGTGCCTGTGGCATCTTCCCAGTGCCTCTACCCCTGCTTGGCACCTTGGCTTTGTGCCACTAGCCATACTGAGGAAGCACCCTGGGGTGACCTTGCCACCAGGTGCCACAACACAAGACAGGACGTGACTCTGCTGGAACAAGACAGACTGAGGCCTGCCCTGCATACAGGCAGAACCCCATAGCCTCAAATCTCGGGTGAAGCTTCATGCTGGGACCGTGGTTCTATCAACAGCATGCTGGGAATGATGAGGCCTTTCTGCATCTGACATGCAGAGGCTGAGTCTCCCTCCCTTCCCCTTCCCAAAATGGCCTGGCTCTGGGCTAGACATCCCTTCCCCATGGAACCAAGCACCGGATCCACTGGGAAAAGCCTTTTGTCTCCAATCAGGAACATTGTTTCCTCCTGGAAAACCTCCATCCAACTTGGAGGGATTTCAGCTGCAGCTGGATGAGGCGGGGGGGGATACCTGGGTAATAGTCCAGGCACTGGGGAGTGGGAGCTGGAGTGGGGAAAGGCAGGGAGCCCTGCCAATGGCCTGGGGACAGCCACCCATTGCCTGGCTGCAGCTGGGAGTGAGGCAGCACCGCTCTGCAGGGCCAGGGGCTTATGTGGCAACCCTGCACCCATATGTCTGCAATATCAGTGGCTCTCCCCCATGCTCGTTTTGGTAAGCCTCAAGTGGGGCTGTGGCAAAGGCTCCCCCTCCTTCACTGTCTGGCACTGCAGAATGACACCGAGGGACTTTTCCATCCCTGAACAACCCAATGAATCCTGTCCCCATCACATGTGTCTTGAGTGGGACCCCTGCACCAGGGAAAGATCCAGGCTCCTGCCCCTCAAGAGCTGCTCCAGACGGTATGGCAGGGAAATGGGCACAGGAAGAGAAGAGGAGCAGCAGAGGGTAGAGCTGGGGACACACACACATCCACCCTGAAGCTGTGCCTGGGGTACAGATGAGGTCAGAGAGGAAAGGGGATCAGGGCTGGTGCAATGGAATACAGGGCTCTGGGTGTTGTGGGCAGTAGGGTTAAGGTCTCCTCAGCAGCTGGAGAAAAGCCCCTTCCTGCCTGGCCATGTGAGCCTGGAAGCTGTTTAGTTGTGGCAGGGGAATCCTGGCCCCCAAAGAGCCTTGAGACCATTTCCATCCCCAGGGGAGGTAGCAGCAGGTTGTTCACAACCCGGTGGATCTGCCAGGGTCTAAATCTTGGGCACCTTCCCCTGTCCAAGCTCGACATGTATGGTACCACGCAGCTGCCACAGCTTCCTTAGCTTGCTGTCAGAGTCCAACAGCATGGGGATCAGCTGGCAGTGGGGTCATTCACTCCTGTACAGGGGGTCTGCTCTTGGTTGAGAAGGGCAGTCCTGCCCAAGGAGGTGGCACAGTCACATGAAGCACTGTCCCCTTGCAGGCCAGGTGCCCCAACCATCCCTCCAGTTTGCAAGAGTGGGCCAGGCTGCTTTTTCTCCCAGCTGGAGTGCAGGCATGTGGGTTCATGCCCATAGCCTGGGCACACACAGTTCGTTTCTGGGCTCTTCCCCTCTGGAGGGGACTGCCTGGCCTGGGATGAGGGGTAGCCCTCCTGAGTGCCATCTTGGTCATCACCTGTGCTACAGCCAGGTCAGAGCCAGCTCCAAAATCTCTGCAGCCTTGCCAGCAGTGCTGGCAGACGCTGTCCTCCGCAGTCCAGGTTAAATGAGCCTCTCCTCCCAGTCTCCTGTTCCTCCCAACATCTTCTCATGGCTGCATCCCTTTGCAGAAGCCTTCCCTGGCCTAGCTGGAAGGAGGTCACCCTGCACAGACCCTGGGAGGAACAGTTCCAGCAGGATGGGGAAACTGAGGCACAAAGGAGTAACCTAGTAAAGTATCCCCATGTTCTCCCTGTGGACTTCCCCAGCTCTGGAAGACCAACGGAACAGAAGACAAGCTCCTCGGGCCAGTGAATGCTGCCTTCCTCTGATGCTGCTAAGAGAGCAGTGATTGACATTTTGACTTACCAGGACCTTGGATGCCAGTGGCCCCTTAGGGCAGAGCAAGCTGGGCCTGGGCCCAGCTTTGTCAGCACCCTACAGCCCTCCTGCTGCCTCCCCAGTCCCTCTAATGGAATGGGCTCCCAAGGTTGAGCTGGTGCTCAGCCCCAGCTCACTGGAGTACGATCTTGTTCCAGTGGTGAACAGCACCCAGGACAGTGCATGCATGGGGATGCCAGAGTGACAGTGCCCAAGGGCCAGGTGGTGTGGTGCAGGCTGGAGTGCTGTGGCAAGGGGTGCAAAGAGAGCGTCTCCCATGCAAGGACAGTGGGGCTGCTTGGGCATCATGGAGCAGAGTCTCCTCCTGGAGCTGATGGGCTGTAGGTCTCTCCCAGGTGTCCAGGATGCTGGCGTTGTGCCTGCTGTCCCTGGCCTGGCTCAGCGAGGGCTCCCAGCGCAGCGAGCCCATGTTTGCAGCTGTCACCCACCGCCTTCTCCCGCCTGACTACGACAGCAATCCCACACAGCTCAACTATGGCGTGGCTGTCACCGACCTGGATGCCGATGGTGACTTCGAGATTGTGGTGGCAGGGTGAGTGGTGCACCTAATGCCTCGGTGACAGCAGGATTGGTGGCCTTGCAGGGACAGGAATTCCTCCCTCCTCTGTGGTCTTGTGGCCAGCTGGGGAGGTTGTGCACAAAGGTGGGTGGGTTGGGATCTGCATGCACCCACTAGTGACTGTGTGTGTCTATGCACCCACCAGGGTGTTGTTGCCAGCTGAGTGCCTGTGTAGGACCGCGTGAGTGCCCCCATTGGTCCCTGCTCTGTGGGGTGGTGGCAGCTGCTCAGCAGCCGGGGCCCTCCCTGCAGTGCACAGCCAGCGTGTCCCCAAGCCGTCTCAGCTCCACTGACAGGACTCAGCGCTCTCCGGAGATTCAGTTAATTGGCTGGAGGTTTTTTATAGTCCTTTATTGGAGTGATGGCTGGGAAGGGCTGGCAGGAGCCGGGGAAGCAGGGAGCCGTGTGCTGTGCTGCCAGTACCCAAGTGGGGCTGGACACAGAGCAGCTGCTGCCAGCGGGTCCAGCCCTGGTCAGGAAGAGCAGGAACCATGGTGCAGGCTCTGAGTGTGTGCTGGCACTGCTGCGAGCTGGTAGTCTAGGGTATCTGTGTACATACCACCATCCTCACTCCCTGAGGAGGCTTGCACACACAGGTGTGCCCACCTGGAGAGTGTTCTTTACCCTCACAGGTCCCATCCAGCTGGATGGAGGCACTACAGTGGCAGGCAGTCAGAATCTGGCCCAGCTGCTACTCTGAGCATCACCGAGGCAGGAAAACATGGGCAGCACTGGGAACCCTGGAGGGGTCTGGGCCACCACTCCCAGCTGTGCTGAGTCAAGAAGGCAGCTGGGGTTTTGTAAGCAGTCGTGGTGCCCGTTGTATAACTTGTTTACTGGTGCGTTGGGCAGGAGCAGGCGAGGAGCCAGCAGGATGCACCGTGCTGAGAGGATTTGCCTTGCGTGCCGGTTTCCTTGCCCAGGGAAAGCTCTGCAAGCAGGGACCTGCACCCCATCCTGTACTGCTATCTGCCTGGCCCCCACTGCTGCCCTGGTGTTGCCAGACATGGGATGCCTGACAGGGTCCTTGGCCTCCATGGACCATGCAGGTCTCTGCAGTGCCCATCATGGGGAAAATCCAGTATCACAGCCAATGTCCCCCCAGGGATGAGACAGGGGCTTTCATCCCATCCCCGGGCCTTGGGAAGCCAATACCTCTGCTTACACTCACAGGTACAACGGCCCCAACCTGGTGCTCAAGTATGACAAGGCACAGGGGCGGCTGGTGAACGTGGCGGAGGATGAGCGGGGCTCCCCGTACTACGCGCTGCGGGACCGGCAGGGCAACGCCATCGGGGTGACAGCCTGTGACATCGATGGCGATGGCCGTGAGGAGATCTACTTCCTCAACACCAACAACGCCTTCTCTGGTGAGCCCTGCCAGCAGCCGAGCCCCAGGCACGGGGGGAGCCCCCGGCATGGCTGCCCGCGACCTTCGGTGTGTGAGGGATGTGTGCGGGCTGGAGTTAATTTCTCAGTTGAGTGGCTCCATTGATTGATGGCAGCACGGGTGGGACACTGAGCCCAGCCAGCCACCAAGTCAGCACTTCCAGCTGCCCATCACCCTTTTCACGGCACCCCAAGTGGGACAGAAGATTCCCTTCCGCCCCTGGGGCTCGCCTGCCACAGGGACGCACTGTAAATCCCAGTTGTGCCCTTTGGTCTCATGGCTCTCCTGTGCCTGCTAGACCAAATCAGGTCTAAGCCTGCCCCTCTAGTGCTGTCCCTGCTCCTAGCATGCCTGTCATGGGAAGAAGACTTACATGCTCCAGTCTGGCACTGGGAATCCCCAGAGCTCCCTGGCTTGGTGCTCCAGCCCAGCTCTGCCCTGTGTCCCTGACCTCCAGGCAGCAGATCTGTCTTCCCAGTGCTCCTAATTACCAGGGCTGGCAGTGGCTGCTGGCACACCTGTCCCTAAATCAGGCTCTGCCATTGGCGCTGTCACGAGCAGTGTAGCTCGCTGACTGCCTGCCACTGAATCGATTTCTTTTTTAATTTTTTTTTTTTTTTTTACCTTCCTGGGGATGATCTACAAGGCTGTGCCCCACTGGGACATATTTTAGCTTAATGAGTTGATTCTTCTGTGTGTCTCTCAGTGGCCCTTAAAGGGTCATGAGACTCTTGCAGCAGCATCTGCCCAGCCCTATGGCACTGTAGTGGGCTGCAGGGACAGCACATATTTGGGATGCTCTGGAAAAAGGGTACCTTTTTCACAGCCTCCCTTGCTGCAAAGCACCCTCCTCGGAAGGAGGCGGGGTGCTGGACCCCACTGACCTGTGCCCCTCCCCCAGGCATGGCTACCTACACGGACAAGCTCTTCAAGCTCCGCAATGGGCGCTGGGAGGACATCCTGAGTGACGAGGTGAACCGGGATGTGGCCAGCCGCTTTGCCGGGCGTTCCGTCGCCTGTGTGGACCGGACGGTGAGCAGGCAGGGCTCTGCGAACAGGGGCATCTCTGCCCCCTTCCCACTCCCCGTCCCCCTCCAGTGGAGTCCTGGGGGACCGCTCCCCTTGCCTATCCCACCCCCTGCTTGGGCCAGGGTGCCCCCCAGCTGCCCATTGACTGTCAGGGCTGGAAACCCCCCAGCTGTAGAGACTGTGGATGCCTGTCCACACGGTTGCCACCAGCTGATAAACGTGCCTGTCGAGGTGATTTATGTTCCTGTCACCTGCTCTTTCTTCGTCCTCCTCCTCCAGCGGTTTGTTTCCAAATGATTATCGCTAAATCAGGGTGCAGCTACTGCACGGGACAAAGCGGGTGGTGGAGACTGGGAGGAGCTGGCACACCAGGGATGCTGTGGGGGGGGGATAACGTGCCCCATGCCAGCACTGTGACCAGAGAGCTCCTGGAGGTAACGGGGCACATCCCTACTCCTTGGATGCTTTTTGTCGTGGGCTTCGTAGAGCTCTTGCTCAGCGCACAGTAGCAGTGTCTGCTCCCACGGAGCAATAAGAGCATTCACGGCCGGCATCCTGTGGTCCCCGTGGAGATGAGTTGTGGGTGGGTGGGTGCTGAGGCAGTGCTGCCGGCTGCAGGGCTCCGGCAGGTACTCCATCTACATCGCCAACTATGCCAGCGGCAACGTGGGCCCCCATGCCCTGATTGAGATGGATGTGGCTGCCAGTGACCCTGCCCGTGGTGTCGTGGTGCTGGTGGATGTGGCCGCCCAGGCTGGCGTCAGCAAATACACAGGTACCCGGCTGCTGTGGCCCTGCGGAGGGGACGGGGCGCTGCAGGGCATGGCGAGCGTGAGACCACTGTGTCAGGGCAGTGCCGCCGGAGGTCCGTGCCACGAGTTGGGCTGCCTGACTGCCCCATCTAGTGGCAGCCCCACGACCCGTGGAAGGGACCAGGAGCATGGGATGCACGCCTGGCAAGATCCCTGTGCCCACCATCACCAGGGCTGATCCCTGCAGAGCTCACAGCATCCACAGGGCAGGCAGCGGGGTTTGGGAACGTAGGCGTAGAGGGGAACAAGCCCGCCTGCGCCACGTGCTGCCCCACCACCGCGGGGACTGCTGCGTGCCCCAGCGGTAAATTGTCACTAATTAGGAGTGTTGTCACCATGGCGATGGCAGTGATTAGGGTTGAAAGTGACACAAGCGGCTGCCAGGCCCAATTAGCTCCTGATGAGAGGGACTGGAGGTGGGCAAGAATGGGACATCGCGGGGGGACGGGGCGGAGGGGTGCTTCGGAGCAGCGGGTGGGCAGTGTTGAGGGAACATCGGGAGCACAAACTCCCGTGGGGCAGCTGTCCCCTCACCCCGGGCTGCTGTCCCCAGGGGGCCGTGGGGTGGCCGTGGGCCCCATCCTGAGCGACAGTGCCTCTGACATATTCTGCGGTAATGAGAACAGCCCCAATTTCCTCTTCCACAACCGGGGGGACGGGACGTACAGGGACGTGGCAGCTGCTGTGGGTGAGTAGGGGAAGCTGGGGGGAACACCCGGACGCTGGGGACCTCAGGGCAGGGCTGGCTCTGCCTGCATTGGATGACTGCAGGGGGGAGGGACAGCCCTAGGGACCCGGAGCCCCACTGACCGCTGTGCAGTGGCTGAGATGCATCGGGGCATCCATCAGCACAGGGATGCAGCCCTGCACGTGGAGGGCCTGTCTGGGGACGATGGAGCACATCCTAGGAGGTGTACTGGGGACAAGGAGGCAGGGAGGGGTTCCCGTCTCCCCCTGTCCCCTTGCGGTTCCCCAGGGCTGGATGACCCCTACCAGCACGGACGCGGTGTGGCGCTGGCTGACTTCAACCGCGACGGCCGAGTGGACATCGTGTATGGGAACTGGAACGGGCCGCACCGCCTCTACCTGCAGAGTGGAGCTCCTGGGCGTGTCCGATTCCGGGTGAGGGCTGGGACCCCCCCGCACTGATGGCTCTGCCGCTGAGCCACCTCGGCCGGGGGGCTGGCTTCACTCTTAGTTGCCTTTGAGCCCCACTTCCCAGTGAGGAGGGGACCCGAGGCATCAAAGCAGGACCGAGGTGTCCTGCTTCCCGTGCCCATTGTCAGGCTATGCCTGTGCCTCATGCAGGACATCGCCACCCCCAAGTTCTCCATGCCGTCCCCCGTCCGCACCGTCATCGCAGCCGACTTCGACAATGACCAGGAGCTGGAGGTTTTCTTCAACAACATCGCTTACCGCGGCTCCTCCGCCAACCGCCTCTTCCGGTACGAGCCCGCTGGGGCCGGCGAGCCTGCACCCTGCTCCGGGAGCCCAGCAGCCTTCACAGCACAGCCAGGCTCGCAGGGCTCCTCTCCAGCAGTGCCACGGCTCGGGCTCAGCTAATAAAAGGCGTCGTGACTGAGCCCTTCCTGGCATCATTACCAGTCACTGTGATCGTGCCTGCAGCAGCCCCTGGGGTCCCCTGCACCGCTGATTAGCAGCCGTGTGGAAGCTTGTTCATGGCTCCTGTTAATTGTGGGGGTCAATTCTTCATTACTTTTGCGTACCACCTCCTTGCCTCGTGTGCAGGGCGGTGGGAGCTGGTTTTCTACCTGATGCTTGCACTCGTGGGTGGGTAGAGGGCAGGGGTTTGTCAAGGAGTCCTTTGGAGACCTCTCCAGGTTCCAGAGGGATGCAACAGATGATGTTGCTACTCTGCAGTTCAGACCCAGAAGCTCTTGTGAAACTCCTGTTGCCCCTGCATGGAGTGGGGATGTGCCAGCAGGCAGGGGACAGTCACATCCCCCATCCACACCCTATAGCTGCCAGGGCTGTCACCCCTACCATGAGTCTGCAGGAGGGGACAGACATGCCCAGGAAGGTTCTGAGGACTGCAGGAGCCAGCATTAATGCCCTGTGTCCTCGGCAGGCTCATCCGCAGAGAACACTCAGACCCCATAGTGGAAGAGCTGAATCCAGGGGATGCACTGGAGCCCGAAGGAAGGGGCACAGGTGCGTCCACCCCCCTCGGGCAGGGGAAGTCCATCTGCCACAGCACTGCTTGGCACCTTCAATGCCTGAGGATGCCACACACCTGGCTGAGTTATCTGCCTGCTCCCTACCAGCAGGCTGGAGCTCCCATCACCCAGGAATGGCCCCATGCTTTCTCTGTCCACCCATACCCAGCCAACAGTGCCACCTCCAGTACCCCAGGGATACACTCTTGGAGGGCCCATTCCTGGGTGCCCACTGTTCAAAGCTAACCTCTGCATTTGGGAGGAGGTCAGGCAGCTCCCTGTGACCCACAGCCCTCCTGGCGCTGCCTGTCCCCTCCACTGCGCAGGGTGCCAGTGCACCTGATTACAGGATGCCAACCACGCAGAGGCCCTTACTCCTGCACTGGAGTCACCCCATCTTCCCTTTTGTCCCTGCATGGCCGGGAGTGCTGCTGTTGCCAGTGGAAGGCCACAGCAGCAGCAAAGTCTAGTACTGGGAGACATGGGGCCAGACCCCAGGCACAACATGACATGATCCTGTCCTTGCAGGAGGTGCAGTGACAGATTTCGATGGCGATGGGATGCTGGACCTCATCCTATCCCATGGCGAGTCCATGGCACAGCCTATCTCCATCTTCAAGGGCACCCAGGTGAGTGAAGCAGGGAGTCCTTGTGTTGTACCCATCCAATCTGTCCCTCCTAGGTCAGTCTCTCTGCTCCCTCCTCCCTCGCAGGGCACCAGCAACAACTGGCTGCGTGTCATCCCCCGCACCCGCTTTGGGGCCTTTGCACGGGGGGCCAAAGTGGTGCTGTTCACCCGGCGCAGCGGGGCCCACCTGCGCATCATCGACGGCGGCTCCGGCTATCTCTGCGAGATGGAGCCCGTGGCGCACTTTGGACTGGGTGAGCCAGGGGGTCAAGAGGCTGCCTCCACCCCCAGCCTTCCCTGGCACCCCCCAGGGCAAGGGCCGTGTTTGCTGCCCCGGTGTTCTGCAGCACAGCAATCATCTATGCCTGTCATGCTGGGTATGGTGGGCTCCATGCAAGGCTGTGGGCAGGGTGCCCAGCCACTGCAGCTGCCCCCTTCCCCAGCCCCTTCCTGCTGCTTTGCCCAGGCACTAGGGCTTTCCCTGCCCTCTAAACTCTCCCCTGGTACGGCATGTCCAGCAGCCAAGCTTGCAGGGGTATCCCTGCCCACTGGCAGGTCCTCCCATTGTCCCCATGTACGCCCTTCAGAGTACATCCATGTGCATGGGCTGTCAGCATGAGCACCTGGAGCTGGGCTCAGGGAGCAAGGGGAGGCTTTGCGCCTGCCATCCCTACCACCCCGCTGGCCTCCTTTCAGCCCCTGCCCACCCCGGAGACCCTCCCTTTGATGGGCTGCCCGCCTGCAGGGCATGACGAAGCCAGCAGCCTGGAGGTGACTTGGCCAGACGGCCGCGTGGTGTCACGAGCTGTGGCGAGCAGTGAGACCAACTCTGTCCTGGAGATCCCCTACCCTCTGGATGTGGAGGAGCCACTCATGCCTGCCCCGCTGGAGGTGAGGGCCAGGTGTGGGTGTAGGGTGTGAGTTTTTGGGGACAGGAACGAGGGGCTGGGCTCTGCTGGCTCAGTGGCTGCCCAGGGCTGATTCCTCCCCATCCCGGCGGTCTCTGCTTCTCCCCAAATGCAGTGCGGGCAGGGATTCTCCCAGCACGAGAATGGACGCTGTGTAGGTGAGTGGCTGCTGGAGGCACAGGTGTGCCTGTACCCAGGATGCTGTAGCGTAGCCCCATGGGGGACACTCTGAGACTGGGAGGTGGCTGCCTGCCACATGGCTCAGTGCCAGGTACAGCTGCCTGCCTGGCGCACGGCCTGGGAATGGGACAGCAGTACAGCTCCAGAGGGGCACCATGGTGTCACAGGGAGCAGCGAGAGCGCTGTGCTGGGGCAGGAGGCATGGCTGGCACGTGGCAGGCTCTGTGCTGCAGCCATGAGCGATGGAGGGGCATCAGGGATGCAGCAGGGTAGCTGTGGCCGTGCTGTGAGCTTCCTGGGCAGAGGCATGGCTTATGCATGGCTACCACTGGAGTGACCATCCAGTGTACTGGAGGGAACTGGAGGGGCTGGCAGCCCCAAGCTCTCTGCCCAGACACCTCATGCTGAGGACCCTCTTGCAGACACAAACGAGTGCACTGAGTTCCCCTTCATCTGTCCCCGGGACAAGCCTGTCTGCATCAACACCTATGGCGGGTACCGCTGCCGCAGCAACAAGCGCTGCAGCCGGGGCTTTGAGCCAAATGAGGATGGCACAGCTTGTGTGGGTGAGTGATAGCTGGGACACCCTGACCCCATGCCAGCTGGCATCAGCCCCAAAGTACCACCTTGGGATGCTGTTGCACCCCTGACAAAGGCCAGGCCGCATCCTGCAACCTGTCGGGTGGCAGCCCAGCCACCTCCACCCTGGTTCTGTGTCTGTTTGTCTGTGCCTCCCACTGAGCTGCCACTGACTCCCCTTCTCTTTGTCTTTTTCTCTCTTGTTCCTTCTCTCCTTCTCTGTGCAGCTCAAGTGGCCTTTTTTGGGGGATATCCCTCTGCTGGGAGCTGGCCTGGGCCCCCCCACACTGCCCTCCTGCCTCTAGTCCTTGGACTCTGCCTTTGCCTCTATGCACTTTAACCCCTGCCCGTAACGTGCCAGAGCAGCCTGGGCGGAAGGATGGGCTGGCCTCTGCCTGTCTCTCTTTTTCTGTCCATGTTGGATCACCCTGGAAGTGCCAGCTGGGATGTACTGGGGTGACCTGCAGTGGGACGGGCACAGACCTGGCTGTACCGTGCACCATCTCTGGGAAAGCAGCCCTGGGGCAGCCTGGCAGCGCCCCTTCCCCAGCACACCCCACTGCCCCAGTGCTCTTCCTGCCATGCTGGCACCTCCCCGGTGGTCGCTTGCTCTGTCACCTCGATACCGTACCATGTGCCTGCTGGTTTGGCCTGCGACGTGTGTGCTTTGCCTGCCCCCTCCTCGGTGATGGGAACCACTTCCCCAGCCCTGGCTGAGGAGGGTCTTCCCAGCCCTGCAGGGGTAGGACCCTCCTGGTCTGTTTTTTAACGTATTGACCCTACTGTTTGGAGTCCGGACCCTGCTTAGTCCCAACAGTCTTCCAGCCCCTCTCCCAGAGAACCCCCAATAAACTATATCCCATCTATTAACCTGGTCTGCTGAGCTCTGTGGGGCAGGGCTGTGCTTGTGCTTCTCTCCCCCTCTGTCCTGGGGCTGCACGGGGAGGAAGCCCAGGCTGGGGAGCACCCCTAGCCTGCCCCAGCTCTTCCCACCCCAGGGCTGGGAGCTGGCTGGAGGGTGATGGTGGCCCCAGTCCAGCTCTGCACTGGGGCCAGCTCTGGAGGGGCTGGGGTGCAGCAAGCAGCCCTGCCTGCACCCCAACAACCGGGCTGTGCTGCTTTTCCCCCCTGTATGCTATAACCCCACACTGCTCTCTTCCCCACCACCAGACATCGACGAGTGTGCTCAGGGCTTGCACAACTGCAGCCAGCTCTGCATCAACACCGCTGGGGCACACACCTGCCTCTGCCACCCAGGCTTCCGTCCCCTTGATCCAGCTGCCAGCCGGTGCCTGGGTGAGTACCTGCAGTGCCCGGCCACCTGCTGCTGCCTGGTGCTGCCAGGCTGCCCTGGCAGCAGAGATGCTCAGGGCTGCCCAGTTGTGCTGGGGGGCAGGAGGGACAGACTGTGGCTGTGCAGGAGTTGATGGAGTAAGGAGCCATCTGCCACCCAGCAGCCTTGGGACCAAGAAGTGGCAGGATTACCTGCCTTTGTGTCCTACGTTCACCCAGCCCTGGAACTGCCCCCCCTCATGCCCCCTCCATCCCTGCCCTGCCCATGCCTGACAATCCCTGTACCCTTGGCACAGCTCTGACCTTTTCCCCTTCTTTCCCAGACATAGATGAGTGCCAGGCACAGCCTGGCCCCTGCGAACATATCTGCCACAACAGCCATGGCTCCTTCCACTGCCACTGTCACCACGGCTTCTCCCTGGGTGCTGGTGGACGCTGCTGGCACAACTAGCCTGCTCTGGCATAGCCAGGTGTTCCCTGCTACCCCTAGCTCTGTGCCGGTTACACCCGGTGCCAACTGAATAAACCCTTTCCTGCACTGTATTCCTTGTGTGTCCCTGGCCCAGGGCCACATGACTGCTACACAGGCCTGTCCCTACTCCCCAAGACTGCCCCCTCCACCCCATCCCCTCCCTTCCCCCATGCTCACCCTCGTGGGGCTCTGTGCAACCCAGTGTGAAAAGGGATGCCCAGTCTGATTCTGTGCCCCCACAACATCGTCCTGCTCACCTCTCCAACACAAGAAGATGCAGGGCAGGCAGTGGGGAAAGAAGCATGGGGTTTATTGAGGAAGGTCTCCATGCAGGGGCGGGCTCCAGCAGGAACATTGAGGCCAGGGCCACCCCACGCCAACGTCATGACCGAGCCAAAAGGAGTCCTACAAGGCAGAGTCCTCCCTCCAGGTCCCCAGGAGAGAAATGCCAGCTTGGTTCAGCCCTGCACCCAGATAGGAGTTCTCCTTGGGGTGCTGGATGTCACAGGGACCCTCCTATTTCCCCCTATCTGACCCTGGACCATGAACCTCCACGCCTTGCAGCCAGGCCCAGGTGCCCCTTGAGGTCCTCTCTTACAGGCCAGGCTGAGAATTGGGGTGCTGGTGGCAGATGCATGCAGGACATATGGGCAGGGGAGGGCTCAGCACTGTGAGAGGAAGGGCCTTTGTGGAGCTGCTCCACTGGGCACCCTCCCTGCATTAGGGCAGGTCCTGGGGCAGAGTAGGCAGGGGGCTGCTGGCAGCCAGGTACAGGCAAGCTCTGCCAGGACTGGGCAGGGAGCCTGCCTCACCTGTGCCACAGCTCAGCCCTGTGCTGGGCCATGAATGAGCCCATGTGGCACAGGGGCCGCATTGTGCCCAGCACTGCACCTCCCTGCCCTGGACACTGGCCTGGAGAAATACCTGGATCCAGCTGGGGATGGCAGCAGCTCATGCAGGGAGCAGAAGCAAGTGCCCAGTGTCATGGCCGCGCTGAAGGATGCTGTTAGCGAGGATGCAGTGCCAGATGGGGGAGGGGGCTAGGGGAGCAGCAATGGGGCAGCGTGTGGGGCAAAGCTGGGGTGAATGCACGGCCCATCATGCAGAAGAAGTGGCGCCAGTGCTCTGCCAGGCCCCCTGAACAGTGGACAAGCAGCAGATGAGCCCACACCACAGCACCAAGAGCAGGGTGCCCCAAGGAGGGGATGCAGCAGGAGCTGTCGGTGTCTGTGGGCACAGGGCGAAGTGTGCGTCCCCTGCTTAGCAATGCCTGAGGCTTTGCCAGTCCCAGTGCTCCCCAATGCACGGCGACAGGGACGCTGCCAGCTGGGACTGCCCGTAGCAGGGCAAGTTCCTTTTGCTCAGGGCAGGGGCAGCAGCACCAAGCACATGGAGGCTGTGGGAGCCCCTTGGCAAGTTTGGCTCAGTGGGAAGCACCTGGGATGCCCCAGCACCAGTCCCTGCCCACAGTGGGTCCGAGCAGGGGCAGACCCACTGCGGGGGACAAAGAGCAGATGGGGGTGGGCAGCCCCACTAGGTAGCCCCGGCCTCCCCCTCCTGCCCTCCCTGGGCTCAGAAGCGGGTGCTCTGGTAGTGCAGCCTGCGGAGCTCGGAGAGGCCACTGTCCCGGCAGTACGA
>VXAZ01011518.1:0-11665 GCA_013399875.1 Gymnorhina tibicen
TTTCATCCCCGAGTGCGACACACGTCCATGATGCATGATCCCAAATATAGGGCTCACCCTATAGCCAGGTCAGAAAAAGTCTTTTATTTCCCATTCATAGCTTACTTAAGGATGCACGGAAGCATCCAGCCAAAAAGAAACATGAATACTGGAGCATGGAGGGCAACCAAGGCCAACCCATACTGCCCATGACCTGTACAGCACTGATGAGATTTAATCCAGCCTCATCTAACGCAGCCTACTCTTGGCACATCCACACACCAACTGCAGTAGAGTGACATCTTGTGACATTAAGGTTTGGTTCAGATGTCAAACTCAGAGGTGACACTTCAAAGTCATTCCACACGTGCTCTCTACTTAATTTCTGAATGTATGCATGCATGTGTATGAGTAAATATATACATTTTCTCCCTACATATACTTAAAAAAAATATTATCTATCACAGAATGGCTTGGGTTGAAAGGTGCCTTAAAGATCTTCTAGTTTCAACCCCCCTTCCATGGGCAGGGATGTCACCCACTGGATCTATATGTAGATGTATCCTATGTTGCAGCAGGGCAATGGCAAGATTTTACTTCTTAACTTAATCTGGCTAAGGCAAACACACACATTAAAGATGCAGTTTCTCTTAAGACAACTCTGCATTGCTTTATAATCGCAAAACATGGACGAGATTTACACAAAATCAATGTCTACTTGTCTTAAACTGATCAATTGTCACATTTTTCTATATCCATGCAAACAATTCATTTTAATAAGTCAATTTATGGCGATAAACAAGGCGGTTTCTAGGAAGACAAATTCTGTTACTGTCTATATTCAAGGTACCACTCAGCCAGCAAGAGAAATTTGATTTACATTGCGTGAGTATTAGTGAGTCACCCAAGTACCCATGAAACAACTACACATGTAGAGGCTGAGTTCCAAACAGTTAATCCATCACACTCATTCCAAGACAAATCCTATGGTGCAGAGGGCAGGATGCTGTAGTCACCTGACATCTGGACACCGAGCTTTTATTCACGGCAAAATGTTATTCTCAGTACAGAGTACCAGGCCTTGATTTACAAAGCAGAAATCCTAGTTCACAGTGTTTATGCTACTGGGGACAAAATGTTTCCTTAGAAATATTGCTGGGAAAATGTCAAGCAATGAGTTATCTGTGATAGAATGACATGGAGATGACAGGGTTTTTGCTGAGAGTACAATGGCAAAATACAGAATGCAAAAAGGTTTGGATGGCACTGTTTCTTCTGAAGTCTGAAGCTCAGCACACAACGCTAAAATGAAAACCCACTTATATCTGTTCCATTTACCATGGAGTCATAAGCAGCAGTCAGATACTTTTTGTTTGCCATCAGGCAGTTATTGATGTGTAAGTCAATAAAATGAAAATATTTTATGGCAGAGACTTCACTGAGCATTCTTGTACCACCAGAACACAACAGTGTGCCAGAGCAATATGGTTTAACACTTCACATTTATTGGTATTTACAACATGCAGCAGTACATGACACAAAAACCATGGCCACAGACGCTTATCTTCAAGGGCAGCTTCAGAAACATTTGCAGCTCTGCCCCTCCTCCCCACACACTTCAACCACCTTCTGATGGCCAGGCATGTTGTTCTCTCATTAATAGTAGCTACAACACTAGTACTGAACACAGTGCTTCACATGGGCAGTTTCCCCCAAGGGACAAGAGGCTCCTCTCCACTTGGGAACACACCTTTGGTAGGTGCACTCACTCCTGTCCTCACTGCCCTACAGCTGATACACAGGTGCCTGTTACTTCTGCAGGAAAACAGCAGCACCCATGAGGAGGCTTCTGTGCAAACCTGTGCTCTCCAAAACCTGGTATTTCTTCCAAGATCACCTTGTGAATCCTATTTCTTCCCAAGAGCTGCCAGCCTCACCTGTGCCCCCTCCTTACCTTTCCCACTGCACTGAGGCACCTGGACAGAGCCAAGGCTGCAGAGCTGCTGGCTCATCAGTTTTGGCTTTGCATTCAAATGCCTCTACATTTCTTCACTTTTCAGCAGATAAAGCCACACATCCCACTGGGACTGTGACAGTGGTGTCATCAGACACATCATTCTGAAGGCTCCTGTCAAACAGGGTTAGTGGTGGGAGATATTCCTGAGAATTCCCCCAAATGCTGCTGGGACAGCAGTAGGTCCATCTTCCCCTCTCACCAACAAGAGACCAGCTGACTGAGCCACAAGAGGAATTGCCGTTGATTCTCAAAATACACAGGTCTATACTAGCCCTTTCCTTTTCCATTAAAATTGAAATAATGTATTAAATGATGCAGCTGGAAAGGAAATTCCCAAAGAACTATTATTGCGCATGTGTGTTTTTCCCTTAAAGCTTTGATTTGTCACACATAATTGTAGACAGGAAGGATGACATGTTCTCTGCAGAAATTTATTACACTCTCAAAATCCTTGCTCTGAAGTTTTCAAAATGAACAGTTTTGCTTGAAAAATACTGTGTTACAAAATTTATACACACATGAAAAAGACAGTGTAACGCATCAAAATCAAAATACTTCAGTTGACCAGATCTGAGTTTTGGGGTGTTGGTATCTTTTTCAAGGCAAACAGACTTCCAAGATTTCAACATTCCTTCCTGACTCAAAACAGACAAAATTTTGGCAGGCTTGCCTTTTTTTCAGTGAGATGTGAAGGCTGTTTCACACATGGCTTTGCCAAGCATCACTGAGGCAGAAATTACCCTCATGTTTGAGGAGAGGGCAGATTTTTCTCCTCCCATGCCCTACACTGTGACAGCCCCTGGAGAGCATGGTGGTGGCCACACAAGGAAATGCCCAGCTGTGGCAACCAGGACCACCTTATATCCCATCCCATCCATCCCATCCCATCCCCATCCCATCCCATCCCCTGTGTCCTCCTGGATCTCACAGGGCTGGAAGCAACACAAGGATCACCTCATGCTGCTGAGGGAGCACAGCATCAGCACCTCTCATCAATTCCTTCCTTTTCTCACAAAACTACCTTTGCTTCTCTTCTTCCCTCCATGTTGGCAGAGGAGCCTTGTGCTCCCAAAGGCTGCAGTTCTCTACAGGGTGCCTACAGCCACACCAAGTTGGCTCATAAGCTCAAACAGCTGTTCTCCCCTTCATGTATCTAAAGAGCAGAGTTATTTTTAAGTGTGCCCATTACACCTGAAAAAACATGCCCTCTTTTGTCTCCCTCTTGTACAGCAGTTTCTCATCACACCAGCACTTTTCCACGCCTTTCCCTGCTGTCAGAAAACAATTTAAAATCAAGCACCAGGCAGGACAGTTCTCGTCGGCCACCTCTTTTGCTCTTTTTGCAAGGTGTGGCCCAACCGTAAGTGTGTATTTTCACAAATAGTGCTTAACCTCCACAAAGGCAGAATATTTCAGCCTTTTCAGTGTGGCTGCTAACAGATTTATCATCTATTACGTGGACTATGACACTTAAGATTAATCCAGTTTGTTGTACACTGAGAAGCAGACCATGCTGAAGATGAGTTTTCCCCAGAAATTAGACTTCTAGCAGCATGCAGGAGAACAGAAATACAAGGACACCTGACAACCATCCTGCTGTCTCGAGAGAGCCAGGTGTGGGTGTCCACCACATTCCAGCATCCAAATGGCTCAGTTCCCAAGGGGAGACCAAAAGCCCTTACAAAACCACCACAAACTTCACAGTCTGCATGCTCAGCCTGGAAAAAATGGGTTTGTTTGTCTCATGAGCTTTTCCTTCTGCACTTGAAACATGTAGGAAATACTGTAGTGCCTCTGGAGTCTGGATGCTCCTCACACTAGGATCATGAAACCCACAGCTAAACATTTTACCCACAAAGAGGTGGAGGTTGTGGCAACCATCCCCAGCCCAACCTCCCCTCTTTGGCACTATTGTTTGAGTATAATGAGACTTTAAATCATTGCTTTTAAGACTCCGCCACTTCCAAAAAATCAGATGGCATCTTGGTTTGGTTTTGTATTTGGGAAGAAGGAGGGAGGCTCTGATATTGCCAAAAAACCCAACCAAACAAACAAAAACTCAACCAAGTAAAAAACCCCACATTTGATTATCAATATCAGTAGCTTGAACTAGCATTTTATTTGTGTTTGTATACAGTGACAACATTCAGGTGAGACCAATAATAAAGTACTATGTGTCCCAGGTTCAGAAGTAACGTTTTCTTGGTTAAAACCATTTATGAAGAAAAATCAGCATTACAATTCCATTCATACTCAAATGTGAGGAAATGACTTGGCACAACCGACAACTCCATCTTTTTGACACATTTGTAATTTGCTTTAAAAATGTAATGCAAACAAAGTAAAAATGTTCAACACAGAGGATAAAGAAACACATGATCAATGTTTCCCACTCCCCACAGCTGGAGGTGACACATTCCCTCAAACATGGTATTTATCTTGGCATTTTTAAATTATTCACTGTTATTACTTATTTCTGTTATTCACTGTTATTTTTTTTTCCTAAATACATGCCAAAGTATTACTTTTCAAATTACTGGCCTGTATTGTTAGTTACCTGCAATTTTCCATCTCCCATGCATGTCAAGGCAGTCACATGGAACTAAGGGCTGAAGAGTGAGGGACTGTTTGCCTATGAACCCCATGGCCTTAGGGCAACCACAGCTCCAGGACTCCTCCAAAAACACACTGTGAGAGCTGCTGCCCAAACAAAAGGAGCTGAGATCAAAGAGAGGGGAAGGGAAACCAAGTCATGGGGCTGCTACTTCCCAGGGACTGTCCAGGAAGAGGTGGATGAGCTGTTCTGGCCCTTGACTGACCAATTCCCACTTTCTTCCACCACCCCAAAAGCAGGTTTTATGAGGAATTCAGCACCTTGCACATGGCTACAGTCTCGTCAGAACCTGTTGTTTAAACAAGGGACAACTGTTTGGCACTTGTGAGAAATGTGGCCACACCCCTTAAGAAAATGCTGTTTGGAATCATGTTGCTGCATCATCCTCTTGCCACAGTATTTTTAGAGATATCTGTGATTTCTAGCCCTTTCCAGGGTAGGAAAAAAATCCCATCTTGGCCACCATGAGCATGTGTCAAGGAAAAACAACCGCACAGGCACCGTGGTACTATGAATATGTAGCAAGGGCTGGTAACCCTTTTGCTGTAAAACAGAGGGAGCACACACACAGAGCATTTGGATCCAGATCTTCTTCCTCCAGGTACCGACTTTAAACACTTTGAAACAGCTAAAGCAGCACAAGGATTCCACATTCAGTTCTGAACTTCTCCCTAACCTTTGTGGTGGCATTAGCATAAGGCAAGGAGACATATTTTGACTCCCATCTGTGCAAATCATTCCCGTGCTGCAGAATCAACATTCTGTCAACCAATTATTTTATGCTGTATCACAGCACCGGGGTGGGGGGGAGAGAGATGAGGGGGAATCATCACACCTACAATCAAAAGAGCAAGGTTTTGCAACATAGCATGTACTAAAGATGTCTGTCTTAAGTCAAACTAGCAGCCATATTTTATTCAAGAAGCATGTAAACAAATCTGGCACATTCATTATAAAAAAATTGTGTACCTAGCATGTTCATCACATTTCAGATATTCCATTCCTCCCTCCCCACTGAGCTCCATGGAGACAAGTCAATCAGAGTTAACCATCTGGTAATCCTTAGCCCAGGCTGTGCAGCTGCTATATACCATTTTTAATCAGGGCTATGTCTTCCATTCATGCTAAATAGGAGGCATGAACAGCTGCTTGGCCAACACTTTCAAGCATGCACTCTCTCTCTCTTTAGTATTCCTGGCTTCTCTTCCTTTCAGCTTTACATTTTGCCCATGTTTACAAGTATTCACTTTTTTAAAAAAGTAATTGTGAAACAAGAGGAAAATGCTTCTGGTCATTAAATCTTTAGACAGTATATCTGCTCTTAACAAGTTCCTGGGGGACACAGAGTCCAATCAGAGTCTCTAATTCTAGAAAATAAAAATTAGTGTGTCCACGGAAATGCCTTGTTTGGGTTTTTTCTAACCTACAGATCCCTGCAGAATGGTTCTCCATTGCACATTTCAGATAGAGAAGTTTTAAGCATGTGAGAGGTAAGATAAATTTAAATTAAGAATATATGGATTAATTTTTTAAATGGACACAGCTTACAGGAATTCCCTAGCTTAAAGGAAAGGTTTCCTGCAGGCTTTCCTGTATCTCAGCACCTAAGCAGAAGCCTCTCTGCCTCCAGGAGGTGCAGCGGAAGGGCACATGCCAAAATCACCACCACATCAGGCTGTCTCACCTCCTTTGCTCAGATCCAGAGGAGATGCTTCCCTGTGAACCATGCCTTAAGCTTCTCCCATCATCCAAAAAGCTTTGGGATTATTTTTTAAGGAAATCCAACTGAATGGCAACCAAATCTTTTCCAGAGATCTAAATACTTCAGCATCAGCACAGCAGTATCTCAGCTGCAACTGCTCCAAAGAGCATCATGTATCCTGCTGAGGTGACAGGTACTAGCCCAGCTCCATGCTGGGCACACACATTCATCCCTCATTCTCTGCTGTGGATGCATCCAGAGCCATGACTGTAACTTACCATAGTAACATGAAAAAAAATCAACTTCTATCCCTTGCCAATGGCAGATTTGCTGCAAAGTCAGGGAGATGGGTCATGACAACCCATGGTGATGTCACCTAGTAGGAATGACTCAGAGAGAATTGGTACCCGGCCCAGCAGGATTTCCACCCAGATTTTGTGGGTGCAGACACTGAGGCGTTGGCTAAGTCCATTTGTTTAGGCCAACTCCTCCTCCTTCTGTAAAACATGTTTTTACATCTGTTTTTTCCTGAAATCTTCCTTAAGCCATGAGATGTTTCACACATACTGATCTTTCAGAAGAGTAGAGTCTTGGGAACATGGAAATCACCCATTGCCTCTATACTCCGTGCACCAATAGTCACAATTTATACCGCAAATGTGTTAGAGAACGTTTTAACCCTGCAGAACATCGTTACTTATTGCACCTACCAACAGACAAAACCAACATGGTCATAACTGAAAATAATAATTTTTAAAAAGACACAATGATATAGATGTTAGAAAACACTGTCTTTATTAATGACATGTCACTGGGGGTGTAAAATCTTTCATGGGTTAATCAATTAGTTTGCCTGAACAGAAAATAAACAGAAGACATTTTCAGTACACAACAGTACATAAAGGTTAATGCAATCATGCATTCCTCCAAGCCCACCATGAATTCAGCATTTAACTTCCATGAATTTGCCACAAGTAAAAAATAAAGAAATAAGTTAGATGACAGGATGGTGTTTCATCTTGTGGAAGGAAAATTCCTTCAAAACACAAACATGTCAGAGCAAATTTTAAGAGAAAAATAGTCTAGAACTGTGGTGGAAGGACCCTGTGAAAAATAGCTCTAGGATAATGAGTGCCATCAAATTGATAAGGTTCACTTCTCCTTATGGCCTTTATGCACACATACACAGAAAATTACTGCAAACATCCTGCTTTAATGGCATTTTAGTTTTTCATCGGAGATAAAAACAGTCTTTGCTGTATCTAAATGTGCAGATTCACAACAACTCTTACATCAATCAGAGTGAATTGGAAGAATAAAATATGAATGCTATGTTAGCCCTTCTGGGAAGACTTATTTCAACCAAAAAAATCCTCCTCATGAGTGATGGACCAATGCATGTACATCTCTAGGCAATGATCAGGATGAGGGCAGTGAAAATGGGGCAAGAGAGGTGTGGAAAAAGACAGTGAATAGCACAAGTGCAGATGATTTCTTGACTGGAAAAACAATGCATAAAAGAGTGGAACAGTATTCTGCCACAAACCAACCCAATTAAACTGGAACCATGGGCTGCACATGTCAGACTGGCCCTTGCTGTCTTGTGCTTGTAGGTCAATATTCCCAGTTTGCAAATCCTGTGTATGTTCTCTGATAACCTCTGATGCACCCTCCCCCTTATGCATCCCTTCATGCTACAGAAGTGAATAAAATTTAAATTTAGGATAGAAAATACAGTAAAAGCCAATCACAAATTTACATACACTAACCAAAGGCAGCACCACACTAGAGGAGTATTAAAAACCATGAGAGACAACTCATTTTATGAGACTTGCTCTGCTTGTGCCAGCTGCTCTACAGGCAACACTGAGAACAGCAATACATTTCCAGAGGTCATGATGCAGCAGAAACTCAGGCTCAGCAACTCTTACACAAACCAGCACATGCCAAAAAAAGTGCAGAAAACACCTTCTGTAAGTGAAGATCAAGAGGTATCCTCAGTCACTGTAATGCTATAAAGTTGTAAAAAGCCAAGCTTTGCAGCCAAAATACTCTTATTAATTACTCTTACGAATTATCCTAAGCAGCAATGCCCATGCTGTAGCCAGCGGTTGCTACTCTGGCAGAAAAGCTGATGACTGCTACACAAAAAGGGACATCTTTTCTGATAACGAACCATTTCTTCCCTCGAGTCCTTGATTTCACTGCTACAATATGAGGCAAGGGATGTTACCCCTTCCCCCAGCAAAGGATGTCTCCTGCAATTGGGAAAAGCTCATGGCACTTAAACCCCTCAAATAGGCGAGTGAAATCAGTGAAGTACCATTATTCCTCACAGCAGTTAATTCAGCATGGAGCAAGCCCTGGACAGACACACATCCACCACTGCAAAGATTCAGAATGGCTCTGTGCTTTCACACTTGAACACAATGTGCACACCTACCCCATATTTTAAAAAGTCCAGTGTGCCAATACAGGATGTGCTGGGATACTGAGCCCCAAACCCATGCAGTGAAGGGTTTGGTTTTAGTAACTGGAAGGGTTTGGATTTAATAATCCAACACATGTGGGGGTGAGGGG
This sequence comes from Gymnorhina tibicen, assembly GCA_013399875.1. Lineage (NCBI taxonomy): Eukaryota > Metazoa > Chordata > Aves > Passeriformes > Artamidae > Gymnorhina > Gymnorhina tibicen. The sequence continues at coordinate 8,893 of VXAZ01011518.1, forward strand.
GGAGGGGAGGGGGGCAGCTGTCATAAAGTAACACCTTCTCTTTGAGAAAAATCCAATTTTTTCAGAACATGGTCACAATAAAGATTGCATTCTTCCTTAGATTTACTCCCCAAAAAACCCAGCCAAATCACAACCTGCTGCATGTGAGCTATAATAATGATGGTGGTAATAATTTTGGTTTTTTCCCCTTCCCACCAAGTGTACTACTTATGAAACTGAGGCTGAAAGGACTGAAAGTGAATTTCAGCATCTTTAATTTGGAAAACAGAATGAATTAGAAATTTGGAAAAATAACTTGTGACTAATATGCAGATTTTATCAGCTTGTAGATCGGAAGCCACAGTTTGCTGGAAGTTGTCTCCTTTTCTGCTAATTTGCCTCAGATGAAAAAGGCACTTGTGTTCTCTCTCTAAGTGAATACTTCGCTTCAGTGCATTTTGCAGCATATGCTCAAGCTTGCAGTTACTATTGATAGAACGGGAAAGAATGACAATTCTGAAGATTTCATAAAATTCTTAAGCTGAAATGCTGCAGAATTTCATTTATAATTCAGATATTTACACTCAAAACATCAGTCATGAAACCTTCCCTTGCAACACTCCTACCATAGGTGGAATTTAATCGAAATAAAGGCTGCAATGTTGTGTGTTCAAACTGTGGCCTCACCAGAGCCTGTCACGAAAGCTGGTGATGACTATAAAACAGTAAAAGTGTTAGGCCAGATGTCCAGTGGGATACCTGAAAACTGCTAATTTGGAAGAGGATAGACACATGATATTAGAGTGAGAAGTGTGCTCTGTGGTCATTAGCCGAAATCCTGGGAATATCCATGTGAGGAGCAGAGGAAGCTGCTTTAGCAAGAGGTCACAGACCGGGGGAGCAAAGCCTCACAAGGGAAGAACAACCATGCTCCTCGTATCCAGCATTATTTGGCACCAGCCCCAGTGCTAAGGCATCATAAGGTGAAATCATCAATTATAATCTGCAAAAGGGGCAAAACCTGCATCACACAGATTATTCTTGCAAGATCACGGCTTATAAGTACTCTCAACCACAGGTTTCTGCAGCAGTCAAATCCTTGGTTTTCTCCGTCCTAAAAACGACACATCTCAGAGGGTCTGTGACAGCAGGGACATCCCCTGACAGGAGATTACCCCTACCCCAGGTGTCAGTCCAGCACTGGGAGTTTGGAGGAGAAAGCACAGGAGATGGTGCATCTGGAACCTGCTCTTTTCCTTCCACTCCTCCCCTCTGACCCCACAGCCACATCACAAGAGATGAGATGTACAACATGGAAAGTGCAAATGGGCCATTGCACTGCCTATTTCTCTGCGTTTCTACTGCTCTGATTTGAGAACTTGTGCAGGCATTTCTGTCAGAAAATGGTAACTATGCCAAACTTTGATCTCATCAGTATACAACAGAATACAACTCTGATTTCCATGTTCTTAGGCATGCAATAAACTAAAGGCACCACAACTAGGAGGTACATGCAGATAGCTATAGGAATGCCTTTGTTACACTTGAGGACTACAACTATGAATTACACCTGGAAACAAAATGTCCAATTCCTAGGTTTTTTCCTAAAGCACCATGGTATGGATAGAGGCAGATATGGGACCTCACACAATCTCTTAGACAAAGTGACTAAAGCTACCAAAATACGTATGACAGGTAAGCAGCACGATACTGTCACTCAGTTAACAGCACCACAAATGAGATTCTAACACAGAAAATGTATCCCTGAGGAGTGTGAAAGTACATTAACTCCTTGACACTCTTCACAGTCCATTATCAGCTACAGGAGGCAGGCCATAATATCCAAGTTCCCAGCATCAAAGATTAAAGTCAAAATACACAGCCATAATCAATTTTAATTATAACAATCACCCTATAAACAATTCAGGAGCTAATTGGATCAATAAGTGAATTCCCATCAAGTGCAAGGAGCTGCACATTCTGCAGTTTGGAGCAGCTGCAGAGAGCTACGTACCAACCGCAGAGGTCTTCATTATAATTGGTATTTGAAGCATAAAACATTCAACAACAGGATATTTCAACTCCTAAAACCAGTCAATTATGTTTGCTGAATTAGCCTGTGTGACTGAGTCGGTGAGTGCAACAAAGGAATAAGAGTGAAACAAAAGCCCGCTGCTTCAGAAAATTTTATAATTACACACTGCAAATACATTTGCATGTTCAATGAGTAGTACATGTTTCTTGTGATGAAAAAGCCTGGAAGAGCTTAAAGTCTAGCTTATCAGCAAAGGCTAATTGGCTTCCATAGTGCATCATCCATCACAATCGAGCATTAGTGCAAGCTTCGCCAACCATTAGTTGACAGAAAATCCCAATTTATTTTGATAACAGAGGTCTTACCTTTGGGGGTTTCCATGACCACATAATCAGGTGGTGCATCAGTGGCCCATCCCATGCCCTCCAGTCAGCATCACCCAGTTAATCAACTCAACAGCCAGGGAAGATGGGAACTGACCGTGATGCAGAGTAATTTGGGAAGAAAGAAAGGTACATGGGTGATACATAATGAGTTGAAATCTTTTTCTTTTAAGAAAGAGTGCAAAATGGAAACTAATTAATAAACTGCCATGAGTAAAGCAACCCAAAATGCAAAATAATGATGGACTGAAGTTTTCCCTACAGCAAGCTGTCATCTCAGTTTGTGAACTGTAAGGGTGATTTCCCGAGTATTATGCAAAGAAACAGCCCTTTTTTTCTTTTATTTAGACTTCATATTTGTCTTGGGGTGACTGTG
>VXAZ01014478.1:0-153728 GCA_013399875.1 Gymnorhina tibicen
GTGGGGCCGCCGTGATGGCAGCAGCGAAGGGTGGAGCCCAGATTACGGCCGCAGTAGGGGAGCCGGCGGAGGCGGCGCTGAGGGGCGGGGCCGCGGTGACGCTGGTGGGACCGGGGGCCGAAACCGCGGGAGCGGGGAGAGCACGGACCGCGGGGATGGCGGGAGCGGTGGGAGAGGCCGTGGGGTTAGGTGGGGTGGCTGGGGTTAGCAGGACCGCGGGTACCGGAGTCGCGAGGTTCGGCGGGGAGGCGTGGGGTGTGCCCTGTTGCAGACTCGGGGCGGTAAGGGGCGGAAACGCAGAAGGAGCGGGGCTCGGCGGGGCGGCTGCTGCGGGCGGTGCCTTTGCAGCAAACAGCTCCACTAGCGCCCTGGAAGCTGGGAGCAGTTCAGCGGCAGCTATATCCCGGCGGGAGATATTATTAAACAGCCTGATTCCAACTATGTCCCAGAAGTATCTGGTAAAGACGGCTGAACGGTCAGCATTTGGGAAATTAACTAAAGTCCATTTTAAGAGGTTTTTTAGTTCTTGTTTAGGTAATTGACTTGGACTGGAGCTTAGTAGATGCTTTAGTTGCTTATAGAGATCTCTGTCATGGGCAGAGTGAGTTTGTCCCATTATTAGACCTGTGTGTTGCTCACCTCGATGTCGCAGAAGCAGGGTCCTCAGTCAGAGCTCCGTCGTGGGGGGCTGGCCAGGCTCTCCAGTCGGCGCTCAGGACGCTGCGTTCGGGTCCCTCCTCAGAGCTCCGGTGTCAGGCGTCGCTTGGCAACGGCTTTCCGTGCTCGGGACCTCGCGGGTGGGTTTGCACTCAGAGCTCCAGTGCGGGCGGTCTTAGCAGCGCTCGCCTGTGCTCAGTGCCCGTGGCAAAGTCCCTCTAGAGCTCCGATTGGTGCTGTTTAACAGCGTCTCCGTGCTCGAGGGGTTCCACGGCAAACTTCCTCAGAGAGCTCCGGGTAGCCACTGCACAGCAGCGGCCACCTGTGCTCGAGGATCGCCAGGCAAGTTCCTCCGAGAGCTCCAGGAGTTCGTTACTTAGTAACGGGTCCCCGTGCTCGAGGTGTGCCTTGGCAAAATTATAGAGCTCCGGCTTTTACGCTGCTCAGCAACAGTATGCCGTGCTCACGACACCTGTCAGGTGGCTATAACTGGTCTGTTAGTTACCGTCCATGGAGAAGTCTCATACAGGTGGAAAAGCTGGATCGGCCATTCGCACGTTTGGGCGCCAACTGTTGGAATCAATCTGTGGTGAATCAGTCTGTATGAGTAGTCTGTATGATGTTCTGGTGCGGTTGGACGGTCGGGACTGATGGAGACGAGAGATCTCTGAAGTCAGGTCTTAGAGCATGAGGTTTATTACGAAGGGCGTGGGTACAGGGGGCCTGCTTAGAGCTGCCAGCCGCAGCTCGGAGCAGGCCAGAAGAGCAATGGAGAGTAAGAGAAGCAAGAGAGAGAGGGAGAACTAGCTAAAGTAGAGAGTGGAAAGTACAGTGAAGAAGAGGAACAGAAGTGAAGAAGTGAGGAAGTAAAGAAGAGAAGAAGAAGTCCTTTACAATACAATAAATCATCTTCTGTGTTGAATATTCTAATTTTCATCAACCAACCTAGTACGAGATACAAATTCTATAGCATTTACATACAGCCTATAAGAATCATTGCATTACCATACTTTGCTACATTTTAAACTCTAAAACTACTCTTTGGACCCCTTCTGCCAAGCTAGCAGGGTCTGCTCTGACCCTTGGACCTGTTTTCAAGCAGAGGGTATCTTTCAATCAAGAGGGGATTACCTTCAGTGGCCATACCATTGTTTTCCAGTTGTTCAGTAACCAAGGCCTGGTATCTCAAAGTATGCTTTCATTTCTATCTGGTTCATAGTTTCCATATACTCAGCATCTTTTGCCAGGCAATCATATTTATAAGTCTTTCCTGTTTCATCTTCCCCAACACTGTACGATACTGGAAAGCAGAAAAAGTTACAGAGTCAGAATCTCAACTGAGTTTAAATGCATTCTAAAATATCAAGGTGAATGGGCCTTTATTACTTTATATCAGCTGGTGATCTATAGCCTTATTTTTATATTTACCCATATCAACAGTAGTTCTTCCTTCTCTCTGAATCTTTAGAAGAATAAAGTAAAAGTCTAAGTCTTACAAGAGCAGATATTTGACATAATTGACAGAAATTTGTTCCGCTACTTCAAAGCATCCCACTGAAATATTTCAGTCATCATGTAATTTACACACTGAATTAGTCAACAATCATTTCTGTAAGTAGGAACTTGTTCTATATTCTCTGTGCTTTACCAAAGTTCATAGGAAAGACAGAAATATGCAGTTATTGTGAACAGTGTGCAAGGCTGAAGTAATTAAATTTAAGATTTACTTTATATCAACCTAGTCTTTCGAAATTACTGAAGCTCTATCTGAAAGATCCTGACTGCCTAAAAGAAATATAAAAGAACCAGGCGTCTAGCCCTTTCTTATCTTCATGTCAGAAAAGAAAGAAAAAATTACAGCAGCAATCATATGTATTAAGTCATCAGCTCATAGTTTCCAAGACAGTATGAAACTATTTTCTTCTATATAGAAAAAAAGTACAGCATTTATACAGCACAAATTTTCACAAAAGGACAGGTTTTCCCTTCAAATAGGATAAACCTTAATGTGTAAGGTAAGGAAGTAGAAGCTTTTCTGCTTCAACAAAACACAAGTATGCTGTGACATGCAGAACCTGGCCTGAATCTCTGGCAAAATAAAATTATACAAATTTTAAGAGACAACAAGTACTCAGCATCCATTTACATACGAGGATATGCACTGGAGAGTCGCAAGCCAGACCTTTTCACTGTAGAAAAGCATGATTATACTCAGTGTGTTAGACTGCGTTTTTCATGGAGCCTGCACAGAGTGGCTAAGGGCACATAAAATATACTCCAGCAGAAACAAGCATCAGAAGCTCCTCTGGGCTTCTCTGCAGCAAAGACACTCTGAACTCAAATACAACATGGCTAATAGCCAGCAGGGTGGAAAGAAAAACACAGCTCCTGCAGATGTCAGGGTTCCATTTCCTATCCCAGTATTCAGTTTCAATATACACATTTCAAGCAAATCTTAAAAGTATCTGATGAGGCTAAGGCCTGTAATAAAAAGTGCATAAGAAATTTAACTTGTATCAGTGAAGGTTCACAAAAAATCACCCAAGGATAGGGACTGAAGTGCTTCCTAACCCCAAATCCTGTCAAAAATCTGTAATAGAACACACACTTCAACCTAGCTTTTAGTTTACAACCTTTTGTGTAGGAAGCAAAATTATGCTTTCTAATTTATAATCTGCAATTTAGTTTTTGCAAATGAAGTAGCAACAAGTGTAGAGTGGTAGATGAGGCAATTTTTTATGTACAATTGATTTGATATCATCTTTCTTAAGCAACTGGAACTTCGAATATTCAGCATATAAGTAATCAGTGCTGCTGTTAATTCTTCACATATAGGTTCTTTCTGTAGCAGAGGAGCAGTGCACGATCTGTGTATAAACTTGGCACTAATTGCTGTTACAACAACATTAAAGTTGATTATCCAGACTTATAAATTATAATAAATACAAGTAAAATTGAAGACAGCATTTTCATGTCCTCCTCTTCCCACTACCTAATAAAGCACAAAATGTTTAATACAGAATGAAATATTCTTTTTTAAACACACTGCTCGCAAGTATATGGAAGGAACTCAGTGTGCCCTTGGTCCATATAATCCCTCCTTGATTATAGCCACTGATAATGACAGTATCTGAAGGACAGTGGATTTTGTCCCAGACTATGAAGTAGAATATAATAAATCCTTTTAATAAAATAGAAATTTCAAAGACATTAAAAAAAAACACCAACCAACAACCACAAGATTTTTGAGTTTCCAAGTGTAACACTATTACTTTTCTAGGGTGATAAAAAAATAATTACATTTTTTGTACCCTCAGGCTTTGCTTTAGCTAGTAAAGTATACCTGGCCAGGTCCTAACTTTGAGTGCTGACATATGATCATATATATTGCCTAACTGTTTACCTGTGCCTTGACAAGGAACACACCAAATTAGTACCTTCCCAGACAACACTTGTACAAGGGCTGGGGAATGGCATGGCCCAGGGACTCTTGAAGCAGCCTACCTGGAGGAGACTACCTGGTTTTTTAAAGGGAAGTGAGTTAAACTCTGAGGACAGCACTATGATTTCCACAAAAACGAAGTTGTTTAGAAAGACTCCTTAAAGCCACCACTACTCAGAGTGGCTCACTAGCAGCAAGGTCAGTCTTAGTTAAGACAGGAAAACAAACTGAGCTGAAGGAGGGCAAGAGAAATCTTTCTTACTGCAAGTAGATCAAGCATAATTTCTTCTTTCTTTTTCTCTGCCTCTATCAGATATTTGTATCTTCTGCCTGGTTATATATGCTGTCAACAACATGTTGAGTTAGGTTAGTCCAAGTATGATTTAAGATGCCTGGTTAGCACCAATACATTTCTTCCTCAAAGGCATGCCAAATGTACAAACTAAGATACCGGAATATTCTACTGTCCCAAAGAGCTACAGCTTCCTGTAATTCAATGCATCCAAAGGGTAGCTGAATTTAAGCTGAATGGGACAGGTGAAGAGGTGATCTCACTGGGGCTAAGGGAAGCAAACACATCCCACAGCATCCTTTGTAACATGGAAAGATCTTTCTATGCAAAAAGACATGAGGGTGCACATATGAACCCAAAGGAATGGATCATGGAAAGGGTGCACACAAAAATGGTAGCGTGTCACTTGCTGTCAGGAGCAGAAAATAAATTCTAGAAAACTTTATTTACTAACAGAACTGTAGCCTCAGTAAAGTGAAAAACCATTGAAAAAGCTGGCTAAACAGGTGTAACTATTGAATTATAAAGAGTATGAAGTCAGCCTCAAAATTAAAGCCCCTAAATACTACTAAAATATTAGGTATTATGCTAGTCAATTGTTGGATTATATGATTTGGTCACTCTCATTAATATTCAACACATTTCATTTATCATTAGTGATATTAAAATATGGATAGAAATATTTAATAATAATGCCTGTGTGGTAAATATTTTCCACTGACATTGTAAAACAGGGCTGAGAAATACTATAAATTTTGAGTAGATCATTAGAAAACATCTATTTAAAGAATGGGTGGACTTTGCTAATGTCTGTAGACTGAAGCAATTCATTTTTATCTATGCCATCCTCTAGAAAAATGAGTTACAATTTAACATCCTCAAATATTTCAACAGGAAATTTTAAATGGGTTATAAAGTCAAAAATAGTTATAGTAGAAGGGAAAGATTTTCAGAGGCACAATGGGAATTAGAACACTTGTTGCCCTCTGTGTACCTCACCACTTCTAATTTATCTTCCCAAGCCTATGACGATCAGAGCTTGTTTTTGTTATTTGGGGACTGCAGTTTGTGCCAGTGACAGACCACTCAACAAATGCTTGATGGATTAATTTTCTAACAGAACATAAATACTTTTTTCTTTGAATAATGGTCTAGGTCAAGGACTGAAACTACAGGTGAGCCAAAGTCTGCTATCTCACCACACCTAGGCTATAAAATCTAAGATACTTAACGAGCAAAGTCATACTGAAAGACTGACACTTTGATCTACCAGGTTCTCAGAAAGAAAACAGCAAATGAGCATAAAGAGTGGGAGAAAATATTCTTTATGATGTATCCTTAGAGTAAGTAAGGTAAACGGGGTCTCTATTTATTCTGCCACTAAGCAGTCTCCCTGCATCTCTCAAGGACAGGAGTGCACATGGCCGCTCTGTGGATACACACCCAGGTTGCCAGAAAGCTATGATTCCCCAGCTGCCTGGAGAACAGAGTCTGTGGGAACATGCCGTGGCTCTTTCTGGCCCTGCATGGAAACTCCCCTTCCTTCAGAAATCACTGGCTGTAACTGGGTCACTGTGGCATTGTCAATAAGTATTACTATTCAGAAATCCATTCCCCTGGGTATCTTCAACAAGACCTTTTCTTTGGTCCCAACAATTTCCTGCCTCATACTTTTGCATAGATTCAGTCCACAAATGGAGTAGCTCTCACGTTTTACTTATTAATATGCCATCACACTTCCAATCTCATGCTCAGTTTATGAAGGACTGTCAGGTGTCATTTCCTCTGGTGTAAGGGCAAGGAGTTGCACTGAGACTGTGCTGTTGTTCACATCAGTTACTAATTCAGAAAAATGTCCCATCAAAATCTTGTCAGTATTGTCAATATTATCAGAAAAAAAAAATAAAATTAAAATAACTATGTTCTTCTATAGTGTTCAGATTAGTGTCCAAGTAGAATCAGTGTTTAAATTAGCTCACTCCTCAGTCTTTTCCTGTTACTATTTCCTGGAAGGTTACAGACAGCATTATTACATTTTTTAGCTCAATAATATGACAGAACTGCTCTCCCAAAACTCAAACTATGCTTTCTGCAGCTAAGGATAATAGAATGTTGTTTCTTTCATATTTATGGCCATGGGGTTTACCGGAGTGCACTTGAATTAACAGGAAATTTCATCCATTGTAAAATGTTACCAACAAATGGATTGTCTTGTAACTGACATAGCCCAAGTGTATAAATGAATTATGATTTCTGTATACTGCAACTCAACCATCAATGTCTACTTTTAAAATATCTGTGTCATGTGGATTACTATTGTAATCACTTTGTCTTTAGCTATATTTAGCTAAGAGTTAAAGACAACATGGGTGTATCACCTCTAGCCCATCTAGACAACTACCGATTCATTTATATATTGTATCTTTTGATTAAGTTAAAAGTGTTTGAACTAATTATTTATTTATACAGATGTTAAAAATCAACAGTAAATAAAAATTGACAAAAATGTCAAACCACTTTAGAGTACAGACTACAAATAGGAGATGATGGATGATTTCAAGTTTCTGAAACAATACTTTCATGAGAACAGGATTGGATCTTACTGAAGAATGTGAAAAATACTTTTTTTTAAGCAAGCTCTTGTGATAATAAAAGATAATAGATCGTAGACAAATGATTCAGAAATTATTCAACCTGTCACAGCATAAACTTGCTTCAATGCACCATATTCACGAACTGCAGCAAGTCTTTCTGTTTTAATTACAACTTGAATCACCTTGACCTTTTCTAGCACAGAGCAGAGTGCCCCTCTTAACCAACAGCAGCATCTGCATCCTCATTCCATTTTAATCAGAGCTCAATTTGGATTTCTATGTCTCGGCAATCAGTGCATTGCAGAGCAAGGAAACTGCAGAAATAAATGAGATGTTGCCTTGTTCCAGCTGATTAAAACATGATTCAAGGTGACTTTTAGGTGACACTACAAGTTGTCAGAGCAGCAGTGTACTTTTCTTTATGATGGAAAAAAATGTGTGAGGGATGTTTATTTCCCCTATCTGAGATAAGTGACAGAATAGAAATGAGAGCACTGGTGTGTCCATGAAAATACATCAGTGTTTAAAGAATCCTATTATTAGACACAGTGGAAACTACATCTTGGATAAGCCTCCCATACTGTGGGTAATTATCACAAGCCAGAATGCTAATTGCTTTTCGATCTGCTCTGTGCCTCCGATGAGTCTTGTTGAGGGCTACTGGGGCTGTACCAGACACTAACACTTAATGAGACCAAGTTTATCAAAGTATAGCATCAGCTATTACCAAGTGCAGAACAGGAAAAATACACCTTAAAATGAAAAGAGGAAAAAAATAACAGAGATGAAACTATGGAACCACAAGAAGAATTAAACTAAAAACATTTTCATTATAATTTCTTTTCTGGTGTTAAGTACTTATGTCTTCATCACAGGTAAAAAAGATAGAAGTTTGCATGTTATGGCTTGGTTACTTAGAAAGGTGAGTACTTGTTCTGTATTTTAAAAAGTTTGCTTGTTATTCTATTTACACAATAGAAATTAAGAATTCATACAGCATTTTTCCTTTCAGTTATGACTGTTATGCTTAAGAACATCAAGGGTGTGTGTCTATATATTTTTTTTCATTTTCTTGTGAAAAGGGACCAAAAGAAAATGAAATCAGAAACCATCTTTTGGATAATCTACCATGTCTTTGATGGAAGATTTCAGTCTACACCCTGAGACTCCAGAAAATATGTAGGATGGGCAATGAGCATTGTCCAGAAAGCCAACCCAATAAAAATTACTGTTCTGAAGAAAAGTGGGAACATTCCTACATTTCTCCATTTTAGAATATTTGTTATCTTATAATTAGATCTTTTTCATGAAGTCAAGGAACGGGGTAGGCAATTTCCACAGTAAGTATTCAAGGTATCATTAAAACATGGTGAGATGTATTGACTGCTTTAAGGACATAATAGTGAAGTCACCAAAGTTCTACTGAAAAACCTAAGGAAAGGGAGAAAGAACCCAGCATCAGTGCTTGTGATGTAATTATTTCTTCTTATCATCTCTAAATTAGAGATTAGAAAAAGAGGTGAAGCAAGGTATGCATCTCTAAAGCAGAGAAATGTGTCTTTGACTTTAATTCTGCAAAAACCTGTCAGTTCTCAGCGCTGACAGTTTCAAGTGCAGACGTCAAAAGAGCAACACCAGAGAACACAAGTAAGACCAGTAAGTTAAGGACTTCAACAGCAGTGACACTGGTCGCAGCAGCTGTGAAGATGAAAGCAAACCTAAGTAGATCATGTGAGCAGATTATATCACAAAATTTGAATGCAGATGTCAGCATTTCTGCATGTGTGTGTTCATTCACCATAACAGAAAATACTTTGCCATTCTTGTTACTATTTAAAGCAGTAAGACAGACTACTGCAAAATAATGATTTTAAACCTACTCTTCGTACAATCTCTAAGACCTATGAATTCACACAAGATGATGGAAGTCAAGCTAGCCTATAGCTAGTAGGCTGCTTTGAGTCTACATCTCTCTTTCTTCAAAAGAAAAAACTTTTAGGAGTGTAATTCAAGAGAAACAGATAAAAAAATCACAGAACACAGATTTACATATAAGAAATAAACATTAAGCTCTTCATCTGGTTGAATTCTCTGTTTCTCTTGTAATCATAACTGTTATTACATGGTATTATAGTCTCTGACCTCTGCCTCTCATAATAGGTGCAAACTTTATTTCTAATAAGGATTTTTAACACCTGAATCATTGCCTTAACCTTACGTTGCTCCATCTCTAGGGTAATCTCATCTTCTCTCAGAAGAAGTGACCTACTTCCAAGATGAGGTCTAACAATTGGGTTATTCAGTGACAATACTGCTTTTCTTTTCTTTTGATTTTCCTGAGAATAGTCTATTTGCCTTAAAACTGTCTTGCCCTCATTTTCTAACAATTTTTAGGCAAGTAAACTCTTGATAGCTTGTCTTAATATCAAGTATTATTGCAAATAAGATAAATATGCCTCAGCAGTGACTCTAACATTATTCTCTGAATTCTCAGTACAATCAGTCAACAAAAATACCTCATTTCATACATCATTTGCCACTTCTGTAGGAATTGCAGAAGGTACTGCAAATGAATTCTAAAGTGAAAGTTTCAAAGCAGCAGTGGATGCATGATGCATGTGCAAGATTACCTTCTACCAGTTCTTTCCATCTCTCATGATTGTGATCCATACACGATGGGATTAAACTTTGGAATGAAAACTACAGAAAAGCCACAGAAAGGAGAAAGAAAACATTCAGACAGAAAAGATAGCTACATGGTAGATCTTTGTGCACTGTGTGGACCAACTCTTATTCACGAGATCATGACAGTAATTGGGTAAAGCAGCATTTGAACAATTAAAAAAGGAGAGCGGGGAGGAGAGAAGAAAGGATAAAATAAGGCAAGCTCCCTCTAGCTGGTATAAACACTGCAATAAGGGTATGACTTTACCCACAGTATTATCCTCCTGCTGAGTCATTTTCTTTCCCCATTTTATTATTGTATGAAATAAAAGGCAGCACCAGCATAGCTGAAAGATGACACAGAGACCTCTAAAGGCAGGTAACACACTGCATCAGGAATCTCTGAATCTTAGAAAGTCTCTTCACAAGGAATTAATCTCAATCTCATGTGAGCTGTTTCTATTTTCTTACTCTCTAGATGTACTGACGATGGTACCAGGCAGAGGTGATGAATCTGCCCAAAATGGAAACCAATCAAAACAAAAATCAGATTTTTTCCATCTTTCCTGTGTTCCTCTCCTATTTCCAAGCAAAATTTTAAACAGAAGTGAGCCTGTCATTTGGGGTTGTTCGTTTGTTTGGGGGGGATGGGTTGTTTGTTTATTTTGTGGAGGGTTTTAATTTTTCTACTATATATCAAGTGATATTTATCAGGGAAAATTACAATTCGGCTGAATTCTGAAGGCATATTTTCTTTTATTAGACCCTTGTACACACTTGTCTTTGAGATGCTTATATTAGCGCCCAACAATTATAGCAGGTTTTTGTTGTTTGGGGTTTTGAGGGTTTGGATTTTTTAACATCTAGACAATGTTTTGGGCGTGCTATCCTTTTGGTGATTATGGTAGCAGCTCTGACTTGTGTTGTGGATTACTGTCCAAAAGTTGCTGGTAGGCAGCTCAGCCCCACCCACCTGCTCACTCACTGCCTCTCGGTGGGATGGGAAAGAGAATGGAAAGGGTAAAAGTGGGAAAACCCACAGCTTGAGATAAACACAGTTTAATATGTAAAACAACTTTAAGAATACACAGCAGGTTTTCCCAACTTTTCTCTTTTTGGTTATCTGCTAAATATGATCCTTATTATGATCCTTTGCTTAAGGAAACCAGTGATTTTAGAATCAGAGATTGAACTCTGTTACTGTGACCAAATCTATGAGATTCAAGTTAAACTCTGTAATAGGGGGCCACATAGCCCCCTGCAGTTATTAGAGTTGTTCACTTTATTTCAACAGAGCACCCAGGACCTTATATCCCAACTAATATTGTGGAATTCTTTGTCCATGAATGCATAACATCTCAAGTTACATATATATACTTATTCTCCATTTTAAAAAATATTTTTAAAGTGAGAAATTAAGAACTAATATGGACAAGCATAAACAATGATCAAGGTTAAAAGATTAGAGAAGTGAAGGGCAAAGTAAGCTAGCACAACTTTGAACTTTATAGGTCATGAAATTGTTGCTGCTTTCAGAAATGATAACATTTTGAAATGGAAGATTGTATTTCTTTTTACACTTATGCTTTTTTAATTCTCTCCAGTGTCCAAGTTTACAAAGGTTAGATGCCAGTATAATCTAGAATAAGACCATCTGTGACTGATTTTGAAAGGTTACTGAGAGGGAAATCAGATGCGTGAGAAGCCTCAGGGAATGCAGCTGACTCCTATTGTTTTCCAATAGATCTCATGTTCCAACGAAAGACAAAATTACTGAATTCTTGCTTGGATTTCCAGACAACATATCAGGATACCTAAGCAGCCAAATTAAGAACATTTTGCTACCTTATTCCCCCTAATATTGTGACAAATTGTTGTCAAAATCTGATGCTTGTCAGAGATGCTGTAAGCACTACCTGCATATCATAAGCAAAATCAAACAAATAACATGTGCATTTACTCTCCACAACCACAAAAAACTGTTCAACCTTCACAAGTCCTGCTTAATAAAATAGACAGACTATTGCAGTAGAGAAGAAAGGCCAAACTTAACATTCATCACAATATTTCTGCAATTTTCTACCCGTCTATCATCAGGTCACACCAATAATCAGGGTTAACCTGAGGAAAAGAAAATGTTATCCAGTCTGAAATGGCACAGTCTAGTCCTATAAAAGGCTTTGAATATTAAAGGCAGAATTCTCACCAAGGTCCCTGAATGACACCAAAGCATAGTAAAAAGAACTTCAATCATCATAGTAACCCTACTTGTTAAAAAATGGGGATGTTGTGCTTTTTACAGCAGTAGTTTCCCAGCAATGTCTAATTTTCAATAGGTATGAATCAAAGAAATCAAACTTAGTATATTTGGACTTCAGGAGTCTTAATATTGTGCAATGCTAGTCAGGATTGGGAGAAAATTTTCAGATTAATAATTTCTTTGCCCAAAATGAAAGTCATCTGAACTGCTTCTGAACAGAGTGATTTACTCACAGAAGTAATACAGCTGTAAAATATCTTCAAATTATATATTTCATTTGGGTCAAATCAGATAATCTGTGTGATTTAGAGAAAAGAAAAAAAAATTAAATTTTTTATTTCAGGCACCAAACCAATCAACTATCTACACAAGCATAGTCTAAAATCTGTTAAGAACAGATATCAAAAAACATTGTGCAGTCCAGACTAGCAGCATGTAATGAATGACCATGTAGAAACAGGTGGGTTTTGATGTAGGGATCTTGTGTCAAATTGCTTCTTCTCTTCAAATACCATGATCTCCACCCTCCCCTCCATTCAGTTTCAGGGAAACTGCATATTCTAGTGTGATTTTGTGAAAACTCAGGTAACATATACCTACACTTGGTCTAAGGGACAAACGGGAATGCCGTCTGTACAGAAAGCCCAGGGACTTGCATTCTTTTACCTTATCTCTCAATAGTTTTCTATAAAACAGGAACAATAAACAGGAAGTAGACTGTCTTCAAGAAAAAGAAATATTGCCCACAATGAAGTGTTCTGCTCCTTCGTGCAAGCTCTGGCGGAGAGATCACACGTAATTTTGAAACTCATAGTTTTTAAAGTCTAAAAAATGTCTCTGCACCATCTTTTCTCCTCATAAGGAAAAACACATTTTAGTAAAACTTTGAAATAGAGAAACCTTTAATGATAATTATTGAAATTGATATATCATAAGAAGTGTTACCTTTAAATCTCAAGTATCAATTTGGCAGGAAAAAATGGTGATGGTACTTCAGGAATCCACATGCATGTTAACTTCTTGATCTAAATTATCTTTTCATAACTTACACAAATTTTCATAATTACTTAGATCTACATTTTTATCTATTCTGGACATCTAAGGGTCTAGATTGGTTATGTCAAGCTGCTCTCATCAAGTTCCTCTTAAAACTGTACCAAAATGCTTCTTGCATTATGTCTGGCAAACAGTCCAGCAGAGAATGAAATTCCCAGACTTCTAATTCCTAATCTTTAAAAGTAAATTATTTATATTAACCATTTTTAATTATTTTAGATAATATATGATTTTGAAAAAGGTGGGAAATTATTGTTATTATCCTTTATTAAGTAAGGAACTTAGAAGAATGGAAATAAAGTTGCAGTTTCTTTTCATGCAGTTTCTTTTATCAGACTAACCATGTTTGGGTTTTAACTTTCTATCTGCCATTTCAGCAACAAATGGGAGTTTGGGACAAACCATTTTACTTACAGTTACTTTGGCATTTTGTTTTGGCTCAGAGGAAGATAAACATCCTAAAGGGTGAAGACATACCTCACTTGTCCTCCTGAAAGCTGAAAGCTGAACTGCATCCACAGAGAGAGAGCAATTAAAAGAGCAGGGAAGTGAATCTCTGACTTTTCTGAATTTCTCTGACTCCTTCAAATATATTGTGAGTGACTGTGCTGCTTGTGTTGAGAAATTCTTTGAATTTGAACATATTTTCTAACCAGGTTACTTGGTAAGATTAAATAAAACCCACAGTCAGCTAATTGTTTCTCAGTGGGGCATGAATTATATCAACATATATCAGCTAGTAAGGCAATTTTTTAAGCTGAATAATCATACAGACAGGTTGTAGCAAGTAGCAATCTTAACAGGAGTGCATGAAGAATTATCATTGTTTCCTTTAAATATAAGAGGGTAAAAAGGAACAATCACTTTGTGTTTTAAAGTAACATATTTTAAAAGAGTCTTGTTTTTCAGTAATGTGTGTGGTACAGAAGTCATCAACAGGCTTTCAGATAGAACATGGTTAAATTGTAACATCTTAAGTGGGTCATAGAAAGCTTTTTTTTGGGGTGAGAATTTGGAATCCATCTCCTTCTTGGATGTCTGCTGATGCAAAAAGACAGAACAAAATGAAATAAAGAAGTATGCTTAGCACAGTGTGCCATTATAGGGAATTTACTTTTCTACTGAGACATAGTTTTTATTTTTGTTCAGTATAGAATTCCAGGACATACTGCCAAAGTCTGGACCATGGTAAAACCAAGCTGGATGCAAGCCTGAATGCTACAGAAAGTTCAAATTGAAGAGAAAAAAGCATAAGTTTTCCATCTAAGCAGCCTGTGACTCTATATTCCAGGTGCTAAAGAACTTTATATAAAGATATAAAACTGCTGTACCCAAGCAATTTTTTTCCCTGCAATAATATGAACTGTAGGCTGCTGACATCTTTCTCAACTTGCCTTTTTCTGCAACTTCTGATGCACCTTTCTTGTTTGCTATGTGAAAGTATGCTGATGGTAAAGGACTTGGTGATTAAATTTATCAGATTCTGGCATATGATTTCAGAATGTCAGAGGCACAGCTTTTAATATATATTTCATTTTCTGCATTGAGCATGCCAATAAGAAACAAAGCAGAGACCTTTTCCCCCTTAGTTTGTTTTTAAAAAGAGATAATGATTTTATTTGTTACGAACTGCCAAATACAAATGTGAAATTTTGAGAGTCTAGTCAAAACATGTTTGGGCCCTTCAAATTAAGGGTGCAGTTGTAGGGGAGAATGTATGAAAAAAAAAAGAAGAAAAAGCATTCATGAAAAGAGCATTTGCACTAAAAATATCTAATAAAGATACAAGATATGCTGCACTTCAGGTGTTTTCTGGAATCACAGGCAGAAGAGAAGCAGTAACCACTAGGGCCACCTATTTGAAACAAATAAAGACCAGAAATATAAACTCACCAACTGTATCTTCCTAGAGACAGAAAATGTTGTTCTCAACACAGTGACTTGACAGGAGCTCATGTCATCACATCCAAAAGATGCAGTGGTCACATATACATGTGTATACAAAGCATACGTTACTCCAGTATTTTCACTAGCTAAATATTACTTGTTTTCACTAGTAAATATTACTTGGTTTACTTTTCCTCATCAATAATCAGCAAAGAGAAGTGGCAAGGCTGATTTGCACACTGAAGGAAAGGAGTTTTACCTGATACCATATACTTGTGTTATACTGGCAACATTAATCTAGATATTGCTTGCTACTAAGCCAGGTTTTTTTCATTAAAGTGTTCAATTAATTTAATTTATTTTTGTTGCAATGTAAACACATGAAAGACTGAAGATTAACAGAACTGAAGATAATTGCATCCATAAATCTAACTTTTCAAGGCACCTGCAAGTTGGTAAGGAGTCATTAGATGTGTTGAACATGTATGTAAGGGAGACAGTAGAATAACTTAATCTAAGGGAATATCGGTTAGGCTTTAATTTTAGTTAGGCTTATTCTGCTTATTTTGAAAAGGGTTTATGCAGATCTTAATTGTACAGGTCCCTATTTTAAATTTTGCAAGTAATTAAAAAGGTGCTATGAACTGGGATGAAAACTGCCTAGTGTTTATCTTCTCACAGACTAAAAGAACAACTTTAAGTAATCCAGTTATGTAAAAATGAGGATAAGAAATGACATTATTATGCAAAGCTATTAATTTTTTGATTTAGCTGTTCCACAGCTGCAAACAACCATGTGTTGATGTGCTATGAAGCTGAAGAAACCTCTACAATTATTGACAGTAACTTATTAAATAGTTCAGAGGACTATTTAGTAATGTTTCTTTTCTATTTAGGACTTATTTAGGCATGGTTTATGAACTTACTGACTTCCATTGACAGTTAAAGATAGGACATCTATATGCCTTCATTTGATGATGACTTTAAAGTTGCAGAGACTGGATTAAATCTAAAGTTCCTCAGACGTACTTAATAGTTGTGTGAAAGCCTTTAGGTTGTTCCTATGTCATAATATGCATCTTCATAAGAAAAATAAACATCCTATTATACAAAAGGTTTGGGGTTTTTTTATTATTATTTTTTCTTTAAAGTAAACCTCAGTGAATTCATAAAAATGGATCATATGAATAGAAGCAGTAGAGACGAGGATGTTTTTATATACTTTTTTTTTAGTAATTATTCAAGTTATATAAAATTAGAAAAACCAGCATATTGAACAGAGATTTTGTTCTTAATTTTGAGTAATTTCTGACTAAAATCAAAGTCTGAAATGTTCATCCTTCAGAGTTTGTCTTGTCTTAACCTCAGCTGGCAGCTCAGCCCCACATCGCCACTCACTCACTCAGTCCTGGTGGGATGTGGAAGTGAAGTGGAAGGGTAACAGTGAGGAAACTCTGGGATGGAGATAAAGACAGTCTGATAGGGAAAGTAAAAGCCAAGTGCACAAGTACAGCAAAGCAAAAAATCCACTCACCACTTCCCACTGGCAGGCAGGTTTTCAGCCATCTACAGGAGAGCAGGGATCCATCACGTATGAAAAGATGATTTGGGAAATAAATGCCATCACTTCAAACTTTCCCCCTGTCATGAGCCATCCCCACAATGGTGAGAGCAACACAGGTTTTTTATTAATAGATCCCTTGGGGTGGATTAGAGTGAAATGACACTGAATGATCAATGTTTGTGAATATATATATTTATGTAGGGATTATTTTAGAACAACTTGATTGCAATAGAAAGCAGTTATATAGCCTTTTGGTTATTATTATCTACAGCAATATAGCAATATGAAGCATAAAAATATTACCTAAGAAAATGTATAAGGAAGAGAAAGAAAGGCTCAGAGTAGAAAGACAGACAATCACCACCCATAGATCTTCTGATGAGACTTGATTGTTGCAGCTTAGCTGTCCCTTGGTTGAAGTGGTGGTCCATCAGGACTGGGGTTAAGAAGCCCATGAAACACAAAGTCTGGCAAGTTAAACTACACTCAGACTCAGGTGGGAACACTCTGGTACCTTCTCTGGGAGGAAGAATCTTTCAGTCCTCTGGTGGAAGGCCTCAGAAATGAGTCTGGAGGCGTTTTGGGGGTCTTTGATGGTTTTTGACACTTTCTAAAACATGAGAGCTGCCTCTCATGGCAGCACAGTTGAGCCAGTTATGGCCCATCAGACCTTCCCTGGAGGTAGGAGGGGGGGAATTTTATAACTGAGTTGTGTAAGGGAGGGCAATTAGCATGACAAGAGACACCATCTCTACTTGCAGGATTTGCCTCTCATCCCCCTCAAAGCTCAGCTTAGAGCCTCCAGACAGTGCCAGTTCACCCCCTCAGTCTTTATGCAGACTGGCCACTACACACCCAAAAACTCACCTCCTCTCCCTGCGAGGTACAAACCTGGCCTCAGCAAAGCACCCTGGTGCCTCCACAAATGGGCAAATGTTTTGACTCATTAAACTTTAATAGTCCAGTCTCTCACACCCCTTTCCTCCTTCTTCCCTCAACCTCACATACTGATCACAACTCCTTAAGGTATGGAAGATCCCATTGGTCAGTTGGGATCAGCTGTTCCAGCTGTGTCCCTTCGCAAAATTTTGAGCACCTCCGTCTCCTTGCTATGGGTGTTCGAAAAGCAGAAAAGGCCTTGGTTCTGTGTAAGCCCTGCTCAGCGACAACTAAGACATCCCTAGGTTATCAATGCTGTTTTGGCCACAAATCCAAAACATAGCACCATAGCAGCTGCTACGAAGAAGATTAGTTCTCATCCTAGCCAAAACCAACAGACAACTTAACTACAAATGGAGTTTAATTACCATCCAGTCATGCAAATTTAGATAATTTTATAAAAATATATTGGCAGATATGTACAAATCATTCTGAAGGTGCTGAAGTGAAAGATGAGTCTAGGAAATTAAAAATGGATTACACATTGTTCTAAAATCAATCCATCAGGATAAAAATTCTGGAAGTTTTTTCCCAGCTATGCTACACTGATAATAAAAAAAAAACTAAAAAGAAATGCTTAACATGAGCATTATGAAAAAAGTGTAAGTTTTATTTTAAAACCCCAAACAATTAAAACAATGAAGAAAAGAAAGCATGTAAAATATATGAGAAGGCCGACTACAATCTGAACTGAACTAACTACACTGACAAATTCATGTTGTTCTCTAGCTACTGAATGTTTCTTAATAAGGTACATTAAACTGAAGTCCAAAACTAGAGCTAATAAAAACTAAGTTGGTAAGTCCACATTAAGGAGAGGGACACTGGGTGAAGAGCACACACCAAAATACTTTAAAAAGTGTTTTCATTAAGACAAACTAATTAATTCACACTCTTTTTTATATTATAATAGGTCATTGTCAAATGTGATATATTTTTAATCTTCTACAAGGTCAGCAGCCTGCCTGCTACTTATTGTAACTATTTCTTTGTGCTGCTTAACAATTTGCATCCAAAGAATTCAGCATCCATGTGGAGCTCTTATTATAGGACTTTTGAATACATTACCCTTCTCTGTTGTAATTAATCTTTTAATTGCCTGATCCTACTTCAGCAGAAAGAGGTGGTCAATTAATGCAGATGCACATGTCTATGTATATTGTCTGTGCCTGCTGATAGTGTTCCTTTTCATACTGCATTTCATGAAAACAATCTTAGTGATTCCTTTATAGGATTTACAATGCCTTCAACAAAAAACAATTTTCAGTAATGATTTTCAGGAAGACTACTTTATGCTTATTTTGGTAAAACCTGATTTTTTCTCTTATTTTGCTTCTTTGACAGAAGTTAGTTTCTCCTTCCATTTTCCTTTTGCTTTTTCTTTAGCTCCCTGCACTTAATACACATTCTACATGCATTCTTTAGGCAGTTCTGGGTGCCTGAGACATTAAAATCAAGGATTGCACTGATCACATTTTGTGACTTGTGATGTGGACAAGTTATTTTCTTAGGAATGCTGTATATCTGAACCAGTAAAAGCTATCATTACTAAACACCAAGTGGTTGCATGGACTCAAATTCAGTCTGGAAGTAACCTATTTGAACAACATAACAGCAAAAGATCATCTGACAAAAGGGTATGGTCTCCACTGAAATGCATAGTTAAGTTGTGTGATAATAAAAGTGTGACTAAATGCTACGCATCAAATTTGAAATCAGCTTTCAGATCAGTAAAAAGCTGCAGAAAGTGCTTGAAAGCAAACTGAAAAAAAAAATCTAAGACCAAGTTACCAATAGTAGGTGACAAAGAAAGAGAAGTATTCAAATTGAAAAATGCAGTAGTTTTTGTATCCAACTTTTTTGTATCATTTTAATTTACTTATCAATTATGGGATTAAGGTATTAGTTTTCAGTCACCAATTTGAAATGCGCTTACTGGTTTTATTCAAGGTCAAATGGATATAGGAATTCTCACCAAGTGAAATGGTAACAGTGTTTTTAAAAATAGAAGCAATGCAGAAAAAGAGGAGGCAAAACAGTTCATTAACAGATTTCCACCATGATGCTTGAAAACTCTGACTATCATTGAAACTAAGCAAAACAAGGATACATTGGAATCCAAGGTTTCAGTACAAGAAGAATATGACTTTGGCAACTACTTTAATATTATTAATTCAGATTATAGAAGAAATATAAAGAGTTTGTTTTCTAACTTGTAAATAATGGATGCTAAGAATGCAACAGACCCATTTTTATCAAATGGAGGGTTAAACAGAACCAAAGAATTTGGAAAAATTCAAAATTTTGACTTTCAGTCACAAAATTCTGCTAGCTTTTACAGTGTTGTCTTTTTACTAAAAGGCTATTCATAAGAAAAAAAAAAGGAACAAACTCACAAAAAGAGCTTTTATGTCAACAGCATCACGGTATTTCAGTCAAAAGGCAAGCAAATCAAGAATTTGAGTGGTTTGTAGGAAAAGAGCTTTCTTTTATGTCTTGGTTTGAAAGACAGGTGTCTGCTGAGGAAGGCAGGAGCCACCCTTGGAATGGAAAATACAACCTCCTTCCCTCCGAATTATTATAAATTTGAAATTAAGGGGCTTTCAGGCAAAGATATGAGGAATAGGAATAACAGGTTTTTTGTATATATATATATAACAAAACATAATAATACAGAAAAACTGGTTTAACCTGACAGAGTCAGGATACAACCTGGCACCCTGCCAGGCAGGGTGTTGGCAGCAGTCCAATTCAGTGATAGCTGCAGTTCTCTTTGAAGTGGTTCTGTTGAAGTGGTGATCTTGTAGAAAAAGTCTGGTCCTCCTTGGAAAGTCCAGTGGTGGTTATGTAGCCCTTGTCCTCTGGGATCCCAGTAGGTAAAGCTGCTTGTGCTGTTCCAGGCACCCAGATTTTATCCCGGTGGGAATGCTTGGTTCCTTCCCCCTGGGCAGAGCATCTCACCATGGGATGGTGAGTCATGGGGCAAGGCACTGATGGGCCCATTAGCAGGAGATAGTCCGGAGGGAGGAGGCAAGGAACATTGATTGCTACACCTGGTTTCAACAGCTCATGGTAATAGAATACACTGTAACCCAGGACATTTTAGTTGAGCTCAGACTAAAGAATCTCTTCTGATTGCCATTCATGAAGATATAAGACTGGAGATCAGGCTTCTTGTGGCAGGCATTTCAAAAACGTCTTAGCTCTCTGGAGTGGAAACAAGTCCCATCACCTTCACATAGACATGGCCAAGGCCAGTTTAAATTCATGCTGATATTTGCAGACAGTCAACTGGCATACTTGCCCAACTGTGTTCTCCAAATACACATCAGATTCCACATTACCTGATTTTATACTGGAAACTGACAAAATGAACCATCAAGAAAGCCATACGAAATGCACAAGAAATGCCTCTGTTTTCTCTTTCCATATTTTAGACAGTCTAAATGTGCAGACTACCGCAATATTGATGCAGCAAAGACAAAAATAAGAAATAAATATCAAGGCTGCATGACTTAAGGTATGCTTTGGTAGCATGCCCATTTTGATCTAGTACAGTATTTTTAGATATCATAAATAAATATGACCTGCCAGCCATTAAGTCTGACTTAGAGACTGTGATATATGGCTGCTATACATACACAGTCCCTTGGATTCTTACAAAACCTGACAAAGGTCAAGGAGCCCTGTGCCTTCCCTCTCTCATTTATATTTTTTGATTCAACAGCAAGATGAAGTCCTCTAGAGAGCGATTACTGAGTCACACAGTAGATGGATATGTTTCAGATTATGATTCATCAGGGTCAAAAAGTAGTGTAACTCACCAGATTTTGACATAATTGCCTTCCCAGATACTTAAATTATTAGGAAATAGCATAAGACAGCTTAGTTCAACTTCAGAAATCCCTAGTACTTGAAAAGATATCCACATCTTTTTTTTCCACAAGTGGTGATCATAGCATTAGTAATGTTATTATCAATTCTCTAGGTAGCACGCAATTAATATATTCTGACATATTTATCATGTGCATATTTGTATTGACATGGCTAAGAGCTTTTTTCATTTTCTTTATGTTTCTTAGCCAAAGGC
The DNA here is from genome assembly GCA_013399875.1 of Gymnorhina tibicen. Classification (NCBI taxonomy): domain Eukaryota; kingdom Metazoa; phylum Chordata; class Aves; order Passeriformes; family Artamidae; genus Gymnorhina; species Gymnorhina tibicen. Next base: position 21,446 of record VXAZ01014478.1, read on the forward strand.
AAAGTTAGGCCCTGTTCCAGTTTTCATTCTATTTGTGCTAAAACTGAAATTCTATACCTGGAAAGAAAAAGTAATAAAAAGAAAGTACCATTGATAAATGTGAACTGAATTTTGAGGTATGTTCTTTGTTGTCTTATAGAATCTCAAACACAAAAATAATGAGATCATCTCTGGCCTGGGGCTTGGATCCTAAAGCTTATACACCCACAGGACTTTATGAACTTCTACAGTCTCATCAAAATCAATAGTAGTATTCATGAGATGAAAGTTATTTGCATGCTTAGGTCTCTTCAAAGTCAATGCTTTTATTATTTGGATTCAGGCTCAAAGTTTTCAGTGACCAACTGCATCAGTAGCTCAGTGAAAGAGTAACAGAAAAATTATGCCTGTCATGCTGAGTTCAAGACAAAATACTTTCTTCTTTTCACCTTCACTTCCACTTCTGTGTGCTTTGAATATGTCAACAGCCTGATACAACAAAATCAGCAAGCGAGTAGTTTATGAAAATTATTAAAGTATGCTTAAATCAGCATTCAGCAGGTATAGATTTTTTCTATTATTGTAACATTGGTTTATGACTGTTGAAGTACAAAAATGTCACAGATTTTATATGTAAATCATGCAAAAGCACAATAATAATACAATAAAAGAATCAGTGTGATGAAGACATCTAGGGTTCACATAACAGACAGAGAGACAGATATCTAGGAACTTCAATTAAACAAGAGGTAAAGGATGCAAAACAGAGAACGTCTGTTAATAGGACCAATAGTGACAACGCACAGAAATCATCTAACTCTGATCTTTGCAGATCAGCAACAGTCAGCAACAAGATGCTGCAAGTGGGTAAAGCAAAACCAGAAATATCTCGCTGACCCCTTGTTAGAGAGTCAGCACTAGCAGAGCCATTACAGAAGCACTAGTGAGATGGCAATGTCTATTTGTCTATTTTTTTTACTTCCTACAGATGAAAATAGGCTGTTCCTCTTACACGTCTCTTCTGTAACAAGAACTTGATAGCCTAGTGCCCCTGTCTTCTTCAGCTAGGAGTCTCAGATGAGAAAGAAGGAAGATAGGAAAGCCAGTCACTCTACTTTTTTGAGAACTTAGTCTAGATGAGACTTTACAAGTGTCAAATCCATCAGGTTCCTCAAAGCTCCATCCATTCTGGCCTTGAACACTTCCACAGATAGGGCACCCACAGCTTCTCTGGGAAACCTGTTCCAGTGCCTCACCACCCTCACAGTGAATAATACCCTCCCAATAGCTAATCTAAACTTACAGTCTTTCAGTTTAAAGCCATTCCCCCTTGCCATATCACTACACACCCTTTTCAAAAGCCCCTCTCCAGCTCTCTTGCAGACCCGTTTAGGTACTGCTATAAGGTCTCCTTTCTCTTTCTCCATGTGGAACAACCCCAACTCAATCAGCCTGTCTTCATATGAGAGGTGCTCCAGACCTCTGATCAACTTAGTTTCTCTCCGCAGGATTTTCTCCAACAGGTCCATCTCCTCTTTATGCTGGGGGCCCCAGAGCTGGATGCAGGACTCCAGGTGGTCTCATGAGATCTAAAAAAAGAGAGAGAATAACCTCTTTCAACCTGCTGCTGGATATACCTTGCTCACAATTTTATTAAATTACCCATTAAAACCTTTGACATTTCATCCTTAGAGACACAGATAAATACAGCTATTAAGAGTATTACTGCATTTTTTAAATTTACTTCCCTGACTTGTATGAATTCCTTTTACAGGTAAAAATCATGGCTTTGTGTATTTCTATGCTTAACAAAACCTGGATAATATTATCGCTATTAAATTTCTTAAATAGCAAATAAGAAATACCATAAAGTTCAATGAGCACATACTCCGTCTCAGAAAACCCCAGAGGAATACACACAAGAATAGTATATGAAATGTACTTACTATTAGCAAAATTGTAGATTCTGAAGTTCCCAAAGGTGATACAAGGGTCATACATCTAAGAATACTGTTACAGTTTTTTGACCTCAGTTCTTTAGGAAAGGTGAATACCAAAATTAGTGTTGAAAGACCAGCTGAATGGAGTGAATCCAAAGCATTCCAAAATATGAAATGAGATTATCATTTGCACATATTAAGATATAGAATAGCTTTAACTTATATTTTGATTCATGCTGTATAAACATATTTTTCAGCTTTTATCAAATGCTGGCTTTCAATAAAAACATTGTGTATCTAAGCTCCAAAATCTTCAGATACACACTCTATTTAGCTACTTTTCACCATCTTACATATGCTCTAAGTGATCTATTACAACATTAGCAAGCATCATAAGTCAACTGAATTTTCTTTTGAAGGTTTGCTTTTTCTCTTTTTTTTCTTTAATATATATTTTTTTCTTTGCAGACATGTGCTACATGGTTTTTATCTCCATTTGTCCTTCTCCAAAAACCAGGAGCATTGTCAGGAAGTAAAAAGAAGAACACACAGCCATTTGGGTTTGATAATATAAAGGCTCAGGGGAAGTACTGCCACAATGCTCCCACTTCTAACACTGTCTACTTATATGTAGGGAATATGTACAAAATAGGCATGCTGGAGTGTAAGAAGTTGCAAGGGCAAAGAAGATTACATGGAAGGAGGCGAGAGAAGAAAATCCTTCCAGAGGGGAAGGCTGCATCTGTTGGCTACATAGACTTTAGTAAAGCCTCTGATGCCATTTCCCACAGCATTCTCCTGGACTAGCTGGCTGCTCATGGCTTGGATTACCATGCTCATTGCTGAGTAAAAACCTGGCTGGTCAGGCTCAAAGAGTGCTGGTGAAAGAGGTTGAATCCAGCTGGTGACCGGTGGTGTTGCCCCAGGCTCAGTACTGGTTCCAGTCCTGTATAACATCTTTGTGAATGATCTGGACCAGGGGATCGAGTGTACCCTTGGTGAGTTTGCAGACAACACTAAGTTGGGCAAGACTGTTAATCTGCTGGAAGGTAGGAAGGGTCTACAGAGGGATTTGGACAGGCTGGATCAATGGGACAAGGCCAATGCTATGAAGTTCAATAAGGAGAAGTGCCAAGTCCTGCATTTCGATCTCAACAACCCCATGCAAGCAGTTTTGGTTGTGTAGAAGTTTTGAAGCTACACAGACTGCTCAGATATTCCAGTAGCTGGACTGACTGGTTCAATATATAGCTATCAGAAGCCAGTAGAATTTTCCTCTTTATTTTGATTTCATACAGGTTTGTCATGAAATGTGGCTCCATTTCCAGTGTCTCTATTCACAATGCAGCCTTAAGTATTCTTTCTGCCATTTGCTCAAATTACAGTAGCTGCTATTAATGCCTCTCTTGTATCCAAACCAAGTCATTCTCATGTCAAACAGATGGAGAAATATTCTCTTAACATTTGCTAAATTTCACTGTACCATGTACATGCACTTCAGCAATACAGGAAAAAAATTCATTGCAAAATTTCCTTTCCCCAAACGTGACTGGGGTTAACTGTAGTTTCTCCTTATTCTGGGAACATTAAAACCCTGCACAACTATGGAAAGGCTGCATCCAATTTCAGTCCTGAAAATGAAGGAATTGTGCATTGGTCCCTCAATGGCTGATTAAAACAATGTCATCACCGTTCCTATAGGAGATCCTTTATTTCCTGTTTTTCTCTCTCAAAAGTATTCCAAGCACTTTACCATGAGTTCTAGACACAAGACACCTAGTGAATATAATATTTCTACAGCCACCTCTTCACACTTACGAGACCAACAACAGTATTTTGTTTAACTTCCACTAAAAGCAGTAACTATTGTTCCATGGCAAAAGGAAATAAATAAATTGCAAAGGGAGTTGTCCTTGAGAAAAGCTGAAGTACTTCATTCTCCCAGACATGAATTAATTGTAGATCATGTGAAGGACATGGTTTTCTTTGGACGGCAATACTTAGCCCAACTGCCTTCAGGACTGTATTACTGAACTAACTTTTCACAAACTATCAAAATCATAAGGTTGCCCAGTTTCATTGAGGCCTCATGCCCTTGTTTTCTCCAGAAGTCAAGTATGGCAGAGGATGCCAACTCACACAGCAGAGTAACCAAGATTCTGACATTACTTGCCAAAATTTTCACAGCAGTCCAGGTAAAACAAGATGCGCACCCCACAGCTTTGGCCAAAACCAAGCACTCACCTCAAAACCAGGCTGAGTAGCAATAAAACGTAAGAGTAAAATCCATGTTCCTACTTCTTGACGTACTTTGATCAAGTGCATGCAATTATACCTCCATCTCGTGGCTGCTTGAAGCAGCTATTGTGACCTAATATTGACTGAAATAAAGGGGATGACCTATAGATAAAGGCGTAGAAAGCTACTTCTGATTTTGACAACTTCCTCTTTGAGATACTCCTTTGTTTTTCTTGAGGAGAGACAACTTTTTGGCTCTTTTCTTTTCTTTTCTTTTCTTTTCTTTTCTTTTCTTTTCTTTTCTTTTCTGAAAAGAAAAACTAAAAGTACATAAAATTACCAGTTGTGTCAAATTATTCCTTCTTCAGAGGTTCATAGACCAAATGTTCACAAGTCTTCCAAATGTTATGAAGAAGAAAACTCCATTCAGGGAATAGGAGAAATACTAAGCAACTTTCCTGAAGGAATTGCAGCTAATCAGGCACAAAATAACCAGAAGTCAATATTCTCTGTGAAACAGAGTTGGTCAGTTCCAAGATTAAGAGATTTGACAATGCCTTATATGAATAAAGCTGAGCAATAAATAAAGCAATAGGCTCAGCTAAACTGATGCTGTTGCTAGATGTATGGGTAGATAGTTGTTATTTTTAGGAAAAAATAGTTCACTGCAGAAAGAGAGGAAACACTAAATTATCTGTTTAGAAAGAACACGCTTGAGAAGAGAATTAGCATATACAGATACACTCGACTTTGCTTGGGTGGTGATAATATAACACTTTCAACATCTCCTGTCTTACTGGAATTATTTGATTTTAAGAATATAATTATAATTGGTCTCATAATTAACTGATGCACATTAGACCAATCTAAGCTTTTTTGTGCGGTACCTTTCTAAAAGTCTGTTCAGAAAACAGCATTAGGTTTGGGAAGGATACTGAATAACCTATAATTAAAACAAAACTAGTTATTTTAGTAGGTTGTATAGTAGGAAACCTTTTTTTAATGAAGTGCCAAGGCCTCTGGCTATATACAGAAGACACTGAACATAAATGAATTTAAGTTGTGAAACGGAACGGAGTATCCTTGTTAAACACTGACACTGGATAACTATGGAAGAAATTGTGTTACAACCAATCAAAAATTTCTCATATAGCAAAGACTTGATTGGCAAGTGCAATTTAGCAAATCTGTGGTGAGAAAACATGTCATTCATTTGTGTTGGAACTTTTTACAGTTACATGGCTGGGACAAGGAAAAAAATGTAACGCATTAAACCTTTGGAAATTGGTACTGTGCATAAGCTAAAAGGGTTTTTCTTATGTCTACCTAAAAGCCTAGAATAACAAAACCAACAGGATCTCAGCAAGACTGAGAAGGTGAATTTAGAGAAAAGAGGCAAAAAACCACTTGCATGTAACATTCATCATTCTTAACCTCAAACTGAAAACAAAGCAAATGAGCAGCTTCTTTGAACTGATTGCAGGCTTGTTCTGTGTCTTCCCTAAATGCAACATAAGCATGTATAAAACATATAGATTTTTGCAGCCAAAGCAAAAGGGGACTTAAGTAACCACTACAATACCAGGTGAATATATTCTTTAGAAATATAAAGCAGATAACCTCATGGGAAGCTTATCAAGCTGTGACAGGAATAGGAATTGCCAAGTGAACACAACTTGTTAAAATGTACTCAGTAGTCTTGAAAATTAAAACACATCAAAATGGGCACACAGTGCAATACAAAATTGTCGGGATTGGGGGATAGGGAGATGTCTATGAGGCGATTTTATTGTTGCATCAGTCTCATTTTTAGTGAAGGGTGAGTTAGGAGTAACATTATCGAAGATACAAGTAGCAATACAGCGGCAATGGCAATAGCTGGGGGAGAGCGGCAGCTGCAGCAAGCGCGAATGCTGAAGCTGTCCTGCAAGCAGTGGCGGCTGCAGCAAAGCCGGACAGTGAGATTGTCCGCAGACAACTCCCCACGGCCAAGTGCCCCTTGCTTCTGTGTTACAAGGTCCTATATGCTATCTTAACCCAATAAACAAAAGCCACAAAGCGTGTTATCATATTTGTACCAATCATCATTCTATGATTTTACCGCAATGCGTATTTTCTCAACCAATCATCGCACTGTCATTAAGGCCTATTGCCCAGGCTAATATTGTTACATCTTAACTTTCTAATGAACTTTATTATAAGGCATATTGTTAAACTTAAACTTCTTTACTCTTATACCTATCACTATTCTTTCTTGCATAAAATGTGTTTCTACTTGCTAAAATACATTTCTATCTTTATGAAGTATATTTCTTTTAAAACTACAAAACTACTTTTTTATTTGTACTGCAAAAGCGGATTGCAAAAGCTCATTGTTCTAACTCAGGCAGTCTTCTCCAAGGTCTCAAATCGAAACATGTATCCATTTCTATCTGTTCAAGCACAATGCTGTCCGTGTTGTCTGTCAGCACCTGCAAGCTTTCTGTAGTTCCAATTCCCACACAAAATAACTTGGTCTAATTCCCTGTATATGACTACAAAACTGAGACTAGAAATATTTTTTTCAGATTTCTGAGGAGAAAAAGCTATATAAAATTCATTAGAACTGCAAAATACTGTATTCAAGCAAGAACCAGCAGCTGCATGATTATGGGATAAGGAACAATATCCTGGGATGCAGCTGTTCAGGAAAGAGAAGCCAAGAATGATAGCAAGACATGAGACCAGTTGAAGTCAGTATTGCACCAGTGTTCTAACCAAGACAGATGCCACACTGGGAAAATAAACAGTACTGTATCTCATTAAATCCTCAGGTATAATACTTTGAATACTTTTAAAATCTAAACTTTGAGTAAGATAAACCTATTTGAAAAACCTCAATAGAATCATGTTACCCAGAACTGCCACCGGAGAAAAGACTGAATGAAGTAGCCTTTTGCAGTGAAGACTGTGGTGGATATGCAACAGATAAAATGTTCGCATTCAGATATGTGCATGGCTGCTGAAGAGAAAAGGGAGAATACACAGTCAGAGTGCACTATGGCAGGTCATACAGACCTGCATGTACTGGTACCCAAAACCTTTTAATCAAAGTACTTCTAGAAATTGATAAACCATAGTTCAAACTGATTTTCACATCAGGTAACAACAGAACTGTGCTGAATGGTCTTGAAAGATATAAGTGGCTTGCTGACTGATTGGCATAGTCCACCTGAGTTTCAAAAACTCTACCTGTAATAACTAGTATTCCCAAATTAATTTTAGCTGTGCACCAGCTAGGATGCCTACTCACCTACCTAAAATTTCAGTAGGTCAGGGCATTAGTTCATCTTCTGAAAGGTTTTAAAACACTTGTAAGAAATAACAGAATTAACATGCCAAATTTAAAGTGTACTTTTCTCACTCTTGTTATTTTGATAGTCATCCTCAGGAAAATGATACATTGCAAACCAGAATTAAGAGAATCATCCCTCTGAAGCCACAAGATATATTTACCTGGGATTTCTGTCTTTTAGATTTAATCCTGAAAAAAAGAAGGGGTTTGACCGAATACAGCAGAGGCTGTAGAGAAAAGATCACTCATCAACAATATGGATACTGAGAAAAACGGTAGAAGAATTATATCAACTTCAGGGAAAGATAACCAAAGTTATTTGGACAGAACATTAGAAAATGTATGAAATATATGAAATGAGCCCTAGGGTTTTCATTGAGACCAACCTAAACAGAAGTCTGCCCAGCCATTTAAGGATAGACATGACAGTGTAGCTCTTTCCTTTTCTTTTTCTAACAGGGGAATAATATTTCTAAAAGTCAAAATGTTCCATAATTCTAGTCTTCATGCAGAAAGGAAAGGTAACCACTCTTCTAGTAATCCCCAAATACAGCTTTTTTTATCTTCCCAGCAGTATACTATACCGGTTAAGAGAAGAGACATAGACTATAGTAAAGATCAATAAATGTGAGTGTGTTGAAAGATGAGCTGAGTAGTGTAGCCCTGTAGCCCACAAGGCATGGCGATGCCACTGCCATGAAGAGACCACAAGCCTTTTGTCAGGCTCATGGCCCTCAGGTGGTGTCAGGACTTGCTTGGACTCATCTTGGCCTGCCTGTAGCCAAGTCTTTGCTTTTCTATCTGTAACAGCAATTATCAAACCACTGCTGGATTAATTTACCCTTCTATACTTCTAGATTTTTCTTGGCTTTATCAATTATGTTGTGGCTATTATTGCACATACAGCTAGCTATAGTAACAAGTGTTGGGGCAGCCCTGGTGGGCCATGGGCTGGGGCTCCATCATGGCTCCCCAGCACATATTTCTCACAGAACATTTGCACATTTAATCGTTTCACCAGCAGCCAGGTGTTAAACCACACAGTTGCACCAAAACCTGGCCCTGAGCCCAGGCTGCAAAAGCCATGGAAGGTGGAGAGAAGAGGTCGTGCTCAGGGTGTGACAATAGCTTAATTAAACTGTGTAGAATGAAATCTCTATCTATGACCCTAGAATCTAATGCAAGACAGATAAACACAGGAGGCTCAATGGCTATTAACAAGTCATCAAAAGTCCTTCACTGCGCATTAAAGGAATGTAATCATGGGAGTTGGCAAAAACAGTTTTCAGGGTAACAAACCTCCCAAAAGTACTCAGCATCTATGTAAGACACTCTGTATAAGGGATTTGGATGCAACAGGGAATTGTACACAAAATAAAAGAGAGTAAGGTGTTAGTAAATAGATAAAAATTACCACAAACAGACAAAGGAGTGAGGAGGAAGGAACCATCAACTTCGCTTTGCTCCTGGTGAAGGAGTCTGCATGCTGATGACTCACCTTTAATGATCATCTTTACACAATTATAGGGAGAAAGAGAAGTACAAAAATGTCTGCCACAAGGTTCATATTACTATATTTTTGGAGGTTAGGATTTTTTCCTTTTTTTTCCCTTTTCTTTCTCTTAATTTTCTCCCATTTGTTGCCTAAGAAATGGGAACAACCAATACTTAAGAGACAAAAGAAGTGGCCGTGGTGGGGGGAAGGGGTGCAGCTGTCTGGACTGTCTTAGCTGAGGGGGTTTTCTCTTGAGAAGGGCAGAGATGCCATAGATTTTGGCTGGAGGGTGAGGGGCTGGGCTCAGCTCCTCTCGCTCTCTCGGGACTGGAGGAGGAGATGGTGCTGTTGCTGCTGTGGGGAGAATTCTCTGCCACCGCAGAGTTCAGCCCTTTCACTGCTTCTCCTACCGTGACTGAGGCTTTGCTCGTAGGAGCAGCTGTTGAACTGGGATCCTATCAAACACCCAATCTCACTGGAAAGGACCCTCACCATCTACTCCGGTGGCCCACGGGAGAACCTGGGACCCTGACCCCTGACCCCCCTTCCAGGGAGCGTATCCCAGCTGTTTGCGGGACCCCAGCCGCTGCTGCACAGCCCCGCTGTTTTCTGCGGCTGCTTCGGGTTTTTTGCTGCACTTTAACCCAATATCCCATGTCCGCCCGACTCCCCACGGCTCCTGCTATGGCTGCAGAGTTTCTGCCACATTTTGTTTGCCACCCTGGGTGTGCCCGCCTCTGCCGTTCCAGCTGCCGATGTGAGGATCCTGCTACGGTCCATTTCGCCATCCTGAGGGGTACCGGGACCGGCTGTCCCTGGGGGTTTGTAATGAAGCCCCTTTTCCGTCTCTTTCTGCCGGCTGCGTCCACAATGGTTCGTATGGAGGGAGATGGCCGCACTCGCGCCACAGCGCCCCCTGCAGGCGCGGGGGAACCATCGCACCCGCCCTGCCCAGAGGGAGCCGCCAGCGCCCCCTGCCGGCCGTGAGCGTCACTGCACCCAAGGGGACAGGGCCTGGCAGCCGGGAAGGGGTCACTGGGCTCTGGTCCTGTTTGGTGTTACTGACACAGTTATTGCTGGTTTGTTTGCCTTGCTATATATATACATATATGTGTATATATTAGTAAAGAACTGTTATTGCTATTCTTCATATCTTTGCCTGAAAGCCCCTTAATTTCAAAGTTATAATTTGGAGGGAAGGGGAAGTCACATTTTCTGTTCCAAGGGAAGTTCCCACCTTTCTTGGTAGACACCTGTCTTTCAAACCAAAACATATATACAGGCTTTTTTTTCCTGAGAAATATATAGAATCCAAGACTGTACAACATGTAGATATATTGTTTACAACAGACTGGAAATCCACTAGTAGCTTGCTATTCTAATTTTTCACTGAGTATTTTTCCCATTTTGGTCACATTTTACCACATTTTACTACTAATTTTCCCTCTTTGTAACAATAGTTACTTCTGAGAAAACATACCAAAAGGAGGTTGTTAAAAACCTAGATGAAAACACGACAATACTTTATCACATCTATTCTTCAAAAAAAAATTTGGAGACAGGAGCTTCAGAGTTAGACTGAAGATTGAAATGATGTATCCTAAGTCTCTTCAGGCCCGTAATGGCATTCAGTAACTGAGAAACATCAACATTTTGCTTACAATACTCTGTTGTGCCTCACAGTTTGGGTAGGTAGGTGAGGTACTTAGGTAAAACACTGGAACCTTAAGTAAAGTAATCATGATTCCAAATGAAATGCAACTGTACAAATATCAGTTCTATTGATAATTTTGCTTTGAACAGCTATCTGAACAGTTTGTTCTTATGTATCTTTCAAACTTAAATAATAAAACTCTGCATAAGGTGCCTGAAATTTTTCTTCTGAAAAATATGCAAAGACTCATAAATTAATCATTCTTTCTTTTTTTTCTTGACTTACATAGTCTAACCAATTCTTTCTCATTGAAACATGAAAATAGTGGAAGTGGAACATCTCTCAGCTGTTACAATAAAGAATAGCTAATCAGAACTTAATATGTTGTCATTAGCAGAGAGATGGAAAAAATGTAAATATTTGTTCAGTAAATCACTGCACTTGACATAATGAGACATTCAAGTCATTGCAGCAGAGATAATTGTGCAAAAGCTGTTATTTTTTTAATGTTTTGTCTAGTCTGCACTTCCCCTCCCCAAAAAGTGACTGTTTCTTTTTTTTGGTACTGTCACAAAATGTTGTAATGTACCTCAAGACAAAATTCTTAAGATCTCACGTTTAAGAGTTTCTTCACCAAAATGTAATATTTCTTAGTTACTATAGCATACACAAATGTTTTCAATAGTAAAAAAAATTATTTCCTGAGAGCTGTGTTTGATATAATGCAAATCAGAAATGGAGTACATTATCAGAAGTACATGATCAAAAGAATATTTATATTGCAGTAAATTATTTACTTGACATAAGAATGACTGTATCTCACTATTCACGTAACTGATGAAGAGTTCTTTACTTTCATCATCACTCTTGAAGTATAAGGCTTTAAAAAAAGTCTCTCTGTTCGCACAATTTTTTCCGACAAAGCAGGTAAAAGCATTCTATGTAAACTAGTTTGTGTATAGTAACTAGAGAAGTGAAGAATAAATTCAGTTGGTGTAAAAATTATAAGGAGCTTGTGGAGATTGATACAATAGTTGCTTCTTGAAGAAAAACATAATATTTTCACCCTATACAGACATTGTAGTTTGCTTTTATTGCATCTTACTGTTACTAAAAATTGCAGGGTTTAAATATATTAAATATTAAATAAATATTAAATATTAAATATATTAAATATTCAATACATTTGTCTTAGAAAAACATCCCCCTTAAAACTGTGTCTCTTTTTCCATTATTGAGACTAAAAATTTTTACAGATCACACAATTTATCAAATAGGCAAATCCTTTCTTAATTTCAGTTCTTCAAAGTTCTTCCTTTTAAGAATAATGTTGTTTGTAATTTACATCAACTAAACCTCTGGTGTGTGACATTTCTCCAAGAGAGGAAATGGGATCAGAATCTCGCAGATTGGAAGGGACCTCCAGAAGTCATGTTGTCCAAGACATTGCTAAAAGCCAGGCCAGCCAGAGTAGGTGGCTCAGGGCCATGTTCAGTTGAATTCTAAAGATCTCACAACCTCCTGAGGTACTTGTTCCAGTGTTTGAACATCCTCATGGTAAAAAATTCCTTACATCAAGCAGTTGTAACCTTTTGCAGCCTGTGATTTTGATATCTCATCCTTCTACTGTGAACATCTGCAGAGAGTCTGACCCTGTATTCAACATGGCCTCCCAACAGGGATTTGTAGTCAGACTTAAAATTTCCTCTCCACTTTCAGTTCTTGAAACTGGACAAGTCTGTTTATCTCAGCCTCTAATTTCATGTCATGCTAAAGGTCACTAACAGTATTCATGGCCCTCTTCTTGACCCACCCCAGAACATCACTATATTTCTTGCACTGAGAAGTCCAAAATCAAACACATTGCACCAGAAAGGGTGTCACAGGTGAGAGAGATGCCGAACTCTTCATGGCCATCCTTTGCAGACTGTTCTGCGAGCAGGACTCAAGAAAAAGTGGGGCCAGAGTCTGCCTGTGCAGAGTAGTGGCAGAACTGCAGTCTGTAGAATTATTTAAGCATCAGTCATTCAGCTTGGAAGGTTGCCAGTATAAGATGCCAAGACATGAGACACTGCTGTAATTAATTTCTACAAGGAACACCAGGTGAAAGATATGTATCCTGTGTTTGTGCATTTCAGTAAACCTGGTGTCCCGGGTTACAGTGTATTCTATTACCATGAGCTGTTGAAACCAGGTGTAGCAATGATCCTTGCCTCCTCCCTCTGGACTATCTCCTGTTAATGGGAGTGCCATCAGTGCCTTGCCCCATGACTCACCATCCCATTGTGAGATGCTCCGCCCAGGGGGAAGGAGCCAAGCATTCCCACCAGGATAAAATCTGGGGCCTGGAACAGCAGAGGCAGACTTACCTACTGGGATCCCAGAGGACAAGATCTACACCGCTGGACTTTCTGAGGAAGACCAGACTTTTTTCCTACACCACCGCTGGACGTTCAGAGGAAGACCAGACCCTTCAACAGAACCATCACTCCAGGAGGACTGCAGTCACCATTTAATTGGACTGTTACCAATCCCCTGATTGTCAGGGGGTCAGGTTTGTGCTCTGACTTTGTCAGTGGGTTGTTCTTTTTTGTACTATTGCATTTATTTTATTTTTTTTTTCCTATCAAATTGTATTTCTGACTTGGAGTCTCTTACTAGTTTGCTTTCAAACTAGTACACCTGGACACCGCCTGCCTCTACCTTCTTTCCCTCCTGTTTCACAATTCACCAAACTTTCACCCTATAAATTCTGTATTCATTCAAAAATGAACTATCATTTTGGTCTAAGTTCCAAAAATTCACAATGTAGCATTGACTTTGAATAAATTAAACATTTTATCATCCATGCATGGAGTATCTAAAAGGGCCTGATCAGAGGGTATTAGACTCCAACACTGCCTCTCACTCGAACCTGTGGGTATATGCCAAGTACAATGCTGTATCACTCTAATGGCAAGTGATTCACAGGGCGAGCAGCGTGTACATCATAAAGCTCAAATAGGTCACAGACTGTTGAGGCCCATGCCTTTTCCTGCTTCTGTTATTGACTTGCATGAGCTTTACCTAATGATTTCATTGCAGAGGTGGTTTCTTGGGATCTGGTTTTGGAAACTTCTATTCAAGGGCAGCAAGAGTGAGGCTGCATTTCAAGGAAGGATGAGGCATGAACCAACAATGGCAGCACAGGTAATGCCCTCACTACCAGGGCATTATCTTGCAGCACCTGAGCAGGATAAGCAGTGTCAAATGGCGATAGCAACAGGTTCCAATGACAGTCCTCTGATTTTCAACCAAAGGCAAGGTCAACAAGTCAGGACTGAGGTTAATCCATGAAAGTTCAGTGACTGCTCAGGGAGAGCTTGAGACAGGCCCAGACCCTGGCACAACCTCAGCATAATTCAGGCCATGCCTGATTACCCTGACCTGAACTGAGATGGAGCTTTTTAATGGGTTCATTTTTTTAAAAAAAGAGACCAGTAAACCATCCTCTTAAAATCTCATCTTTATCCATAAACAGAAATCGAATGGATGGAGGGATAGGTTTTGCATGGTATGAATATTTATAAGAACATCTGCATTTGTATTGATGTATTCTGGTAATAAATTGTTGATATTACTTTTATTTTCATTTGTTCTCTTTTAACAGATTTGTGGCTGTTTGTAAACACGTTCTGTAAATCCATATTATGGCACAAGCTAAGTCCCCCACAAAAGATACAGACAACTAACCTTTGCTCAACATGGGGAATAAGATGCTAGAAAGTAGTGCTGTGGAAAGGGACCTGGGGGTCCTGGTTAACAAAAAGTTGAATCTGAGTCAGCAGTGCCCTGGCAGCCAGGAGGGACAGCTGTGCCCAGGGGTGCATCAGGCACAGCATCGCCAGCCGGGCAAGGGAGGGGATTGTCCCACTCTGCTCTGCTCTGGGGTGGCCTCACCTCAAGTCCTGGGGGCAGTTTTGGGTGTCACAATATAAAAAAGACATGAAACTATTAGAGAGTGTCCGAAGGAGGGCAATGAGGATGGTGAAGGACCTTGATGAGAAGCTGTAGGAGGAGCAGCTGATGTCACTTGGTCTGTTCAGCCTGCAGATGAGGAGACTGAGGGGAGACCTCATTGCAGTCAACAACTTTTTTGTGAGGGGAAGAGGAGGGGAAGACACTGAAGGGGGAAGACACTGAAGTCCCCTCTGTGGTGACCAGTGAAAGAACCTGAGGAAATGGCCTGAAGTTGTGTTGGGGAAGGTTTAGGTTAAATATTAGAGAAAGGTTCTTTACCCAGAGGGGGGTTGGGCACTGGAAGAGGCTCCCCAGGGAAGTGGTCATGGCACCAAGCCTGACAGAGCTCAAGGAGAATTTAAACAATGCTCTCGGACACATGATATTACACTTGGGTTGTCCTGTGAAGATCCAGAAGTTGGACTCAATGATCCTTGTGGGTCCCTTGCTAGCCAGCATATTCTGTGATTCTGTGATAAAGCTGTCCATCTCCTGCACAGGACATTTCTTGTCATAGTAGGGCACATTATATCTGGCCTTATTATCCTTGGCATTTCTCACAACCTAGTCCACCAACAAGTTAAACTGTAACACAGTTTTTAGATATAATTAGTGAGAGAATATTGAATTCATATCTAAGAGGACTGAAAATCAGCTAATAGCAGTAAGAGCATCTCTGTGAAGGGTGCTGAAAGGAACCTCTCCTTGACCTGAGATTTCAGTTCTATAAAACATTTTTATGAAGACAGATCCTCAGTATTGCACAAAGCCCCACTAAAATAGATGAGGCTCAGCCCTGCAATCTATGCAGAGCTCAAGTCTTTTCCTCTTGCCAGAGGGAACAAAAGCAGAGTCACACAATGTTGAGAAATTGCACACTGCTAGTGTTAGTAAATACAAAAGGTATCATCAGTCCCTTTTTATTTATAGACGGTAAACCTTTCTTTTTTACATCTCTTTTTAACCAAACTTTTTTTCTTTCTTTTTTTTTTCTTGTTGAAGAAAAGTGGATGAAGAGGAAAACGTTTCCTGTTAACAGCCACAAGTCAAACTCAGCTTGAGAAACCATACCTGCTGCTTTACTAATGGGAATAAATTTTCAGCTCACAGGAGACGAATAACAACAGACCATACAACATCATATTGGGAACAAGCAATACAAGACAAGAGATGAAAGTAAAACACACAGCACCTACAAAAGTTTAGGTTTAGTAATAAACTTAGAACAAGTTGGAGCTTTGTAACTGAGCCAAAACACCACAAAATCATGACAGATCTTGCAGAACTAGGCTCACCACTTATAATTGAAAAACAACCTTTTAAAAAATGTACATCTCCAGTCTTATCAGACAGAAAAAATTCACAGAATTGAAAATCACCCTGCTGTGACCTTATATGATATGTCCTGTCTTTTATCCTCACAGACCACTGGATTTCTCTGTTCTTTCCATAGCCTGACTATGCCAAGACCTTACTCTTCAGACCAATTTCTCTCCCACAATTAGTTATGTTTTGGGCTATTGATCAGATCTTCCAGCCGTCTCTGCACAAAACATATGCACAGTTAAAGCAGTCTGTCCTCATCAACTCACCCAACAATAGAGCATTCTTTGTTCACACCTGCAAGCAAAACTTTAATATTAGGCTACGTTTGGCAGAGTATAATATTATGGAAAAGGAAAAGAGGGAGAAATCTAAGCCACAGACTTGTAGCAGAATATAATATTGTAAGCTATAAGGCATATTGTTTCTGCTCTCTAAGCTAGAGGTTAAAAGAAACATTTTGGTTGGCTTCTTTTAGCTAAAAATAACTTTATAATTTGAAGTTACTTTTCATAGGAATTACAGACTAAGTCTAAAGCTAATAAAAGCGTCTTTCCAGCTTTTCCCTCAAATAAGTAATTTTTAATATTAGTTTGTATTATTCTGTATTATCTCTAAAGAAAAACATGAAGCAATAGTGTCCCTAAGCGCTGGGCAGTCTAAGCAGGTATGTTCATTCTTTTAAGGCATGTTTTACAGGAACTGAGTAAGCCTGTTTTTCAGTAGTGAAAGTCATTTCTACTCAAAGAACTTATTCTAAGGAATTAATTTCATAGCCTATTTAAAATAAGGAAGGGTTTTTTAAAGAAATAGATTTTGTAGTTACACTAATTGGGCAGTAACAGTAGCAATTAACATGTAGGATTGATAGTAAACTATCACAAAAAAATGAGTGAATTAAACAAAAAAAAATGGCCAGGAAGTAGCTACTGTCTCCTTGATGTATTTAACAGCCATTACAAATACAGATTCACATCAGGAAATTTTGCATACTTTTATATCTATCCCTTTCTCACAGAAATTTTATATATATAAATATATATGACACATATATCTTATTTCAGAGTAACTCTTGAACAACGTTTTTAAACAAATAAGTAATTCTATAGATTAATGAAATGCAATAGAAAAAAATCATGAAAACCTAAGTAGGAACATGGTGGGTTAGATGTTGGTTAACAGAACAGCTACTTTGGATTTCTGTAGGGCAGACTATTTAGGAGACAATGTCCATTGAGAGGCATTTCTGAAGAGCAAATGAGACCAGAAAAGCTGGACATTCATCACGGAGGAAATTTTAAAGTCACAGGAGCAGGTGGTCTCCACGTGCTGAAAAACAAGCTGGCAGGGAAGAGCACCGTCCTGGCTGCACAGAGAGCTTTGGCTGGAACTCAGCAACAAAAGAGAGTTTACAACCTTTGGAAGAAGGGGCAAACAAGGACTGCAAGGACAACAAGGATGTTATGAAAGGATCCTTCTGACTTGCCTTGCATAGTTCACTTTAGGGGATTACTTGTGCCTTTTGTTATTTTGCCCTCTGATTTCCACTAGCCACTTCTAAGATAGCCAGTCTTGGTAATCATTTATATAGTTCTTAATTTCTAATCCCTAAGAAAGATCATTTCATTCCTTCCATGAACTAAAACATAATAAAGAACATATAAGGAAGTATTAAGTTAGAATATATGATATAAGTTTAGCTGAAAATAAATCATTGAGAATTTGTCTTATCACTTACAAGCTGGCACCAGTATACACTACTACACACACACACACATAGACAAAGTTTTCAGGGTATTATAAATACATAGATTGCAATACTAAGATTAACAGGGAAGACAGAAAAGAAAAAACAAACCCCAGTTAGATGTTATTAAACATAGTCACTATAAACCGACTTTTTAAACATATGATTATTTCATTTATAAAATAAATTTGAAACAGAACTTAAATTTTCACTCCCACATAGTATGACTGAAATGTCCTACACAGAAATTGCAATACATCTGTTTTGCCTCATTTTGATTCAGACAAGAATGTAACATTTTTCCACACCACCCATTGTAAGATGTAGTGTCAGACTGCATGGAGAAGAGTAAAAAAGTGGAAGACTGATGGTTTGCTAAATTTATCCATATTTCACACTATTCTCCTGCATACTTTCTGCACAAGAACATGCTCATGGGCGACTTAGAATCTCCTTTTAAGCACTGAAATGCTACATTTTGTGAATAGTCTAAATACCTCAAAAAAGTCTAAGAAGACTTTCCTCTCTCAGGACTAAGGAACATGCCAAAGAAGGTATCTGGAATAATTACTGTCAATAAAAAGAGGACAAGAGTAAATTGATGAAAAGGTCTTAGGCTAAATCAGAACATATCACTGGGAAAAAGAAAATAGTCCTAGGAGGTGGACTGGACTGGCTGTACAAAGAACCTGGGTGTTAAAACATGCAGAAAGCAAAGGAAATATTTGATGATAGAGGAATAAGGAGGATAGAAACTATATCAATGAAAAATTACATGAGAAAATTTAAAGAAAAGTTTGTATGGAATAGGGGACAGGGGAAACATGTCAGATATGCTCAAACTAGCCTGTGTGAATAAAAAAACAGACAAGAAGTTGGTGGAAGCAAAATGAGATATCCAAAGTCTGAAAATTACTGAGGCAAGGAGGATGAGCCTGGGATAAGAACTACAGATGAAAAGAGACCAGATGGAAACCATTTGGAAAAAGAGCATATCAGGGTAACATTGGAGGAATCTTACATTCATCAGCACACATTTTCTTTCTCATACTTGAAGTAAAAAAAAAAACAAAACCAAAAACTCAACGAACTAAAGGTCTCTGTGACTTCAGAGCTCAAATGGCAGCAGTTTGCATAGTTAGTCCCCTGTTTCAGCAGTAGGGTTCCACGTCATGGAGTTTTCAGGTAAGATAGAGGGAAGGACATTAGGAGGAAGAGAAACTGGAAACCAAATGCTTTTTAAAGACTTTATTATAAATGAAAAAAATTAGCATTCTAGCCTTAGTTCATTACTTTTAAAATGCAATCTATATAACCACAAATACAGACCCATGCATCGTGTTTCAAACCCAGCTAGCAATCAAGCACCACACAGCTGCTTGCTCACTTCCCCTCCCCTGGTTCAACGAGGAAAGAAATTGAAGGAGAAAAGGTGGAAAAACTCATGGATTAAGATAAAGATAGTTTAATAGGGAAAACAAAAGCCATACACACAAGTAAACCAAAGGATTAATTCACTACTTCCCATTGGCAGGCAGCCATTCAGCCATCACCCAAAACCAGGACTCCATCATGGGTAACAGTTACTTGAGAAGACAAATGCCATCATGCCAAATGATGCCCTATTCCTCTTTCTTCCTTCAGGTTTATAAGCTGAGTATGATTCCATATGGTATGGAATATCCTCTTGATCCTTTGGAGTCAGCTGTCCCAGCTGTGTCCTTTCTTTCTGTGCACCCCCAGCCTCTACACTGGAAGGGCAATATAAGAAGCAGAAAAGGCTGTGGCTCTGTGTAAACCCTGCTCAGCAGTAACAAAAACATGTCTATATTATAAATATTGTTTCCAGCACAAATCCAAAACATAGTCTAATATTAGCTTCCATGAAGAATATTAACTGTACCCCAAAACCATCATGTTTTGTCTTGATTTACTGTGAAAGGCATACCAGAAAGTAAAATCATTCACCTTGGCTGTCAGGGCCTTAGACTAAAGCATTTAGTCTTTTCATTTTTGCTTCTGTTTCTAGGTATATAGTCTAACCATTACTCAACTTTCTGATTTACTGTCACAGTTAGTTTGGAGGTAAGTGGATGAGTTCATCTGTGCCATTTTCCTCTTCCAACTGCTCCTGATGGCTCTCAATGCTCTCATTAAACTTGATGCTTAGTCAGCTGTTCACTATCTTCAGATGATTCTTCTTTGCATTCATCCTCTTTACCCAGCAAGGTGGCAAAACATGGCACAAGTGCAGCTGATGTACAAACTGCTGATAGAAGCAGCTCCCTTCCTGAACATCCTAACCGTGACCATATGGTTTAACTTCATTTGTTTGCAACCAAAGTGGCTGGAGATAAAAATGATTACAGCTTATTTAGCCTATATTTAAGTTGTTGTACTGGAGAATGAACAGAAGCTACATCTCGATTTCTCTTAGTAACAGTAACAGCAGTTGCAGCTGCTTCTAATTTAACAGCCAAAGAAAGTATTATGATCATTTAATACGATATTCCACATAGCAGGGAAAAAATGTTCAACTAATAATACTTTTCTCAACTTCTAATTGAGTTAGAATATAATTTTTATAAGAAAACTAGTGACAGTTTAAAGAACATGTCAGCTTACAATGTCCTTTCAAGTTTTAATTAGCATCTATGGATGCATGCTCTGTGTGAACTAGAGCTTCGATCCATGGTGTAAAAAATAGTCTTCCTAACTGAGAAGTTGAATAGGATCATGCAGAGGCTATCTGTATTAAAAAGATCTTTGCAACTGGAACAGTGGGGCTTCTTTGCCTTTTATCAATGTTTAATCTCAGAAATCTATTAGGGGGCTAGCTGGGTGAAATACAATGCTTGTGATACACTGTGAAAACAGGTTAATGATCCAGTGATTTTTCTCAGCTTTAAAATTTATTTCCTCAGACAATAACTCAATGTATCATGAAGAGCACCCTAGACTGTCCAGTTTGATTCTCACAGTCATTAGTGTGCTGTGGATCAAGGGGATGATTCAAGAAGAAGAATGCCTCAAACACTCACAGCCACTCACCTGGAGATGAACCTTCCCTGAAGGGGAAGGACGATTTTACAAGTTTCTTTGGAGAGATGATAGCATACTAGGCATGCAGGATAGAGGTGGTGACTTCATACAGGCCTGGGCTGGTGCACTCAGGGAAGGCTAACGGCCTTGACAGGATGCAGATTTCTCAGATTTAAATAATTCCATGGAATTTGTTTTAATATTTTATTGGGACTAATCTTTTCAACAATACCTTCAGAAAGCTATTTTTCCCCATTCTAATGTTAATTTATAATTACTCTTCAGTGCTGAAAAACTATGTGCTTCTATAGCAAAAGAAAAAGAACCATCAGAACAATTTATGTCTTTGTGACTGTGTGACTGTAAGCTGCTGCCAAAAAACTAAAAAAAAAACAAACCAACCAAACAAAAAAACCTGACCACTGAAAACCTAAAGACCAAACCCAATTTTTTTTTTAGTGGCTAGTTTCTCAAACATTTTACACAATAGTATTAAAATAAGGCATCTTTCTTAAATTATTTTTTAGAGAGATAGAAAGGAAATCAGATTCTCATCCAAAATAGTCATATGAAATTAACTTTAAAAGTATTGTATTTCTATGGAGTCTTGGGAAATAGAATGCTGCAAAATTTAGAAGGATATCATCACTTGACATCAGTGGATCATATGAAACAAACACATGTCATAAAATAATGGAAGATCAAACCATATATGGCAAAACTTCAGTCTTACCATTTAATGCACTGTATAAAAGCACTCAAAGATTATAGCAGTGAAAATGGGATAAGACTATGTCTGTAAGAAAGGTAAGAATTGAAAATATATACTCCTATCTTGTTTGAAAAATCATGTTCGAAAAATCAGAGGACCTATTTTGACTTCACAGTAACTAATTTCAATAGACACATAGCTTTTTGTCCTGTGTAACTTTTTGGTTCACACCCATGGAAAAAAAAAGAAGAGATTTAGCTATAAATAGTTTCAGTGACCAGTAAAAATGGATTCTTGTGCTGTTTTATGAGGGCTTGAGTCATCATTTTTTATCTCCTATAGGACAGAAAAATTATATTCTGTATTTTCATAGCTGGTATATTGCTTTGCAGAACCATTTTAATTTCAACTGCTGTATATTTCTTTGAAAGGATTTTATTCTCAGAACTGACCATTATCTATTCAGTTTGATTTTGAGGTCAATCGGTTTTCATTCCTAGCTACACTGGATTTTCCCCTGGATACCATCTAGTACAAGCTCCCTCCAGTTCCAATCCAAGAATGATTTTAACGTTGCATCCTAGGACAGGCTTTGCATTCAACTTTTTTAAGAAGTCACATTAATGCAGAGAACGGTAGTAAGGTGAAAAGTAAATATTTATGACTGAAATTCTACAATTTTTTCTCCCCCAAAATTTTGAGAAAAGTACATAAAAGATAAAAGCAATACTTTTTTCCAGTCCTGTAGAAGAGAATAATGTGGAGTGGAATGGAATGGAATGGCATGGAATGGAATGGAATGGAGTGGAATGGAGTGGACTGGAATAGAATAGAATAGAATAGAATAGAATAGAATAGAATAGAATAGAATAGAATAGAATAGAATAGAATAGGAATAGAATAGAATAGAATGTCTCATTTGGAAGGGACCTAAAATGATCATTTAGTTCAATTACGTGACCATTTCAGGGCTGACCAAAAACTAAAGGATATTATAAAGGAGGTTATCCAAATGCCTGTTCAACACGGTCAGGCTTGGGGCATTGACCAGCTCTCCGGTGTTTGACCACCCTCTTAGCAAAAAAATGCTTTCTAAGGTTCAGTCAAAACCTTGCCTGGTATACCTTTGAACCATTTCCACACATGCTGCCACTGGATATGAGGGAGAAGGGATCAGTATATCCATCTCCATGTCCCGTCCTCAGTAAGATGTAGAGAGCAATAAGGTAAGCCCTCAGCCTCCCTTTCTCCAGACTGAGTGAATCCAAAGTCCTCAGAGGGTCCCCACAGGGCATTCCTTCCAGCCCTTTCAACCAGCTTTGTTGCCCTCTTCCAGACACAGCCAAAAACCTTTACATCCACCTGAAACATTGGGGCCCAGAACTACATACAGTACTCTAGATGTCTCCTCCCACGTTTCCACACAACACCAACCTCCTCACCAGTGTGGCAGTATGGGAAAGAACATAGCACTTGGTGTTGTGCAAGCACTGTTAAGCAGTATCTAAAACATCCCTGAATTATCAACAGCGTTCCCAGCACAAATCCAAAACATCCCCATAGTAGCCACTCTGAAGAAAACAAACTCTATCGCAGACAAAACCAGCATACAACTTCATGAAATACATCTGTATTTTGGCCTTGTCTGACATGTTTTCTAAGAAGAATTTACTTCCTTTCCTTCAGTGTTTCAGAAAAGCAAAATCAATGTAAGCAAAGATAGAAAAAACCCAAAAAAGCATGATGAATAGCATTTCCTTTCCTCAGTTTTCACCATGGCACTTAAATGCCTCCCCAGCCTGCATTTCTTTTTTCCTTTTGACCCCATCATAAAAATAAAATAAAGAAAAAAATAATCAGAAAACACAAAACCCAGAAACAAAGCAAAACTAAGGTAAAAAGATTCCATAAAGAAAGGAATCATCTGTTACACATGCACAGTTCACTCTGATCATTAGAACATGTGTTGCCTCCTAATACTTGAATGATCTGATCAAGCATTTACATCCTCCATGAAGCTTTAAGAAAATAAGAATTTTATGCCTCAGGAAAATCTTATGAAAAGCACAATCACAGATTAAACAAGCAAACAAGGGAAAACTTATTTTCCCAATCTACTGCCCATTGGCAGTAAAAGAGATCTTGGTTTTGGTGTTGGTTTCTTTTTTTTCTTCCCCTGTCTCATATATAGATATATAACTGACATATAGATAATAGGTTCTGCTCCACTGAATGATACTCATATGAAAAGAGATATACAAGCAAATAAAATTATTTTACACATGGGGACAGACAGACTTCAAATGCATTACCAACTTCAACAGAAGCAAGACATTCTGTTACTAAAAAAATTTTGGGGAGTTTTTTTCTTTAAACAACTACTGCCTCTATTGTGACTACAATTCACTCTAAAATGCCTACAGCTACTGAGGAATATACTGTTATCTAAATGTTGTATTACAGTGAAGTTTCTTTCAAATTCTGATGCTCTTGGGTTTCACACTAGCCAGAAGGCAATTTCAGTGCAGAGCAGCAGATCACAAATGTGATTCTACTTCTAGATCTAATATCACCTGGAATAAAAGCCCACACCATACAGTTTCTCTCTAAGATTCTTAGCTGAAAGGGACCAAACCTTCTCATATGGCAAAATGATCCATGGAGTGGATAGTATGCCTGTATTTGATCCAGTGTCAAGCTAGTAACATTGATAAAATTCTCTGTTATTTCCAAAGACCAGTCTATTTCATGGAAAAGGTCTAGGTTTCCCTAATGGGAGCTTTTATATGAACATGAACATCTTTAATGCCACCCCTAAATTCTAAATAATGCATACCAGCTCTGACAAAAACACCTGTCTGTGGCCTCAGCAGGCAATTATTGCCGCGTCTAACTTTAAAGTCCTTCTGAGGTTTAGTATCAGTGTCAAAAGTGGCAGTGTTAACCAAGATACTTATAACTAGACCACATTGCTAAAATATAAGGTAGTCTGGGAACAGTAAAATAATTGTAGCTTGCTCTATAAGGGAATGTGACAAGTTTCATGCACCTGTTATTTCTCAAAGTGATGATGTGGAGTAGGACCTTGTTATATATGTTCTTTCTTCCATGCCTCTCCTTATTTTACTCTCTGTGCACTGGCAAAACAGGTGATGAAGATGAACTTGCTCTGTATACTGGCTATAGAACCTCTGCCCCCTACCCTTTGCTCATTCCTACCTTCATTCTTCAGCTATTAAATGGGTATTATTTTTCCATGTCTACTGTTACTTTCTGACAGACTAAAAGATACTGCTTTTAGTACAGCCAGGATAATTGCTTTATTAGGAAGTGGTAATAACCTTTAGAACAGTAAAATGATGGTGGTGTATTATCCAGGAGAAGCAGTGTAGGCAGAGTGATTGGCCAAAACTAAAGATGTATATCATACAGCAATTATCAATAAGTAGTAAAACGAGGATCCCATTAGAATATATGCTGTCTTCATGGATTATTCCAGGAAAAAACCCTAATGCTGTGTGTACAAAAGCATACTAAAGCTAGAGGGAAGTCATTAAAGAACACCTAATTGCTTTAATTTTGAGCTTTGTACTCAGAACTGGTATGGCTTTCTTAATACACAACATATTTAAAGCTTTTATTATTTATTCATGCTATAGCATGATCCTTCAGAGTCTTCTTAGATTCACAAAAGACTGATTGTTAAACAAGAAGCAATAACCTACTGATCTCTAAAGAGGGAGAGGATACACAGACTGTCACTAAACGCATCAAAAGGAAGCTAAATCCACGAGCTAATTAATTCTCTACAGATAAACAGAGGCAGACTAAAACACGTTTCAGAAGAATCTCTCTATGTAGTGCATTCATTACTTCGACGTATTTGTTACCTGAATAAATATAACATTCTTCAGACTCCATTCATCTTCTGCCTGATTAATGAAAGTGCATCCAACAAACTGAGTTAATTACCCTTGCTCCATACTAACCCTGCGAATATCCCCAGGAAAGTATCTGAGGTTTTTATTCAGTGCCAGAGTACCACAAAAACAGGGTTGTTAGAATAGCTGGGTTTAGACTGCTGTCAGAAATACTTTGACAAATCAAAGCATTAATCCTGCTTATTGCTTTTCACTACCAGGCACCACATTTCACTCCTGGATGAAGATTTGATCCATACTTTTTAAAAAATCCATTAATTCAAATTTACTTAATGTGCAATCGTAAAGGTTTTCTGTCTGACCATTTATTCTTTTAGTAGGAACTTTCTCTATTAGAGAAACTCTGGAACACAAGGTTGCCATTGCATCAAAGGCTTTGGGTCATGCTTCTGTCTCCTAGCAAAAAAAATTTTTCAAACTGTATTTTTCTTCAGAAAAGCTAATACTTACATGTACTTAAGGGAGTCCAAAAGCTAGACCTTCAAAGAAAATATAGTTCATCTTTGGAGTGGTGGTAATGTTACAAAAATCTTCAGATTTGATATTGCAATACTTCAGGAAGAGTTACTGTGATTGACTTTCAGCACAGCTCCTCTATTTTTTCAGAGAAATGGGCACTTTGAAAGAGAAGGAAAAATCCTATACATGCAAGTAGTTCTTTTTGTTGGTGGTGGTATTTGTTTTCTGTTGTCTGCTTTTTTGTTTGTTTTCCTTTTTCATCACCCATTGACCATTTCCTTAAGACCACTTATTCCCATTTGTGAAAACTCCAAAACAGCATCTTGGCCATTCAGAGAAAAATTCCAATTTGTCAATTCTCCATTCCATGGCATAAATTCATAAACCTGATGTTTATTAGGAATACAAATACATTCAGTTATACTGAGTACAGCTTCAGTACATGGTATTGAATGTAAACAGATGACATGGAATGACTACAAATGTAGCATATATTCAGAAACAAACAAGAATAAAAAATATCTATAGATTCCAAGAAGCTTAAGAAAAAAAGCTTTGAAATTAAAAGTATAGAAGCATTCTTAAGCTACTATATAAATTATGCTGTATTTGACAGAAACTGAACTTTAAATCTGAGAAGAGTAGAATAGCAGAATAACCCAGGAGCAAACCGGGCATGAAAGCTACAGCAGCATTGCCAGGTTTGGAAATTACTTCAATTTAATGACATTCCAGCAGAACCTCAATAGATCTAGGGAACACTGTCCTGGTGAGGAGTACCAGCAGAAGAAACGGAAACTGTGCTCATGGTATGCAGCAGTTAGGCAGCACTTTCATTCCCAAGAAGCTGCTCTGAACATTATTCTGACTGAAATGTAATTCTTCATCCCACATATACTGTGGGTTTCATCCAGCTCCTTCTTAACTATTGATGTGTTGTTGGTTCCTTAGTGAGCATTTTGGAAGATTGATCACTGATTCCTTTGTACATATTACAGCAGAAAATGAAGGCTGGGTAGGACATATTTTTTATTTCAACCCTCTGCCTGCAGTTTTGTCCCTAGTTCTGTTAATATACTGGTGTGTATTTTGATGAATAAATTTTATCAAGTACCAATGCAGCTTTTCTTAGATCACATATCCTACTGCTCTTCACTTACACTAATATTGCTATCCAAATTTACTCCAGCTTACTGTTTTATAGTGAGTACTGTACAATTTTCCCATTTTCCTCTACTGTGTTGAAATGTCTCTATTGTCTTTCCAGGCTGACAGTTGTTCATACAGTTGTATTGAGAAAACAAGAGAGGCAACAGACATCCATATATCTATAACCATGACATGCTGATGACGTGGAGAAGCCATGCAATGAGACTCAGTTAGTTCAGCAAAATACAGACTTGAGTTAAAAAGCATATAGTAACAGATTTTAGTCAAGTAAATTAGGAGAGTACTCATAAATGAAAATACCTGATATTAGAATGAAATTATGGTTATTTTGTCACTGGAAGAGCATGAAAAGTATCATAATTTGCACAGAAATGTTTTCCAGTGAATGATACAATTACCTAATTAAGATAGAAGGAAGAAAACAAAAGCTAGAATGTTTAGCATGTCATATCAAAGCCTGGAAAAAGAAATTCTTATCCCTTTTCCCTGATAGTTAAAACAAATTCCCTTAAATAAAATTCATTTGTATTGAAATAATATTCTAAAGCAGTGTCAAAATGTGATATCATAAATTGTATTGACTGCATACTTCACACTTTCAGCCTATCAAGACAGCTAAAAAATTCTCCCTGTTGATATAGCTGGGATAAAATCTCTCCTACATACAGCAGCACAGGAAGGACAGAAAAAGTGCCCAAATGCAATTTTGTTGAAATATATGAGAAATCCTTCCTTATTCACTTTGATAAGGCCATGATTAAGAACAACATTCTGTCAGACCCGTAGGGGAAAAAATATCTGTAATAACACTGTGATAAAGTATACTGCCACTGTTTCCCCATTAAATATGTTGCAAACATAACTCTTCCTCTGTGATATGAAGTTGAAAATTAGCTTTCATGTCAGTGCTACTAAATCAGAGCAGATTTGTAGCAAGCATAGAATGTCCAGAAACTTAATTAGTTCACTCACTATTAATTGAAAATACCAAAGGAGATGGCTTTCCAGTGACAGAACTCTAAATTTCCAAAGTCTTGAAATAACATCTGCAGTTCTACTGTATTGACAAGATCTGCAAATTCTGCAGTGCCCTCAGTTCAAAAGAGTTTCAGATAGAGGGTTAGTTAATGGGCATTTTGGAAGGTTTGCCACTGTTTTGTACATATTACAGAAAAAAATGAAGGCACATGGAAAATAAGGAAGTGACTGGGGACAGTCAGCATGGCTTCACCAAGGAAAAATCATGCCTGACAGATATGGTAACTTTCTATGATGGAACTAGAGCATTGGTGGATGAGAAAAGAGAAATTTACTTCATTTATCTGGTCTCATGCAAAACATTTGATGCTGTCCTGCTTGACATCCTTGTCCCTAAACTGAAGAGACATGGATTTGACAGATGGAACACATGGTAGATAAGAAATTGGCTGGATGGTCGCCCTCAAAGATTTGCAGTCAATGGCTTGATATCCAAGTAGAGACCAACAATTAGTGGCGTTCCTTGAACACTGATATTGGGATCAGCACTGTTTAACATCTTTGTCAGTGACATGGGCAGTGGGATTGAGTACACAGTGGGACTGAGCACTCAGTAAATTTGCTGATGACACCAAGCTGTACGGTGCAGTTGGCGTGGTTGGAAGGAAGGGATGCAAAATCCAGAGTAACCTTGACATGCTTGAGAGGTGAGCCTGTGAAAACCTCACAAAGTTCAACAAGGCCAAGTGTAAGGCCATGGACATCAGTCCGGACAATCCCAAGCACAAATACAGGCTGGGCAGAAGGTGAATGGAGAGCAGCCCTGTGGAGAAGGACTTTGGGATGTTCATGGATGAGAAGCTCAACATGACCCAGCCACGTGCATTTCCAGCCCAGAGAGCCAACTGCATCCTGAGCTGCATCCAAAGCAACGTGGCCAGCAGGGAGGGGATTGTGCCCCACTACTCTGTACCTGTGAGACCCCACCTGGAGTGCTGCATCCAGTTCTGGGGTCCCCAACATAGGAGGTACACGGACCTGTTGGACTGAGTCCAGAGGAGGGTGACAAAGATGATCAGCAGGCTGGAGCACCTCTCCTTTGAAGACACACACTGAGAGAGTTGGAGTTACTCAGCCTGAAAAAGAGAAGGTTCTGGGGAGACCTTATAGCACCTTCCAGTAACTGAAGAGAGACTACAAGAAAGAGAGAAACTTTGTAAAAAGGCATATAAGTGATAAGACAAAGGGGAATGGCTTCAAACTGAAAGAGGGTAGATTTACATTAGATAACAGGAAGAAATACTTCACTGTGAGGATGGTGAAGCACTGGAACAAGTAGCCCAGAGAAGCTATGGAAGCCCCATCCATGGAAGTGTTCAAGGACAAGTTAGACGGAGCTTTGAGCAACCAGGTCTAGTGGAAGGAGTCCCTGACCGTAGTTGGCATGTTGAAACTAGACAATCTTTAGAGTTACTTTCAACACAAACCATTTAATGATTCTATGATAGAGGACCTTCTTCAGGAGGAAACATAAAAATATGACAAACATCTGCTGTTTAAGCATAGGAACATCACTGACAGTTATGTGAGGTCCTTTAGCAAAAATGAATGACCTATTGAGAAAATGAAAAAGATTCAGAGAAAGTTGAAAATATGTTTAAAGAAGACAAATTGGGAAATTTCTTCACTTGTTTACAGCACAATAATTCATTAGGAGAGTGCTTATTCTTCTGAAGCAGCTACCAGTTTGCTGGTAATGATTCCCAGGTGAGTAGGAAGCAGACTGATTTCTACATTAAGAGAAAGCAGTTAAAAGTGATGTGATGACAAAATGGTTTCTACGAAAGAACAATATTCACATGAGATAATAAAGCACTGTATGATCAAAATAGAGCTGAATGCATTTAAACCTGTTTAAACCACAATTAGCCTGTATTAAGATATCTTGTATTCTTTTTTAATGTCAGTCTTCCTGTATTATAAATTCAAACTGATGGAAGCAATGAAACCAAGTTTATCAGATGATAGATATTAAAACATAATTTAAAATTAAACAAGAAGTTTTAATAGTGTTTCAGAAATATGCCCCTTCCCCATCTCCAACCCTCCCCAGCATGCTGTAAATTTTTAGTCTTTTTTATGTCTTTTAGTTCTTACACAAAAATCTGGAGAGGCATTTAATATTTTTCTGTCTTCTAACAGACTAAATATGAACCTTAATTCTATATCATAGAATCATAGAAGCATAGAATGGCCTGCATTGGAAGGGACCTTAAAAATCATCTAGTTCCAAACCCTGTGCCATAGACAGAGAGCCTTCCACTAGACCACGTTATTCAGAGCCCCATCCAGCCTGGTCTTGAATGCCTCCAGGGATAAGGAGTCCACAACCTCTCTGGGCAATCTGTTTCAGTGCATCACCACCCTTACAGTAAAAAATGAATTCGTAATATCTAATCTCAACCTATCCTCCTCCATCTTAAAGTCATTACCCCCTGTTCTATGACTACATGCCCTTGCAAAAAATTCCCTCTCCACATGTCTTGTAGGCCAACTTCAGGTACAGGAAGGCTGCTATAAAGTCACTTAAAAGCTTTCTCTTTTCCTGAACAACCCAAAGCTTTCAGCCTGTCTTTACAGGAGAGGTTATGCAGCCCTAGGATCAACTTAGTGGTCCTCCTCTGGACTCGTTCCAACAGGTCCAAGTCTTTCTTGTCTTGATTCTACTTGATAATTTCATGTAAGCTTGTACTTGTTATTAATCTTCTAGTATCTGCTTAAATCACTCTGAAGATCAAGGAGATGCAACAAGTGCCTTTAGATAAACATAACTTTAACAATACAGACATAGCTGGGATACCAGACATCTGAATTAGGTTCTGAGACAGGAGGCAAAAATGTCATGTGATGCTCAAAAATAATTAAGGCAGTTAAAAGGCCAAATTGCAAATATAAGCATGAGAGTTATTTTCAGTTCTCAATTCTTTATAGGGTGTTTGCTTATATTTACTCTGGAATTATACAATATATGGACCCAGATAAAAGTATTATAATTCATTCACAGGGAGCTTATAAAAAGGCATTCATCTCAGCATATTCACTGACTAGTAGTTGAGCACCATTTCACCCATGCACTTTTCAAGTGCACTGTTATGTATTTGGGACAATTTTCAAAGCATTGTTGCGTTCCTTCCAAAGACAAAACTGTTTTAGAATTCTGACTATGTAGCACTAACATGTATTTAACTTATTTTGAAACAGCGTGACCTCTAAAGAATGCAGTTATTCATCCTTATTATTACAATCTATTATATTCCATCAGGTCATCATATGGGTATTTCATTTTGATACCATGAGTATGAACCAGGATTCATATTACTCTGAAATGTTTTCAGCACCATATATTTTATTTTATCAATTTAGCAATGACTAGGCTTCTGGAAATAAAGTTTATTGTTTGTTTCACGTAAAGATTAAGGTCTCAAGTCAGCGATGCTCTAAGAGCTACGTCACCAATTCAATGGCAAAAAATGAGAAACTCTCATTTGGGAATATGTAGGGATAAGTAAAGTTCAATTGATCTATAAAAGGAGAGTAATTATATTTAAAATTAAATTTTGAAACAGAAAAAATCTTTAATAACAATATTAGATTTTTATTTACATTTTTTAGGCAAATATACATTTTGACTTCCAGCGGTTTTTAATACAAGAGAGTAAAAAAAAAAAGCCTTTATTTTTATGACTGTTTATTACACAGAGCTGAACTATAGCTCTAAGGAATGCTTAGCACTTGGCTATTATGTCTGAAGGGTAGTTTGGGCCACCTTGGATTATATTATGATTCTGAATCTCTTACCTTGGTTTGCAATTTTTTCCCTTGCTGCAAGGCTGGGAAAGATGCATACTATACTTAAAAGATCTTTAGCTTGGTAGAAATTACAGAAGTCCTTTTGCAAATGTATTGAACATAATACATAAAAGCAGTTTACTTCCAGTATTTTCAGTGCCTTCTTGAGCTGAAGAATCTCTTAGAAATTTTTAAAATTCTACCAGCCATGTTATATATGGTGAAAGTAGTTTGCCTTTTTCCACTAATTCTACATGTTAATCTAATTTTCAGTAGTATTAATCTATTTACTTGTTTTGTAAGGCTAACTGCCTTGCAGGGTTTCTCATCTGGTTTATATTTAACATGGAAGCACAGAGGTGTTTAGCTTCTACTTCAGGTATTATATGACTTGAATGCAAAGAGGAAAAGAGGAGTTGGAGCCAGGAAGAACAGCCAAGTAGTTCCAATTCAGGCAAATTACTCAAGATGAAACAGCCCTGATGTTGCTTTGAATTAATTCTAATTAAATTTTTCTTTTCTTAATTTAAATATTTCCAAGCTATCTTTCCAGTCTTTCTTCCAAATGGTGGAAAATATCTAGTTTGTTTCCTCTTAGTGTTTCAAAACACTTTAGTGAGACTTTTCCATTCTGACCATATGGCATAAGTACGAACACTTCCAAATTCTTTTTACAACTGAATTTGCAATAAGTTAAATAGATGGGTACAAGATTAGTTATCACCTTTTTTTCAAACTAAGGGCAATACTAGACTTTAATTTGTCTTTCATTTATTTTACATCTGTAAAATACTGTAGTTTCTCAGAAAACACGGGTATTTGGGGAAGCATTTTATGGCTTGACTTAATTAGGAAGATGCCGCAACTACAAAAAACAGTTACAAAACTGCCAAACACAAAAGACAGCATGTGGTGAAGACTGTGGTGAGGTAGGCTGTCCCCTGCAGCCCATGGGAGCTAATGCTGGACCAGATATCCAACTGCAGCCCCTGGAGGACCCCATGTTGGAGCAGGTGGATGAAGGAAGGAGGCATGGGAAGTCCACGATGAAGCGGATTCCTGACAGGACCTGTGCCCTGGTGGAGGGAGAGGATCTCACATGGCAGCAAGTTTGCTGTCAGGACTTTTGACCTTGTGAGGGACCCACACTGGATCAGCTTGTGAAGAACTGGAACCAGTGGGAAGGGCTTCCATTAGAGAAGGTCAGGTAGAAATGTCTCCCACAAGAGGGACCTCATGCTGGAACACAGGAAGAGTATGAGGAAGAAGGAATGGATGAGACAGCACATAATGAACTGACCACAACCTCCATTTCCCATACCCATGTGCCACCTGGGTAAGGGTAGAGAAGTCAGGAGTGAGGTTGAGCCCATGAAGAAGGGAAGGATGGGAGGAAAGTATTTTAAGATTTGATTTTACTCCTTATTGCTCTGCTTTGATTTGCTTGATAATAAACTAAATTCATTTCCCTGAGTTTGTTTTGCCCGTGACAGTAATTGCTGAGTGATCTCTCCTTGTCTTTATCTCAACCACTGAGCTTTCCTGCATATTTTCTCTCCCCTGTGGAATTTAGAAGGGTAGTGATAGAGTGGCTTTGGTGGGTGCATGATGTCCAACCAGGGTCAAACCATGACACTCCTTAGAAGACTTCTGTTGGGTAATGGTAGCTTAATTAGATCCCATAACAATTTGTTGTATTTGAGAGTTCTCAATTATTACCGCAGGTTGGTGAACAATTAATCTTTTTTCTCCAGCTGAAATGGCTTTTAAAATAAATAAAATAATTTACCTCCAGAGGATTACATGTAATCATTCAAAATGTTCCTTAAAGAGTGCATGTAAATTATTGATAAATATTTGTGTAACAGCCTGTTTCTATCCATCCTACAGTTTACAGATAGAGAACATATGAGTGTATTAATAAATAACCAGTATGCAGTCCCTTGCAGTTTTTTTCAGAGAGCAGTGCAAAGAGGTGACACTAAGCAGGCAACAAGGACAAATTTTTATGGAAGCTGAGAACAAACCTTAATTTCTTGTCAGATATATTTATCTTTCCACTGATTTATTTTTTTTAAAGAATGTAGAGACAGCTTATCTGGTTTTTTTTTGTCACTGCTATTTGGCTGTAGGCTTCAATTTAGCACTGCACCAGTACTTCATAGTAGCCCTCCAGCAGACGTAGCTGACCACAGATACCAATCTCAACAAATCTAGCTGAAACAGCAGAGAAAACGAGTAACTTCCAGACCAAGTGATCCCTGTCTCAAAGACTATAATTTACAAGCTAGCCTCAAGAGCCAAAGAAGAGTAAGAAGAAAAAAATCAAAGCCAAATGGGCACCAAAATACTCCATTGCAACCAGTATGATACCTTTCCAAAACTTTTGCCCATGGACTATGGAAAATTAGGAATACTGCTTATTCTACTTTGAGAAGTAGGGGATATAAAACTTGTACAGTATCTTATTATCTCCCAGCGACTATGATAGCTCACTGGGATCACAGGAAACCTGACAGTTGTCATAATTTACATTTAAGGGATCAGCCTAGAGTCTATTCAGCTTATTCATTCAGCTCCTCCCTAATACCCTTATCATACATATTACCTGATACTCCTCTGTAGCAAAGGTGATAGCTTGTCTGTTATATTGTCCTTGATGCTGAAACTGAAATATATGGGTAACAAGATGCCCAGTATTTTAGCAGTGGCGTGCCTTGCTACCTTACATTCAAAATGCAGACTTTCTCTAAAAATATTTTACTTTTGAAACAGTTATTTTTCCATGTACATATCAGGCAGTCAGCAAAAGCTATGGTATTGCTGCATTCAAACATATCCTCATGTTGAAGGTTTCGATTCATCTGAAGAAATAGGCATCTGATTTTAATATTCCACAACACAAAAGATTTTAAAAACTCTATGAATCAGTGGTGTGACTAAAAGTCAAACAAAATTGTTTCCCTGTACCTCTTTCCCCAGTAAATTATAAATAATTTCTTAATTTAAAGCACAAAAATAAAAAGAAGAAAGAATAATCCTGCAATTACAAGAAAATTACTGGCTTAACCTAGCAGGTTTGTTTAAACTTTATTGTATTCCATTCTCACCCTCCCACGTTTCATCTCAGAAAGGACAGAGACCCTGTTCAAGCCTCAGAAACACAGATAGGAATTGTAATGATCCTTTGTATACTGATGATGCACAGCTTTGTATTCCATTTGGGTAAGCCAGTCTGTCACTTTTTCCTGATATTAATATCCAGTTACCATTTCTTCTTGTATACTGAGACCATAAACTCTCTGACAGAATGAAATATATGTAGTGGTGTTTTGGAAAAAAAAAAAAAAAAGTAAAAAACAAGCTCAGCTGACCCTGAGAAAACCTCCATATATTGGCCCAGTTTTAATCTCAACAGATGACCTCTGGAAGCATTTTCCAATCCCTTTAATTCTATGAGCTATGATTTCATAATTCTATTTTAGAATATTTGAAAAGTGACTCACATTCTTTCAAAGAGTTAAGAACAATGCTGGAAAAAGAAGCAAAATTGAACAGGTAAAGATAATATTCAGGTTTGGTTATGGGTAAATGATATGAATTAGTCATAAATGCATGTTTTAATCCTTAGCATTAAGTGTGTAACAATTTATTTCACTGGAGTTCCTCAGATCTCACAGTGAGTGCACCACAGAAATGTCAAACACCCAGGAATAAAGGCAAAAATATTTCTCTTTCTTTCTTCTGCCCTATCACTGAATGTGCACTTGATGAGATGGAGACAAAAGGCCAAATATAAATCTGTGCTGATGGGAAGGATAACAAAGTTCATTATGGACATAATACCCTGAAATAATGTTCCCAATAATATTTCTCCAGCAAGTGATATGCCTTAAACACATATGATAAAAGAAAATATTTCATCTTTAGTACTCTTTCAATTCACTTTCTCCTTTGCCAGTAAGCTCTTGCTTTTTGTCTATTTGCTAGTGGGTTTTGACAGTGAATTAATCACCAGCTGTGATGCAGTCATCTGCAGTCTGTGGTGCAGACTCAGATGGCCTAATTTCTACCTGGGGATTTTTCCAGCAGTCTTCTACTGGTTTAGTGCTTCTAAAAGTCTGGAGCAAGTCAATAGAAGGGCACTGCAGCTGGAGTGGAATCTGGACCTCTGTGCACTTCTGCTTAGAGGTTTGATTTCTACTTGATTTCATTCAAAGCTGTGTTAACATCATTGCACCACAGCTCCTATTAAGCAATTTCAAGAAACCTGAGCCCACCAGAAGCACAGCTCCTACTCTAAAGTAGGATTTCAGAGGAGGATTTTTCCAAGGCCAAACTCCCTCCAATATGCAGCACAGTCTTTCTTCTACTTTTACTAGAGACAATTAAAACAGACACAAAGATGACCTTTTTCCCCCCATTTCCTGCTATTCCCCCTTGTCTGTGGTAGGATGGAAAGTATATTTAATTGTATCTAAGAAGAAAGTTTGTCTTGGGCAAAATTTCCATTATTTTCCAAAGCTTTCAGCATTTGATTTCCACTGGCTGAATTGGAACCCTCCCATTCCTCTCAGCTCGAGAGTTTATTATTAAGTTGGTACTTCTTTTTGTGCAACATTTGTAAAGATTCAAAATAAAAACAAAACAAAACAAAACAATAAAACAGAAAAAAAAACCCAAAAACCCAAACCAAGACAAACAAAAAAAAAAACCAACAAAAAAACACTAAAAAAAACCCCAAACCCCACAAAACCCCACAAATCAAACCCAAAAAATTGCAAAAAAGATTTATTGTACTGTGTATATTTTACTGTCTGTAGAATTCCACAATTAAATCCAGCTTCTGAATTTTCAGGGTCTAAATACCAGAATACAAAAGACAGAGAGGCATTTGGGTGAGGCTGTGACTCATTTTCTTTTCTTAGCTACCAGAGGCTATCCAGAAGTTTTTGGAGAGCCCTGCAAAACAGGTCCTTGGTCCCTTCTCTGTAACAGACACAACAGAGCTATTTTTTTTGCTTCAGGCTTAAAAAGGAAACCTGAATACACAAAACAGATTCAGGCTGTTACATGCACTAATTTTATTTGGCTTCCAGTTATGACTTCCAAGAATTAACTGGAAATATGATTACAGCCAAACCATAACCTAATGCCTTGAGTGGTTTCTCAGCTGCTTCTTTAGATAAGGAGGAAAATACCTTTTTCCCCTTGCTCTTTATCTGTCTTGTTTACGTGGACCCATATCTTATAAGTGTAAATACATCTGACTACAATGACACCAAATACAAAATCAGAAGAACAATGGGACCACACAGACACACACTGTTAATCTCCCACATAAGTGTTTCTGGGATGTAGGTCTTAGACTGTAAACAGTTCAGGGCAAGAATGCTCTCTTGATAAGGTGCATGTTTGCCTAAGGTAGAGGATTTGATTTAGACTAAGCAGTACTACCACCAGTCACTACTAACAATGAATCTTATATTCATAATTACATGGAACTCTAAACTGTGCAACTGTGTTTGGACAAATCTAATTTATTTGATAATCATCTCTGTTGGTATTATTAAGTAAGAGTTTTTTGCAAAGGTCAGGCAGGACATAAACTCATTTAAAACCCCTATTTACACTCGTTTCTTTTATTTCCCCAAAGGCATGAATGAATTGCTTACAATTTTTGGCTTTTCATTTTGCCTGAATAATATAGAGAGAGCTCATGACAGAATGTTTTATTACTTTTAGAAATGAACAGGAGTCTAACATTCTTGTTATTTTTTTTAAACATGTAAAGCTCTGTTAAAGTGAAATGCATGTTTTCGTTCTTTCATGTATGAACTGTATCAGCTAATTACTCCTTTCTAGTCAAAGTAAATTTTTAAGTATGACATAGGTTGTACTTCATTCATTTGGAATTTTGCAGCTTGTTTTCTACTGAAACAGAGAATAAGTGAAGCCTTTTCTCCTTCACAGTCATTGTTCTGATGGTTAATTTGTGTGCATGCAGGAAAGTTATGTTCCTTGTTTCAAGTTTCTTGATCAAACCTGGATATTTCAGATTTTTAGTATGTGTTCTATGTACTACATTGTTCCACATTTATTTCTCTTTTTGTCAAAACACATATTTTGGAAATCTTTTTAATTAATTTTCACTTCTCTCTTTGACTAAATTTTAATGATGTAATTATCTTTCATATACATATAATTTTATCTGTTAAAATTAAAGAAAACGTCCTTAAAACTTAAAACTAGCAGATTTAAAGTGAATGTAAAGCAGTTGAATTTCTGAGTTTGATCAGTATTTTAAAGACAGGAATATAACTTCTCCCTCAGGCTACATCAACTTCATACCCTTTGTGCTTCTTACTTTCTTTTACATAATGTTATCAAAACAAAGTAGTGTTACCAGTGGTCAGAGAAATTACTCCTATTGTCTTCTTACAGTGTTCTGATTTCAGACATTTTAATCATTAACTGGTATCCACTACCTTTCTTTTTTTACCTTCCAGCAGTCTTAGTAACTGGGCCTTTTTTCTATTCTCTGAGTCACTTTAATGTTTCTTTTCTGAGTCTCTATTTTTCACACCTCTTCTGCCATTACCTTTTGTGTTTGCTTTTGTTCTAGCCCTGAGTTTTAACAATTTGAGAGACACTTTATCATTTTTGCCCCATCTGTGATGAATGGAGTCCCTGATAAACATACCATTTCATTCATATAGAACAATATAGGCTTTCATTTTAAACCAGTGGTGCACTTTATAGTTGACATGAGCTCTCTGTGGAAACACTACCCCTGACAGTTATCTTCAGTTTCCCTATTTAGTGTAGATAAAACAGTTTTCAATGTAAAGTGCTTTGAAAATCAGTGGGCTGCTGCTTAGACCTATGGATGCCCTGCAGTCCCTGGACATTGGAAGACACAAACACCTACAAAGGATTTGTTTCAGTTTATAATGGTATCAGAGAGTACTCACTTTATTCAGGCTTCGTATTCAATCATCCCTGCTCATTTTTTGTCATTGTTGTCAGTCTAAGTCTCCAACTTCATGGACAAATGAGCTTAAGTAAAGTTCAAGGTTAAGAAGGCTGTATGCTATGAGGAAGCTTTTGCCATGTGTAGGTTAATGTGCCCTTAACCCCTTCCATGAAGAGCTCTCACTTGTATTTCTGCAGGAAAAGGCTTTCCTTTTGGGTTTCAACTATCTCCTCTTATTCAAAAATCAAAGCCTGCATCTACGGACTCTCACCCAGTTACAAGGGATGGTTCTTACTTTCTGGGTCAATTAATCTTCTTCATTACATCTGTCCCTCTATGATGTCTCCACAATTCAGCACTGCTTTCCAAGGTAACCTACAGTTTTCTCTACTTCTTTACTGTTGGGAGGAAAGGGTTAAAACCAGAAGATTTGGTGAGGAGGAGGGAATAGTTTTTACTCCTAGTGACTTTGGAGTTGGGAATGCTAAAAATATTGGTGTGGGAAAATTCCATTTATTATGCCCAATATTGTTCCTCCTCTACCTATTTTGAGAAGTAGAACACCTGTGTAGAGATACCACACTCTCACAGACATGCTTGAGCCTTCTGCTGGGAGAGAGAGATCGCAAAAGCACAGCCTTGTGCTAAACTGTGCATGCCTTTTGTTATATTCAGGCAGGCAGTGGACTTCCCTGACCCAACCTCAAGGATTGACTAATCCTAATGGAACCTGTGACCCCCATGTGTCTCTGATGCCCAGTGTTGTTAGCAAGGTAATGAAAGAAATCTGCTCTTTGCATTTCAGCTGTGGCTTGGTGGTTGTCCTGGCTACCTGAATGTGTCAATTCACACACCTACTCATTATATCTAGGCTGTAGATGTTTCACAACAGATGTTTCTAGCTGTCTCTTTGGTTACATAATGGGAAATACTTAGCTCCTTCATTGATATAATTGAAATCAAGTTTTGACTTGGTCACTCATTTTGTTTGGGTAACACTTATTTTCCCTGTATGTGTCCATCATACTGGCTTTTTTGTTTGTTTGTTTCAAATAGAAAAAAAATGTTCCCAAAATACTGTTTGAAAAACTTCGGGAAGTTACACATATATTCCCTAAATATTCAGGTATTTCAACATCTGTTTTGACCGTTACTCAGGATGGCAAGACAAATATTGTCATTGTTATGCTGGGGGGGAAAAAGTGAATTTACACATT
The DNA here is from genome assembly GCA_013399875.1 of Gymnorhina tibicen. Classification (NCBI taxonomy): domain Eukaryota; kingdom Metazoa; phylum Chordata; class Aves; order Passeriformes; family Artamidae; genus Gymnorhina; species Gymnorhina tibicen. Next base: position 61,499 of record VXAZ01014478.1, read on the forward strand.
TGTAAACAAAAATTATGATATTAGCTATGTCAACAACTTGAAATTGGGATGTCCACTTTAAAATGACATGCTGCTTTCAAGTTATATTTAAAGTTGTAAATTTGAAATCAAATATCTAGTTCAAACTAGAAACTTTTAGAACAGAAAACTTGTGGTCAACAGAAGCATAACTTCAGAATATCCCATGGAAAAGTGTAGTGTTTTAGTACAGAGGATGAAAACAACTGGAACATAATTGCATAATTTGGGAAGAATAATATTTTGGTACATTTTTCTGATTGTCAAGGCATTTCTTCAGCAGTGTCATGACTTCTATATGAACAAAACTGGACTGTGTAAAGCATGTTGCATTTAGTCTTGAATGAATGCTGTTGACCCCATATATTAGCAGGGAATTCATAAGAATTCAAGGTACCCAACAGAATCAGACCAGAATTTCATGGTAACAAATAGGAAGAATTTACTTAACAGCCAAATGGCTCTAAAGAACTTTGCAAACCCTAAAGAACTTTGCAAACCCCAAAGAACATTGCAAACCCCATATGACATGGCAATTTCTTGTTCTACAGTGCTATTTAGGAAACTTATATATATGTGATGATTATATAACTAAAGAATGTTAATGTAAAGAAATACTATGCAAATCTATGGAATGATGATTCTTTCAGAGGAAAAAAATACGCAGGTTATTTATTAAGCTAGAAATCTTACCTGATTTAAGGATCTAATTTTCAAGAATTTGGGATAATGCAATTTAAAACCATTTCATTAGCAGAAACTGTGGAAGGTATTTGAGTATCAGGTTTCAATCTAAATGTTTTATGGAAATTCTCAGGCCTGCCAAAGAATCAGAATTAAATCATAGGCCTATACATCTATCTACTAGTTTTGAAAATTTGAGAAATACCAACCATTCTAGACGCCAAGTGCTAAAAAAAGTCTTATTCAGCCCTAAATAAAACAAACATCAGTTAACAACAGGATTACAGAAGTATGTTTGCCAGAGCATAACTCTGTTTAACAGCTTGCAGTAGTTGTCGTTCTACTTGGACTGATTCAACAAAACCAAAACCAAATGAAAACAAAACAAAACAAAAAAGAAACACTGCAAAGTGTTGAAAGGCAATTGTATTACTTATACTGGTATATCTTTAGGGAAAAATAAATTTGTATTCTAGTCAGAATGTCTTCTACATCAAGCCTGCAGCCAAATTCCACCTAAAATAACAATGATACTAGATGCTGTACGTCCAGAATCTACATGACTACCCAAGCCTGTTACCTTCTGAAAAGCTGTTGAAGATCTCTGTGTTCCTCAAAATTTGCTAGCAGCTCTATTATTATATAACGTGAGTCACTGAAAACTCACTGAGACTTGTATCACAACAGGTATGCGGAGACATAACAGATGACATTAGGAAATCCAAGATGTATAGCTGAAAGTGAAAATGGAAAAAAAACCCCAAAAGAATGGAAGATAATCCACCAAGATTTCTGCATGCTACAGCAAACTTCACTATCAGATTGCCAATGGAAGGGATCATGGGTAAAATTCCATACTGTGGAACACAGTCATAGAAGGGTCTGAACCCACATTAAGCAGGACCATTCTCTAAAAATGTGCCTCAAAGGTAATAAAGATGAACATATGTGTCATTTCAGTGTATCTAGTAGTAGATAGGTGATATAATTGGTAATAAAATGGTCTTTCAAATCCTTGTGGAAATAAGATGCAGTGATTAGGACAAAAGTAAACGAAATTTGTAAATGTTCAAACCAGGACCTTGGGTAAATAAAACAGATAGAGTTACTGATGCAGTGCATCAGCAAATAATAAATCACCAATCAGTCATCAGATCAAATAATAAAATCATAATTAAAACAAAAATATGGAATAAAATATTGATTTTCAGAAGGGGAAAAAAACCCAAAGCAACAAAGGTAGTGTTTTTAAGTTAGAAAGGGCCATGAGTTTAAAAGGCAACCACAGCAAAAAAAAAATCAATAAAATTGAGAACTATGTAGTTTTTTAAATCTCTATAATCTCAGATGAAAATATGGAAAGATATACTTAGAATAATAATATGGTCAAATATTAGACATGATTACCAACATTACTTTACCAGACAATAATATACAACAACAATATTGATGCTATTTTATTTATGCTTATTTTGGTAAACCGTGGAGGTTCAAGAAAATGAAGGCCATGGAATGCAATAGGCTTGTGTAAATTGAGCTGATTTGGAATAAACTAAAATTAACAGTAATTGACTTATACATAAGGGGGTTTTATTAATCTTATATTAAATGGAAGACTGTGAAGTTAAGGGAAAACTCATCAGCTCACAAGCTCTAGGACAAAATATCTCTCTCTCAAGTAAGATAAGATTTTGTACTGCTATCAAAGAGAAAGTATTCCAGGGACAAGGTTCCCAATTAACTATATTCCTCACAACCTCAAAATCAGATTGCACAATGGTAGTAGGAAAAGATCAGATGGAAAACCTGTATTTAAGGGGTTAATCTATGATCTCAACAGAGTCTAGTGTCATTATGAGTAAATGGCCACAGAGACATGCAACCTTCCTCTCCTGTACTTGGAAAGTATCTTTTTCTCTTGTTTCTTAAAAGCACAAATTTAATTTAGGAACCATTTTAGCTGTACTGCTTCTTACACCCAAATTAGTGTATTTAGAACTAGACTTAGAGGGTACTAGCCACATTTTAGAGGGTACTAGCCAGAGATTCTTGAAGTCTCTGTCTATACAGTACCATCAATACATTATTTTTTTTCCACAAAAATCCCACAGTAAATAGACTTTTGACCTCTGAAAACTGGACTTATCCTAAGATCTGCAGAGTCCTTCAGTAAACCATACTGGTCAGAATCATTCTGGGAATTCTGAGGGCCCACTCACCTTCCACAAGCAGTCTGGTTCCCTCAAAAGTTATGTTACTGTGAGATGACACAGAGCACTGGAACATCTTTCTTGGAATCATCCACAGAGGAACAACCACAAAAAACCCCACCAAAACAAAAAAAAAAAACAAACAAATAAAAAACCCACAACATTTTGGTTCAACCAATAGCTTTCCATAATGATACTAGAAATATCTTCACCAAAATCGAGAAGGAACAAATGTGAAAGAGATGCTGTCCATACTAAATCTACTATGTAATACATTCAAACTTCAAATCAGAAAATGCAGTTCTTATCTGGAGGCAAAAGAAGCACATGTACTTATGCTTCACAGTCTGCCATCTTCTGTACTGTGCAGATTTCAATCTAACTTTGAAATCACAACACTTTACATATTGTCTGTTGGAAGATAAATTAACTCCATTCTTTCTCTTCTATGTAAGAGACCATCCACTTAGTAGACAAAATATATTTAGGTATTTTTCCTCAACTGTGTATGTCATAAATGGTCATTCCTGTTAAGGAAATGCTGGGTCTTGTGGTATCCCTGATAGGAGAGAAAAATACATCATTCCCTGCTGTGAAATTTATCTGTTACAAGCAGAGAAGTTTCTAGGATTCCCAGAGTCTGGCAGTTAAAGGAAGGGAGTCAGATGTCTCAAGGTCAGTCGAAGGCACTTGGCCAGATATCTGGTAAAAGATGAAAGTCTCAGAGCATCTGAGAGTTTCCGTACAAGCACAGTATTCTGCAGACATAGTCTTCTGAGGGCAGCAGATGGCCAGACTTGGCTAACATTCCTTCTAGGCACCAGAGAACATTCTACAGGTTTAGATGGAATTGAGGAAACCATTCACCTGACTGAAGAAAAACTTGGTAGTAAAGGATCATCCCACAAAGAATTCTGCATTAAATCACTTAGCTCCCCTATAATCCATCAAGTATTAATGAGTCATTATCACATGAGAGGAGTAAGAATCAGTCTTAGCAAGAGTGAACATCTTCCTATAGACACAAGGAACCAATTCCAAAGACTTTAGGTGTAAAATATTACATGCAAAACATACTTAAAAGTTTTGTATTTCATGTTCATGAAACTTGTCTATAAGAGAGCAAGGCTTTCATTTTTGTGTGGATGCAGCCCAAGGCATTGTGCATATTTCTAAGATGCTGAAGAAGAAAAGAAAATGACGTCTGCTTGATTTGCACCAAAAGGAATTTGATTTTAGAACTTACATCTGACTGAAAATCTGTTTCTGGACAGAGACTTTCCTTTGTCCTGATTATATGTACGGAACATGTAATTTGATTTGAGGCATTTAGATGTCACTACAAAAAATAACTAAAATTTATTTCTCTGCTTATACCTGTGTCTGTTATGAAGGGGTGAAAATTGCCATTAATTTTTGATCTTTTAAAGTATATTTTGTCATCATGCTACTTTTATTGCCAAACATTTATAGCAAAATATATATGAAGTAAAATATAATTTTTACTTTCCTAGCAAGACTTTCATTTATATAGATTCAGAAAAGGCAGAATTGAACATTTGTAATTTTCAGTTAGGCTGGTTAAAGTAAATAATCTTTCTGAAAGCAATTTGTTACAAATGTCTTTGAAATACCCAGCATTTGAAAAGATATTTGACTTCTAGTTTCTTCTACTGAGGGAAGCTCAGGGTCTTAGTAGTAAATTATTTGCCAGTTGAGAGGAAGCCAGATGTTCAGAAATATTCTCTGCTGCTGGAGTTTTTAAGAAATATTTTAGCTATGTACCAGAATTAGCAATTAGTATTCAGTAAGCCACTCTTCAAACACCAGTGGTATAAACCTATTTGCTTTAAAAATTATTCATATACAAGATAGAGGTGGAAAAACATCAGCAAATCCCTAGTGTTGTGGAAAAAAACCTTAGTTAGTTAGACTTTAATTAGTGCTTAGCAGTCATTTAATGAATGTGGCCTCAAAGCCTAATCCATCAAACTGTAACTAGCATTATCACTGGTTTAAAAACTATGCATTAACAAAAAGTTTTACAAAAACTGTACAGAACAGCACCAGGGAACTGCAGCACTATGACTTCCAGGTCTATGAGCCAGGTCTGGTTCCCTTGGGGAATTGAATTCTGTGAAAATGGCTGGAGTCTGATTTATTGTAAGTAAGCTGGGGGTTGGACTAATTCTTTTGATTCTTAGAAGTGTAAGATATTATCTTGAATTATCACAAATAGTTTATGACAGTACAATTAACTACCTGCTGAAGTTCATAGAATAATTATGAAGATTACCTGTAAATTGTTTAAAATATTTCCATAATTCATAATTGGCACTTAGAGCCTTAGTAAAATCATAACACTGAAATACTAAGTACTGGAGTCACTGCTAATTTTGAAAGTAACTGCAATTACAGCATAAAATCATGCAATAGATATATAAAAAAGCTGGATTTTTCAGACGAAAAACATGCTGTTCTGGGCTACTAGGACCATTAGAAAAGTCATTAAAGAGAAGCATTACAGAAAAACATGTACTTACCAGAATTTTAGGAAAACAATGTATTTGGAACAGAGGACAGAGACAGTGTGTGCAAATTGTAGACAATGCATAGATCTGTTGCACCCATGAACTAGAAACTTATTAAGCATAATGTAATTAATATTACCTTGCCTTGAACATGAGCAATCAATGTGTGGTTGCATCCCAAAAAGCCACTTGTATCTTCAACTGCATCAAAAGAAGTGTGACCAAAAGGTGTGGGAGGTGATTCTGCCCCTCTGCTGTAACGAGGCCCCAGATGGAGTGCAGCATCCAGGACTGGAGCCCCCAACATAAGTGCAGGAACTTGCTGGGGTGAGTTCAGAGGAGGGCCATGAAGATGATCAGAGTGTTGGAGCACCTCTCCTATGAGGAAAAGCTGAGAGAATTGGGATATATTTTAGCCTGGAGAAGAGAATGCTCTGGGGAGACATTATAGCAGTTCCTAAATGGGGCCTACAAGAAAGATAGAGAGGAAGTTTTTGAAAGGGCATGTAGTGATAGAACAAGGGGTAATGTCTTTAAACTGAAAGACGGCAGGTTTAGACTGGATATTAAGAAGAAATTCTATAGTGAAAGTGGTGAGGCACGGGAACAGGTTGCCCCAGAGAAGCTGTGGATGCCCCATCCCTAAGTGTCTGAGGCCAGGTTGGATGGAGCTCTGAGCAGCCTGGTCTAGTGAAAGGTGTCCCTGTCCATGGCAAGGCAGTTGCAATTGGATGATCGTTATGGTCCCTTCCAAACCAAACCATTCTATGATTCCATGATTAAATTGTTAACTCCCAAAACAGTTAACATAATCAAAACAGTGACATAATTACCTGGAACACAGTAATATGAGGAAATCTGTCATCTCTTTTTTATGTCTAGATTAGCGGTAGTCTACAGAGATCATTTGGGTTTAGTGGAATTTTTTTGTACATAATGCAGGCAAGGCCCTGGAAAGATTCTGAAAGGCTAATGCTAGAATTCTTTATGGGCTGAGGAATGTGCTTGCCAGGCTGCATTAAGTCTTCCCTTCATACCTTTCTCCTGTGGTATTTTAGCTTCACTGTACAGCAGAACATTGTGAATTCAGAAGGCTTTGTATTATTCTATGGGTTTAGCTGTTATGTTACTGGCAAGATGTGGCATGTATTATAACAAGATTTGAGGCCATGTAAGTAGATATTTTCAAGAAAGTGATTCATTGTATATCAAGTTCAAGAAATAAGCCTCCAGCTTAGATCTTATTGATAAATGTTGATACAGTGCTTGCTCCTGATAGTTATCTTTTGTTGCTTTCCTCTGCCTATGAGTGTGATGTCTTTCTTTCCTACACTTTTTCTTCTATTTCCTACCAAATCCAAAATAATAATAATAAAAAATATCCACAAACATACACTATTCATATTTGTATAAATCAGCTATTAAATGGTGCATTCTGGTAAAGGTCTGCTACAGCTAATAGAATACATCGGTTCAAGACATTTAAGTTATTAACTGTATCATTCTGTCCATACTTCTCTTTTTATATAATAATGGATTTTGTTTTGTGGCGACCTATGACACATAAATCCATGAAGACCAACAGATAAGTGTGGTGTTTGAACTGGAAATGCAGAGAACTGACATGTGGAATAGTTGTCATGTAAAAGATTATATATACCTCATTGTACATTAGTTGTTATGTCAATCATGCTCAAACATAACCATAAGATCTAAAAACCTAAAGCAAGAATACAAAGGATGCCTGCACAGCTCTTTGTCTCTGACAGATCACTGGGAGTGCATACTGTATTTGTTAAATTTTTTATAAAAAATTGTGATAAATGTTTTCACGTTGCCGGTTTGTGTTGAGATATGCTTGAGATATAATATGTTGCCTCTGAAAACTCATTGCCTATAAATCTTTGTCCACATAGTTCAGCAAATCTATTGAGAACAATTTTTCTGTTCATTGCAAAATCTCCAGGAAGTGCTACATAATATTGCTTTATGAGAAATATGATCAATTGAAGTTGGTTTTTTTTTAAACAAGAAACTGCATAGAGGTAATCCTAGCTGTCCAGTAAAAACTACCACTCTGTTAATCATGCATATGTGACTCCCATTTTGTTTAAGTAGAATTTAAGCATATGAACCAGATTAGGCATACTTTTAAAATATGGTATCTTTTTAACGTAGATTGCTCATGTTCAGTCATGACAGACTGAATTTCAGATATTAAGTACTGTACTTCCCTAAAAATGCCACTGCCACCTCAAGCTTCAGGTTATAACCCTTATACATAATACCACAATATGCTGACATTCCATGGAATGGAACTCAAGAATGGAATTCAAGATGATGGGGGCCTGGGGAACAAAACAAAACAAAAGAAGACCAACATTTCAAATGTCAAGTTAGATTGGAGTTGGCCATAAATAAGTATCAAATATGATTTAACATTTGTTTGCGGACTGTTAAGGAAAACATGATGAAGCCAAAATATTATTCCCCTGGAACTCTTCTTTAACTTCAAACTCTGCATTCAGGCACAGATTTCTGTAAAACTGAATACAAATAAATGCTGATTGCAACTCTGGTAGAAGTAAAATGAATCTATTGTACATTAAATAACTGAGATGATGATGATGACACACTTAGTAGATAGTGACTTCTTCTGTGCCTGTCATTTACTCCAAATTGTTATTAAGCAGATGGAAACTTTATACTTGTGAACTAAGAAAAGTATATCTCAGAGCTTTTGATCAAAGCTAATTGAAAATGTAAAAATTTGTTGCACGTGTGGCAGATTTCTCCCTTTATAGCTGCTGACAGCCAAGATTGTTATTTGAAAGAACTTGCTTCTCCATGAGTTACAAGCAGAAAAGTGATATTATCTAGGGCAGAAATTCTGGTTGCAAAACCAGTTAAATTTGTTGTGGACTAATTCCTTCTCTGTGCCTAGGCCAAATCTAAAGTTCATAGAATCACAGAATGGCTTGAATTGGAAGGGACTTTGAAGATGATTCCAACACCTCTGCCATGGGCAGGGTCACCTTTCACTAGAGCAGGTTGCTCAGAGGCCCATCCAACCTGACCTTGAACACTTCCATGGTAGGGTATCCACAGCTTCCCTGGGCAACTACTTGCAGTGCCTCATCACCCTCACATTGAAGAATTTCTTCCTAATATCTCATCTAAACTGACCCTCTTTCAGTTTATAGCCATTTCCCCTTGTCATATGACCACATACCTTTGTAAATAGTCAGTCTCCAGCTTTCTTGTAGGCCCCCTTCAGGTAATGGAGGGCTGCTATAAGGTCTCCTTGGAGCCTTCTCTTCTCCAGGCTGAACAACCCCAGCTGTCTCAGCCTGTCCTCATAAGAGAGGAGCTTCAGCCCTCTCAGATCATCTTTCTGGCCCTCCTCTGCATGCATTCCAACAGGTTCACATCCTTCCTTTTTTGGGACCACCAGAATTCAATGCAGTATTCCAGGTGGGATCTCATGAGAGTATAGTGCAGGGGGAGAATCACCTCCCTTACCTCCTGGTCACACTTCTTTCGATGCAGCCCAGGATACAGGTGGTTATTTTGCATATGTCTGAGCATAATTTACAGGATGATCTGCTCTATTGTCTTTCCAGGAACAGAGATGAGACTTGTAGGCCTGTAGTTCCACGGATCTTTCTCCTTTCTCTTTAAAAACCGGGGTTATGTTTTCCTGTTCCGCAAGATGAGAACTTCACTTGGCTGCCACAACTTCTCAAATATTATGGATAGTTGCTTAGCCACTTTCTCCACTAGTTCCTTTGGCACCTGTGGGTACATCTCATGAGGTTCCATGGACTTGTGCACCTTCAGTTTCCTTAGATGGTCCCAAAACTGATCTCCTACAGCAGGTGATTCTTCATTCTCTCAGTCCCTGCCTTTGCCTTCTGGGACTTGGGTGGCATGGCTGGAGCACTCGCCAAGGAAGACAGAGACAAAGAAGCTATTGATTACCTCAGACTTCTTCATGTCTCAGGTAATTAGGTCTTCTGCTTCCTTCAGGAGAGGGGCCATGTTTCCCTGGTCTTCTTTTTATCACCAGTGTATCTATAGAAGCTTTTCATGTTGTCCTTGATGTCCCTGGATAGATTTAATTCTAGCAGGGCTTCAACTTTCCTAACCAGATCCCTTGCTGTTTATATTCTTGCTAGGCTACCTGTCCTTGCTTCCATCCCCTGTAAGCTTTCCTTTTGTGAGTTTGTCGAGGAGCTCCTTATCCATGCAGGCCTCTTGGTGTTTTTGCTTGACTTCTTCATCATGAACTTGGAGGTGGTGGTCCTTAAATATTAAGCATCTTTCCTGTGCTCTTCTTCCCTCCAGGTTTCTCTAGCAAGCAGAGCCCTCAAGATACCACAGTATGTGCTCCTAAGTTCAGCATATTGAGCTTGCTTGTACCATCCTTGCTGCCCTAAGGATCTTAGACAGCATTATTCCATGGTCACTGCAGCCCTGGCTGCCCTTGAGCTTCGCATTCCCCACCATTCTCTCCTTGTGTTCCAGCACCTCTCCTTATTGGTTTCTTTATCATCTGGAGAAGGGAATTCATGCACAATGCATTCCAGGAATCTCCAGGATTGCTTATGCCCTGCAGTGTTGCCCCTCCAACAGATAATTTGGGTGGTGTAAGTCCCCCATATGGGCCAGGGAGACCACGTGTGAACATGAGTCTGCTCCTATCTCTCTATAGAAGGCCTCATCCACTTAGCCATCCTGACACAGAGCCTGTTGTGCTTCCCCACCACAATGTCACCTGTATCTGCTCTTGCTTTAATCCTGACCCATAAGATCTAGGCTGGCTCCCCATCTACCTCTGTGTGGAGCTCCATGCATTCAGGTTGATCATTGACAGAGACGGCAACACTACCTCCTAATCCTCCCTGCCTGTCCTTCCTAAAAAGCCGGTATTCTTCCGTTCCAACGTTCCAGTAACAGGAGCCACCTAAACCTGTCTCTGTGATGCCGGTAAGATCATAGCCCTGTAGGCATGTGCACGTCTCTAACTTGTTTTGCTTGCATCTCATGCTGCATGCGTTTGCATAGAGGCCTTGAGTTGTGACCCAAATGAAGTGACTTACTGAGTGAAACAGCAGGAATTCCTTTGTGTTGCAGACAAATATTAAATGTTGGCCACTCGCTGTGAGAAATCAGTGGTTGCAGGTAAATTTAAAAGAGGCCCCATATCAACCTTGACACGTTTGTGCTGTGTGTAGGTTTTAAGTTCTAGGAACTAGGGCTGGTCAGGACAGCTAACAAATAAGGTGTAGCATAGTCATCACAGAAACTCCACAATACACTATTGCACGCAGTAATGCTGCCTAACACATTACTAATTCAACATATAAATCACAAAGACTGGTCTTTGCAGGCATGAGATGTTTGCAGAATGATTAAATCAGAACTTCACTGAAGAAAAGAAAAAGATAAAAGGGAAATGAACAGACCAATACATAATTACTCATTCCATAATGTACAACAGCAAAATGTACTTAAGAGCTGAATAAATACTGGTATGCTCTGTCCTGGATCTTGCCCAGCAGAAAAACCTTGCCATGCTGCAGGAAGAACAGCCACTCTTGCTCTACTACCTGCTCTGCCTAATCACCACTTGTCACTAGCTGCTAATGGTAGTGATTTTGGGGTTTTAGTAAGAGTAAACAGCATAGAAAATGTTCCCAACCATGTTTTGTTGCGGTTTTTTTAATGACTCATCTCTTCTGCCCTCGCAATCATAGAATCTATGGCTCTAGCCTCCTTTTTTACTAATACCAATGATTTGGGCACCTTTCAGCTCAGGCATGCTTAGATATATTTTCCCCAGTTTTGCATACTGTCTGAGCTGGATATTGTCCTGTACTTTATGGCAGACCTACTTTTTAAATAGAAATTTATGATGCATAATTACAAATGTTCAGTGTTAGTTGAGCAGGTTTAAGGCCTATATTCTTCGTCACTTCCCACTTATTTCTCAGCCAGGTTAGAAAAAAATATTCCTTTCCTTCTTAGCAGTCAAGGGATTAATTTTTAAAGACTCCACCACCAGGCTTATGAGTACCAAGCAAATATGCACTGTGAGTTTGAAGCGAGAATTCAAGTCAGTGGCGTTAACCGTGTTGTGGTTATGGAGGACATGAAGGTGCTAATCAGATCTGAAGTATATTTAGGTCCCTAGCCAGCTTTGATTCTTTAAGGGGAAAAAAAAGAAAAGGAAAAGAAAAGGAAAAAAGAAAAAGAAAAAAAAAGAAAAAGAAAAAAGAAAAAGAAAAGGAAAAGAAAAAGGAAAAGAAAAAGGAAAAGAATAAGAAAAAGAAAAAGAAAAAGAAAGAAAAAGAAAAAGAAAAAGAAAAAGAAAAAGAAAAAGAAAAAGAAAAAGAAAAAGAAAAAGAAAGAAAAAAGAAAAGAAAAGAAGAAGAAAAACCAGTAAAGATTTGGCTATTTATTTAGGTCTGAAAGACTTTTGGAAGTCTTAATTTCTTTGCATCTTGGGTCCTCTTTTGCTCCATATCATTTAACTTATTTCTTAACATTGTGGATATTTTGAGAATTATTTCATTAATACTTCAAATAAATTGAAGTGTAATGAAATGGGAGTAGTATAAACATCTAAAAGGATTAGAGACTAGTACAACCTCATTAATGAATCTTGTGCTTAAACTGGTAATGCCTTGGCTGGTAGCCCATTATTGCCACTGCTTTGAGTAATAAAATAATAGCGTATGTCTTAAAAATCAATGTCAGGTTACCAGGAGAAAGTAGTAGTGCCTTGAAATAATGCAGGGCAATCCTATTATGCACATGACTGGCTTTGACAGTTCTGTGGGTTCAGGAGAAAAGCCTGAAACTGTCTTCCTCTGCTAAACGTCTTTATCATTAGGCACTATATGCAGTGAGTGTGCAAAGCTGAATTATGCGTCATGCTATATTTTTTTCTGTAAAAAATTCAAGCAGAGGAAGTGGATTTAGATATCTGGTAAGCAGTTGTCTTTAAAAGAAGTTCTTTATAAAACTAGAGAAAATACACCTATTCACTGAAATACTTACTTTTAAAAACTTTTCTGTTGTTCAAATAATGTGAATGCTAAAAATCCCAAGATAATGTATCTAAAGCAAAATGCATGATAAAACCAGAAACTCAGGTACTAGTGCAGAACTAGCCTTCAATACAATTTGATATAGTTCCAATCTGGGTGTGAGCAGTGCAGTTCAGACCTATGTCTGATTTCACATATGAGGAACAATCTTTTGTGTATAGACTTTCTACCTGTTTTGTTGCTCTATTTTTTTTCTCTCTGTTTTCCTTGACCGTGAACAAAACTCCAGTGTTTATCTTCACCCATTGTTGTTGTTTCAAAACTTTCTCAAGAATTTGACTTGGATTTAATGAATATACGTGTTGACCAAAAAAAGAGAAAAGAAGCCTGATTGAGTCAAGAAAACTTGTGGGGATGGTTTAAAAACAGATTAAATTTCTCGTGGTAAAGTTGAAATGTATTTTGGAAATGTGAGAAAGGAATAATATATAAGTATTTCAGTGTTCTTGGTATTAATTTAAAACCTGCTAGATCCATCAGAAATATATATATTACTCTCTTTAAAATTACTACGACTGCTTTACTTTTATTATATGCAGACTGAGGAGGAAGACATGAATACCACAAGGAATCAAGGACATACTACCTCGTTACGGAGAAACAAAGAAAACAAAGGATGTCTAATTAAAAAAAAAATTTAAAAAATTAATTACATTTTTATCAGGAAAAACAAGCATAATCTTATACACAAATTTATACACTTTTCAGCTATTCCAGTTAGCCTATGTTTGCTATGTGAAATATTGCAAGACACTCCAGACAAAAGCCACAATGCAAAAAGTAAAAAACATAGACTCTGGGAAAGCAGTACTAAGAGGTTTTGAAAATGACAGCTGTTTGTCCTAATAAGAACACGTGTGGATGTTCATTTATCATTTATAGAACCTGAAACACCTGGCAAGTGAAAACCAACTTGAGATATGCACAAATAGTTACAGGCACAAAATTATTTCTCAAAGTAACAGTACGACAATCATCGTAAAGACTACAAAATTAACAGTTTGCCAAAAATGATGAGAGCAAATTTGAGGAGCAATAGCTATTGGCAGCTGGAGACAAATACAGGATTTATATATACGCAAACCTTATTTTGGAAGGGTATGTTATATGCCAGAATGTCAAAAATTACAAAACACACAGATCTGAATTTGCTGAGAGCGTGCCATTTAATTTTAGGGCGTAAGACTACAGGGTATGGTGTTTCAACACTGTGGATCTATAGGGACTAATCTCAAAATCTGTTTTTGCATGGTTTTCCTTCTATAAAGCCATTATCAGAATGCTAGGAGAAAGAAAGCAGATTCGTTTTTCTTTATACTAAAACATGAAGCTTTAAGGAACAAACATTTCCTTTTGCAACTTCTCTGCAGTGTGATGAGAATTTTAAATAAGCACTCAAAAAGCAAACAGGGAAAAACACCCAGACACATCTGAAATTAAGCCTTGGATGAGTAGTTTCAGATGTCATTATTAATGATGAGAAAAAGAAAAAGAAGAAACAAATAAGAAGCAAGCCTGGAATCTGAAACATCCGCTAAATGTAATTTATGTTTATCAAAATCCAGGTTTGCCATAAATAGAATTTTGCTGACTAATACCATTAAGAAAGACATGCTCACATGCTTTTGGGATCCCACACCGAACTAAGAACATCTTTCAGCAATTTAATGAAAAACATTGTTGTATCAATAAAAAATCCACATAGGCACATTTCCTGTCTTCATTACAAAGGGAGTTTGAATTATGACTTTCGGGTTACTAAAAAGAAATAAATATTATGTTAGTAATCTTTTCACAAAGAAAAGAAATCCAATATAATTTTAAAAAAAGTCATTCTAGTTTAGATTGTCTTGAACAACTTTGAAAATCTAAAATGGAATATGTGTGTCAGTAGTTACAGATGAAATTTTCTCTTGTTTTTGGATAGCAATGACCCTACCATACTGGCAATATATTGAAGCAAAAGTCTTACATGAAAAATGCAATAGAAAATATGTAGATGAAGAAGTTAACTGTCTTAACATTTCAGGAAAATCAGAATTGATTCTAGAGGGAACACAATTGTTAAAAGGATTATATTTACTTAGAAATGTGCTGACTTCAACAGAAGTTGATTTGAAACAGAAATTAACATTCTGAGTACAAGGAAGATAAACAGGAGGTGGGTGAAAATGAAAGAAATTATCCAAATCAGGAAGTGAATTAGAAAATGAGACATTAATGATTTCCCATCTAGTAGATAATCAGCTGTTACAGTGACACCTGCAAGAATAAAGTATGATGGGAACTAGATCCAGTAAACGTCTTCAACATAGTCTTATTTCATATTTTGTTTGTGAGACATGCCCGTTATTTGATGCTTGTATGCATCTTTACTTAGTCCTACAGAAAATATATATTTGCAGCAAGGGAAACCTGTGAATGTAATTAAAAATATGAAGCTTCTTAAATATCAAAAGGTACAGAACAGTAAAGTGGTGTCAACTGCTCTCAGTTTTTGTCCTTTGCTCTTGACTCCACTGGCAGGGCAAGTGAAAAAAAGAAGACTACAAATCCCAACTAGCTCTGTATTTATCTGCGAGAAAATTAGTATCACTTGATATTATTTAGAATGCATTTCGCTTTTCTTTTAAATTTTCTCAGGGCTTCTTTTTCTTTTAATTTTACTTCGGTATTTAATTACATTTTCTGTGTTCATGATGTTTCAACACATCATCAGAGATTACAAAACAGGTACTCTAAAAAGCACAGCTGAAGGTAAACCTTTTATTTATTTAGGCATCGTACCAAACAAAAACACACAGCTATTTCATTTTAATAGGTGACATTTTACATGTACTTTTATCAGGCTGCAGTCACCAGTGAGTGCCCAAGAGTAACCGCAGAATCAACTCCTTTTGATTGTTTAACTTTCAAAAAAATTTTTGTATAACATTTCCAAGTAATGAAAGACATTGAAACTTTCATAAGTTTTGAGGCTGAAGACCCCTCCCTTTAGTGACTCAAGGACAACTGTAGAGCCACTGTTCTGCAGGATTCCAGACCTGCAGGTTCTCCCATATCTCCTTACCTCGATGATGAGAGGTATCATTGGCGTTTTTCCCCTATACTCTCTTGCTGCTGGAAACACTGATACCAGCTGAGTACTTGAGGATGCAAATAATCTGATAAGGTCCAATAAAATCATGAATATGTCTAAAGTATTGTGTAAACCATTATTGTCTTCCATGCTTTATTTTGACTGGAATTAAGGTTATTAAGTACCATAAACGTGTATTTAAAATCCAATACCACACTGCATCTCTTACTGAAGGAATTTTACTTGGGAATAGAATTTAAGAGATTGCTCTGTCCAGGTCTGACTGCAAAAAGTCATTCATAGGAAAAGTAAAATACGGCAGGAAAACAGGAAGAGAAAATTTCAGCAGTCACATCCCAAAACTCGTCAAGTTGGAGAAATACCCTCCCACTATCAGCTTATTCAAGTCTTCGAACTACAGCTTAAACTGTTCATAGCTTTGAATCACAGTCGTTTTGCAACTTATTCTACTGCTGGGTCATGCTTAAAGTAAAAAAAAGAAATATTTAAATGGAATTCCTTTTATTTTAATTTATGCCTAGCTACAGGGTATCAGTGAGAAGAGTTAGACTTCCTGTTCCTTCCTCCCTTCATGTATTTATGTATTGTACACACTGATATCCTGCTCCTTCCATACTCTGCTTTTCTGTGGGCTGATCAGTTACAGCTCTCTCAGCCTCTCTGAGTTTGACAGATGCTCCTGGCCCTTAATTTTTTATGCCTTTTTATGGCTTTGCTCCAATATGTCCGTATCTTGTGCTGGGGAGGTGAGAACTGGACCCTGTACTCTAAATATGTTTCTCAAGTGCAGAGTACTCCCTTCAACCTGCTGGCAGAATTCTTCTAAAGGCTGCTCAGCACACTGATGGCTGCCTTCAACATGGGGACAAAAA
Source organism: Gymnorhina tibicen (assembly GCA_013399875.1). Taxonomy (NCBI): domain Eukaryota; kingdom Metazoa; phylum Chordata; class Aves; order Passeriformes; family Artamidae; genus Gymnorhina; species Gymnorhina tibicen. Next base: position 78,029 of record VXAZ01014478.1, read on the forward strand.
TTCTTAGTTTATCTGCAAGTAGAGAGCCTCAGTTTTGTCACAGTCGTGTTTTCAAGACTTTTTTTCACTATGATGGTTGATAACAACAAAAAGAATTCTAATTTAACTACAATTAAATACTCTGGGAGCTTGAACCCAAAGCATGATGCTACACTAGAAGACCAGGTTTTTAATATATCGTTGATGAAACTGATGTCTTATAAACATTGTCCACAAATGTTAGCCTTACCCATCTCTCTCTTCTTTTCACTTTAAACTGTAATTTAATCCATTACAATTTTTGTGGAAAAGGCTATTGACCAAAAACCACTGCCTGCAATTTTAAAATATAGTCCTCAAATATGAAAGCATATTTTTAACTTTTTAGGATGTTTTCCTCTGTCTAAAAAATTACTATAGAGTCTAAGATTGTAACTAGAAAAATTAATGATGATTTGTATCTTTTCTCTCAGCTGAAAAAACTATTCATTTCCAGTCCTATAATGCTCATGTTGTCTGATAAAGAGAGAGTTAAAAAAAAAAGGTTTATATTATTTTTTTTCCAGATAGAGTCTCCTATGTTTTATTGTCATAAATTTGGCAGGATAGAGTCTCCTATGTTTTATAGTCATAAATTTGGCAGAACTCTTAAATTTGGTGATTTCTTTAAAACCTACTTAAAAGTTGTTTTTATTAATCACACTCGTTATTGTGTTGATATTCTGATACTCATTAAAATTCACAAAATGTTCATTCAATTACCAGAAACAGAGAGACAAATTCACATTGAATTTACGCTATCTTCAAACACATGCTCATTGTTAAGCAGAAGAAGTTCACATTGAGAAAGATCTTAAGGGTAGTGGAGGATTCTACTCTGAACTGGCAGTCTAAGAAAAGTAAATAATCTGCTTAGATTTGCATCACTACAGAAAATATTAAACTCAGATTTTTCAAGTTATAAACTAAAAAGACTATTTGAATTAGACATGCTCCTGCTTTGATCTGTATTTTGTAACAAACCCCTTATAAGTTCCTTACAATAAATGTAAATTACTACTTTTTTTGTCCCTTTTCCTCTTAAAGCTATGTCTTCTGCAGTCATACCATATTTGAAGAGTAGACTATCAACAGTACTTAAACTCTGTTCCTGAAGAAGATGGAAAGAATGATCACGATTTCTATCCATGTAACTAAATACCTTTGCTCTTATTCCGAAAAGACTTCAAAGACTAAGTGATCTGGTTATATTTGGTCATGTCGATGCCAAATTCCTGCAACTTTTTCTGATTAAAATGAAGAATTATGACTAATTTTAAAATTGTTTCACAGTTCAAGGAAACCCTCAAAAAACCAACGGCATAAAAACCCCTTTAAAATCTATTATCATTCATAAATTAATCTTTTAGAATGCATCTGATGTACAAATTAATTGCTGTTTCAAAGACATTTTCTTTAAAGTGCATAGTACTGTGATCTTTGGGGTGTACTAATTTGAAATCAAGACAGCTAGAGAGGTAAGTAGTAAAAAATTAAAATAGTGAAGTACTACTGCTATACACAAATTTTAATTTTCTACTTTCTTATTCCGGTCTTGTAAAAAAACCTGATAAATAAAAAACTAAATCTGCATGAATACTACAAGGTAACATGAAAAAGGAATTAATAATGATTTGAGGAAAAAAAAAACAAGTGTGTCTTTTCACTTGATATCTTCTTGAAAATCTATGTCTTATCACTGTTCCGTCAGAAATTTGTATCACACAACAGAACAAGAGACTACACACAACCACTCAGTAATTTCATCAGGAAAAAGGAGTTCCAGAGTCATTCTTTCATTCCAGTGCTTGGGAATCCAGGCAAAACCAAATAGGAAAAAATGCTAAATAGTACTAATGACTTAGTACACAAATATGAAAACAACACTTGTAATCAAAGTCAGTGTTTTTCATTTGACAGGAAAAGAGCTTTTAGTTGTCTCAATGGGTTCTGATCACATTTTGTCTCAGGAGGATGTACTAATTATGCATTTTACCACCACTCATTTGAGTTAGGAAAGAATTTATCTAAATTGCTATTTGTATTTCCATCTCTGGCCTTCCAAATAACTTGAAATGCCATGTGATGTTACTAGACATTCCACTTTTGAACAGCTTCAAGGCAAAGGTTATATCTGCTACATAAAATTTGCTGTCATCTCTAGAGCACTCAGCAGTTTAGCCTTCACATGTGTTTATTTTTACAGGCTCTGTTGTTACTGCACTCCTCTCTCTGCAGTGCAGCAGCTGTACCCTGGGGTTCAGCCAGCTTTATACAGCAGAACCTCTGCCAGGCTCCTTTTGAGGACAAATATGTTATGAATTCTTAAAACTTGTGTTGCCCCTATTTTCTACTTCATATACCCTTTCTGGAACACTTGAACAAGGAATGTGAGAAACTGTTTCAGTGTTTGTTTAGGAAAGTAGGCTACTGCTTCTGTCTTCAGTTCCACTGCTCTATCAATCAACATCAACGTATTTATCAATAAGTTCTTGTGTCAGTACTGTCCCACCAAGAACAGGCATACTGTGAGAAGCCTAACCCAACTGAAGTGAGCCAATAAAAGGATACATTATATCTAGAAACTACACAATATATTCAAAAGGCTTTGAAAATCCCCGTTTTGCTAAGCTCCTGTAGCAAGTTCTATGAGTATGAAGGGAAAGATGTTTCCTGTGTTCACAGTCACTAAAAGAATTAATTCAAAAGTAAAAATGTTCAACTGCAACTTTAATTCAGAGAGAGATGATAAGTTCCACTGCCACATTAAAGCAATTTATACTGCATAGTTCACACAAGCCTACATTTAATATTACCCCCAGAACAGGTTGCACGGTGTTAACCAAATATGTAAGTCACATTTTTGTTAAATGGGCTTTGCTGCCCAATCGGTAACAAACCCACTTCTATAACTGAGTTACTTTTTGCTTACTGAAAAGAACATGATCCAGTAATGACTCCTGAATTTGTGGAGTCCATGATTTCCCCAGTTCAGTAACCTGGAGGGGTCCTATGTATGAGAGACTGCCTAGGAGATAGGTCATAAAAGTGGGGTTTGTTTCTAACAGTTAGTATTTAAACTGATGACCAGGAAAAGTTGGACAATAAAAACTCATTTTAATGAAGATATGATAGTTCAGGAAATGAAAGCCTAATATGCTTCAGAAGAGATAAATTAAATAAACCCACCCTGTTAGCTGACTTAGAATTCTGGACCTACGTATCTCACATTTTCTGGGCAGTTATGACAATTGATTCATTATATGTTCCTGAGGGAGAATTTGAATTTAGCACAGAATCATTAGAAACATAGAGTGACTGTATAGCAACAAAATCATAAATGTGTTTATACGGTAATTCTTAAAAACATTCACTTTGAACTGAGAATTTGTACTTTTTTCTTTTTTTTTTCTTTTTTCTCATGGAAGAGTGAAGGAGAATTTCATTATTCTCCTTGATACAGAAGAATGCTCTTTTCAAATATCAAGTACCTCTTCCTTTTTAGGCTGGAGTACATCATCATTGCTCTAGTGTTCATCATTTTCTCAGAGAAGCCATTAGGAAAACTTCAGTATGCTGAAGTTTTTCTTAAACAACAACAACAACCACAACAAAACCCATTCATATTCTTTTTCTTAAAAAACCTGTGTACATTTCTGACTCTCCAGTTGTGCATCCTGACACTACTGTTACTTTTGAAGATGTGCACAAGTTCTACAGTGCCTGGTTCTTTGAAAATTTAACTCCAGTGAGGAATGTCAGCAGCACTCTGCCTTCTATGTCTATTATTTTAAGAGAGAATCCTTGATATCCTCAAGGTCTTTTCATTAAAGACTCTCTGCTATTCCCTCTTCCTGTACTAGGTAGTGCAAAAAATTGCCTGATAAAAATACGTGAACTATGCTCATCCAATAACTTCTCAAGAAACTGAAAAAACCTTAGTAAGTTTTACTATCCTAACCACATCTTAGAGAGAGTCTTCAAAATTATTTCCAGTTTTCAGAGTATCTTTCCCTGCTGTGCTTTTCCACCTTTCCTTCTTTCCTGATACCACTGTCACAGACATATTTTTTTTCAAGAGTTCTTGTCAATATTGCCATGTCACATGTTCAGAAAAAAAAGATATATTTCTATCACTACTTTTGCAACATTTACCACTGAAACACATTAAAATGCACTAACCTTTTTTGTATAAGAATAGAATTCCGCAGTGTGAGTTTGTGAATTGCTACTGCTTCATCTCTGTCTCCTCTGAAAACTGGCACGATATTATTGCCTTTTGTGTAAAGCACTGGGCAAACATTTAACAGGGCTCAAGTCTAAGGCTGCTATTCTGATCCAATTTTAAGATGAACTCTCTACAGAATTATTATTTTTTTGCTGAGAATACAGGACATATTAAGTAATTTCAAAGAGACATAGCCACAGAAGTAGTTCAAATATTCTTACATGTCATTATTTCTATCCTTCCCAACCTGAACAACATGTGGCTCTTTCACATGACACTTGAAGCACCATCTGCCTGACTATAATCAAATTATTGTAAACTGTCATTAGTGTAATACTATACACAATTCTCATCATCTCAATAGCACGCACTTTCACTTTCTTTCTGATTATTTTTCCCCTTCATTGTTTAAATTGAAGGCAGAGAATTCTTTCATTTTCCTGGAATTAACTGCTCTCTCCCTCCCTCTTCCTCACTCAGTCTCTTGTTCCGGTAAAGAACTGGTATCTTTCTAATGTGTGAATGTTATTTTAGATTTAAAAATAATTTTTTTTTAACTTTTATTTCTATCAAGTTTTGATATTTTCAATAATCCTTGAATGACAGTGTTCAAGGATAAAGTATTCTGGGGTTTTTTAAGTGAAAATTAAATCTTTTTTTTATCATCTCTGCTAATGCTAATAGGTTTAGATATTTTATACTTTTGTTGCTTCCTTTGATTTCAGAAATAGGATTTTTGTTATACTGTTGAATGGAGAACATAAATCTTCTCATATGGAGTGTTTGCATATGTTTGCAAAATACAGACTTCAGTGGCAATGCATGGAGAGGGCCTGGGAAAAAGCCTCCTGTTTATTCTCTAAAATATACTGGACAGTAATTACAACACAATGGTAGGGCAGAGTAATGTTAATGATTGTAATGTAATAAATAAATAAATAAACAACACTTGGGATGTTGTTGTATGCCTGCTTTATGTCATCACACATATGACATGTCTCTAAAGGAAATGACCTAAAGGGTCATACTGCATTTATTGCAGTAAAAGACAATAAGGAAGAGGAGCTTTGACAAGCCTAAACTGAGCTGAGAAAAAGCTGATCTAATGACACCAGCATAAAAATAGCTGTATGAACACTGGAGCATGAAAGCCAGTGAAAGGTTTTTAATGATGCAGAGATGCTATTTTTGTCAAATGTATAGAGACATAATACCATAAATTGTGAATAATACCATAAATCCTCTTGCTACCTCCTCATTTATGGTAAACAGCAACAGAATCCTTTCTCTAACAAGCATTTTTCAGTAAGTTTAAATGGTGGAAATACTTCCAAAAATTATCTTGAAAGATGCAGCTCTCTTTCAAGAGATATACCCAAGAGAAACAGTGATATATATTTTATAATATTAAAGTTTTCAATCCTGGTCTTCACAGGTTCTCAGGTAAATAGGAATTTTCCTAAAGACATCAAAATGTTCCCATTTTTCCAATAATTCTCAGGATTCTGGAGGGAATTTTGCATCCAATACCTAGACAATAAGAAGCTGCAGGTAGAATTTCTTTATCTAAAATATATCCATACAAAAAACCATGCCAGAATTACTTAAATATAAAAGATGTAAAAATCATACATCTTTCTCACCCAAAGCCAAGATGTACCCTTGGTGGAAGATCACGTCAGGGAATACTTAGGCAAATTTGACACATGTAAGTCCATGTGCCCTGATGGGATGCAGCTGTGAGTGCCGAGGAAGCTGGCTGGTGACATTGCAAGAGCACTGTCATTCATCTATGATGGCCACCAGCTCTCCCTGCAGTCGTGGATGCATCGCCTCAAGGCCTATGGACTTGTGGATGTCAAGTTTGTCTAGGTATTTGTCTTGGGGTGATTTATGATGATTAGGCTATTCCCTGATCCTCTGCTCTATGCCCAGAAATGGTTGCTGTATCTTTACGGTGTGGCCAGGGAGGGTGGAGCTTTAGGCTTTTCCAAAGCCTCGCTTCCCAGGCGTCCAGGATGCCATGCCATCTGGGTATTGCTTGGCTAGCTTGGTTTTGTTGGCTCAGGCAAGGAGTTTTTCTCTTCCCTGGCCCTGGAGAAGCTGCAGCAGCAATCCTCTGGCAACTTTTGAGATGACAACTTGTTAGTCTGAGACCAGAGAAAACAGGACCTGCGGGAGAGGGGCCATTTCATTTCAACTCCAAACCTTGGGAAGTTGAGCCGGGGAGAGAAAGCACACCCAGAGGCTCTAGTCCAGCTGCTTCCTCTGCTGTGAAGAGGAGGTTGACACCAGAGAGTCACCAGATTTTTCATCCATTGCCCAAACTACTGTGTGAAGCTCCTGTTTGTTTTTTTTTTCGCTTTAGACAGACACCAGTGCCATCTTCCACTGCGTGGCATGAGCCAGTATTTTTACCCTGGAATTTTGGGGTTTGTTCCAGTGTGCATGGGAGAATAAGATTTAATCTGACAGTTTAATATCTAGCATTTATTTACTTTTTTTTTCCCTTGCCATGAGGGCATTTTGTTTGTTAAAAAACTGTTGATTTTTTTCACATTCATCTATTGGTATTCATTTCCTATCGGTGGAAAGGGATTGTTGTAACACTTTTAGAAGAGACAACTCAGTCCAGAGTGTCTTCTCCTAAATTTGTCTCTAAACTGAGACGGTGTTCTCCAGTGTTGAGGTTCAGTATTATGTGACCTGATATAACACAGGGAAATGTTTGACAGAAATGTTCCAAGGAACTCTGGGACAGAATTAGAGAACAATGCAGTGTAGCCATCAGGCATACTGTGACTGATAATTCTTTCACAGTGCAGACCTACTGCCAATTTTTGTACTTTACAACTGTATCTGCATCAAACCGTACTAGTCACTGCAGAGTACCAGTGCTTTAGCTAAAAGAAAAAACAAATTGTTTTTGAAGTGTCTTATTTACTTTCTTTTAGCAATGCTTCATATTTTATTGCAATACTGTGAAGAAAGATGTCCCTTTTGAAACCAAAATGTACTGTCATAGGAGACACTTAACCCTGCTATTCGGTATCATCTTGAAATCTAAGTAGAGACGTGGGAGAAGGGCAAGAAATGGGTTGTTTGTTTTTTACAGTGAGACAAGAAAAAGGGAAATCATTAAGTTACCACTGGCAATAAAGAAAAGGGACTATTCTGTGGGATTGAGCATACATCAGACAAAGACATGCCCTTTCCCTCCCTAACAGACGAAGTTATCAGTCAGAGTGACTTAATGGCACTTTTTTATGGGGTCCTGCAGAATCACAATGTAGCAAAAGGAGATGCTCTTGCAAGTGAACCTCAAGCACTCTTTCCCCCGTCCCCCCTGAAGCTTGCTAAGCCTTTTTTATTGTTAAGACACTAACTGACTTTTTATCTCCAAACTCCAGGCAAAGCAGTAAATTCATGTTTTGCACTATATCCTCCTCAGTGAATTCCAAATTACTACATTGCCTCTTGCCCAGGGATCAACTGCTTCACCCTAGGATAAAATGCACTTCAGCACTGTCAAATGCCCCTTTCCTACCAGTACCGTCTCCATCAGAAGAGACACAAAAAATAAACACAAGACATGATTTGCAGGCCAAGATTTTACCTCATAACAATTACGTAAACTATATGCCTACATGAATAAATAAGGGGCTCTCAACAAAACACAAATGTACAAATAAAGCATACAAGAGACGGAAGCAGGGATATGAGTCAGGATGAATATAAAGACATTGTCAAAGCTTGCAGGGATAAGGTTAGGAGAGACAGTGTGGCTCAGGGACTAATAAAAGGGACAATACCATTTAAGATCTTTATTCATGACCTGGGTGATGATCAGGTCTGTGGATGTTTCAAAACTTTAGGGAGCTGTTCATACACCGTGGTTGTGCTGTCATTCAGATGGGCAATTCAGCCCCTGCAGCTGTACATGCTGGAGGACAATAGGCTGGAAATCAGCCTTGAAGAAAACAACATCAGGATCCTGGAAGACTGCAAATTTAACATGTTCCAGTGATGTATCCAGCAGCAAGAAGGTCAACAACATTTGGAACTGTATTACAGGAGTGTTGTCAGCAGGTCAAGGGGAGGTGACCATTCCGCTTTACTGGTGAGGTCACACCTATAGTTCTCAGTCCATTCTTGGACTCCTCGTTATGAAAAGAGACATGGACACACTGGAGCGTATCTGGTAAGGGACTGTAAAAATTATTAAAGGGCTGCAGAATGTGTCATATGAGAGGCTGAAAGAGACGGGACTGCTCTGCCTGCAGAAGATGAGCCTTGGAGGGCTGGGGAGGGAGAAGAAGGAAATAAGGAGATTATAAGGATATTGCAGCAATTTTCTTCCTTGTTTTTCTGTTTTTCTCACCTACATAAACATAAAACACAAACATAAAACCTAAACCCAACAAACCAAAGTAACAAACAGAAAAACCACACCAAGGATGGCACCTTAATACCTTTAAGGTGACCCTCACTAGGAGGACAGAAGAAACCTTTTACCTATCTCCATGAAGGAAAATAAATAAAAAAATCAAACTGAAACAACATGCCCTTTGAAACTGTAAGGAAAGCTGAAAATTAAAAAAAAAACTAAAAAAAAAAGGAAACTTAAAAATAATCTCGGCAAACAAAGCATTTGTTTGGTACTGTCTCCAGTAAAATGGTGAGGTAACACATACTGCCAGGTCCAGAAGTGCACTTTCCCCTTCCACAAGATAACTTTGCTGGACTCAGGGACAGCTTGCTGATTAAAGTTGTTGCAAAAACCCAGAACAAACCTCAACAGGGGCTCACCTCTGCTTTTGCTGGAGCTGTTTTTAAGCCTATGTCTTTGTTCCTGGCTCTCACCTGAACTATCTGTCACAGAGCAGTAAGAAGGGGCTGATCTGCAGAGCAGGGTGAGCCAGGCGCAGAGAAACCCCTCACAGCCAGCAGGGCAGTGACCCCACCAACATGGACACAGTCCACAGTGCCTGAGCAAGGATAATGGTTCTGACATAATATGCAGGATCAGCAATCACTCAGTAAGATCACAGTAAGAAAAAGCCGAGATTGAAAACTAAGTCAAGCCTACAGGACAGGATCAGGGAGGTATAGAAGCATCCGAAGTGCCAGAGCAAGCACAGTGCAGCTTACAGGAGGTCCTGCAGGCAGGTGCCAAGCTAAGGTGGTGGAAGGGATCATCTGCTGAGGCTTCTTCCAGCTCTTCACAGCAGCTCTTTCTACTTGACCACCTGGCAGTCAGCTAAAGTCTTAAAAGGAGGGAAGTGAACTCCAGGTCCTGACACATAACATAAGAATTCCCATTAAGATAATGATTCTTCAGCCAAGGAAAAAACTCTCCTAGAAAACATATCATAACTTTCTAAGGGCAAAATGTAGGCAGCTGAACAGAATTTGGTGGGACAGACTCAAAATCAAATAATAGCAAGTTCAGTTATTTTCTTCGTCTCCGAAGAAGAAAGAGGAAGTTTCACATATTTTGTATTGCGCTGACTTTTTCTTTTATCCCCTATTACTCATGTGGGTTAATTACTAGTCTGCCCTTCACTGAACAAGAAGAAACATTTTTGTTTCTCTTTATATTAAAATCTAAATCCATCATAACTGATTAGGGTTTAGATCCTGGAGCGACTTCTAGGCAGCCCAGAAACTCTACCAAACTTCAGTCAATTTTCTTGATGGGCAATTGTTAATCCTGTGCTGCATATTCCTGATTATGTACAAATAGGTATTTTTGACAATAAATATACATGATGACTAATTAAGATTGTGTCTTGGTTTGAAAGACAGGTGTCTGCTAACAAAGTCAGGAGCCTCCTTTGGGATGCAAAATGTAAGCCCCTTCCCTCCGAATTATTATAATTTTGAAATTAAAGGGCTCTCAGGCAATTATATGAAAAACAGGAATAACAGTTCTTTACTAATATATATATATATATATAACAAAGCAGTAATACAGAAACACTGGTTTAACCTGACAGAGTCAGGATACAACCTGACACCCTGCCAGGCAGGGTGGTGGTAGCAGTCCAATTAAGTGGTACCTGCAATTCTCTTTGAAGTGGTTCTGTTGAAGCAGTGATCCTGTAGAAAAGGTCTGGTCCTCCTCAGAAAGCCAGTGGTGGTTGTGTAGCTCTTGTCCCCTGGGAACCCAGTAGGTAAGGGCTGAGTGTGGTGTTCCAAACCTCAGATTATATCCAGGTGGGAATGCTTGGTTCCTCCCCTGGGCGGAGCATCTCACAGTGAGATGATTTAATTTTATAAGTCATGCTGTGGGTCCTTGATTGCTTGTTAAACAGAGATAGCCCCCGGAAGGAGTTATTAAAGATGGTCATGGGAAGGGATAACAAGCACAGCCCCAGTTGTTTTAACGGCTTGTGAAGACGATAATAGGATACATACTTTTGGTTACATCTTATATTGTAACCTCGGACAGATTGAAAATTAGTCTATTAATCAAAATCCGGTTGACCTTATTCTCACTGCTATTAATTGTATTTCAGGTTCAATGACAGCAGTCACTGGATGTGGTTCAGAAATATTTGCAACATTACATTTGTAAGTTTCTCAGTATAAAGTACATTTTGTGAAAAATAAGGACAACTCTTGTAGTTTAATTAGAAATAAAAGTAATTTATTAAAGGAAAAATTAATTTGGAAAGAAACTCCCAAAAAAAATCAAAAACCGGGAACACAGGGATCGGAGACCCTTGTAGCCGAATTGGCTTTTGGCCCAAGGCAGAACTTTGCAACGCTGGGCTTTGCCTCAGCTAATCCAAGGCAAAAAGTCTTTTATCAAGTCTCTGGTAAGAGAGATAGGCCTGTGACCCCAGAGTTCGGCTCTTCACCCCAGACAATCTGAAGCTGAAAAAGCAAATTCTGAACCTGTGCAGCTTCTTTTATGCCCTCTTGTCCCCTCCCCAGACCGCCCCTTGTCCAGCCTCCATGGCACTGGGTGATTGGTGTAGTCCTTGGATGAAGTAATATCTTCTGACCAATGGCTCGCTGTTGTCTAGGGGAAGCAGTCACTGATGATGTCACCAGTTTCCAAAGGCGGGAAAGTCCTCATTAAAATTCCAGGGTGCCATGGAGCTAAGTTGCAGGATAATGGTCGAGTGCTAAGAATAGCCCTTGGGGTATGGGTGAGGGTTTTTCTGAACTTGGAAAAGGATTGAAAAGTTTTACACACCTTGAAACCAGTTAAACTAGGGAACTTGAGTGACCAACAGGGAATAAACTTTCTAACTTGGGGTAACATTCAACAATTAACACTTTTCATAATTAACCATTTTAACAATTCTTAATTTGGACACTGAACAATTTAAACATGTGAAAGCCAACCTTCTGATTTCATTTATGACAACTTAAAATAAGTATTAACAAATATATTGAAATATATTATCATCTCACCTATTGTTAGGTAATTTCTACTCTATTTTGCAGGCGGTTCTATTTAAAAGATGACTGGTGACTGAGATGTTACATTTGTTTGGGGCTTTTTTTCTGTTTTTTGATTTGGTTTGGTTTTTTTGTGGTTTTTTATTTGTTTTAGTTTTTGGGGTTTTTTGCCAGTAAACTTCCAAGGAAAACTTAAACTGCCTTAAATCAGAAAGATTATGATTATGACTCCGAGAAGTAAAGAAGTGAGTACTTGCAGTGAAGCATGACTGAGAATGAGTTTCTCCTGTATTTGGTTACAGCCTTCTCTGCTACACAGGACACTTAATTTCCTGCAGTAGGAAATGCACTGGGACACTGTGTACCTTATCTTTTGCTTCACTACAAATGTGGCATTCACATGTTAAACCCTGTCTTCAACAGTAGTGTAACTGTGCCATCCGTTAGCAACTCACGGTAATGTTTCCCTGAGCTTTCTCTGTGCAAGCTACAGAAATAAGCTCAAAATCTATTTTAAAGAATTACACTGGTTTGTAGTTTCTATTTAGGTCCCTGAATTTTTTTTGGGCATACATCAGAAAAATCATATCTCCTATTAAAACTGATGATACAATATGGAGCTCAATTCTGAGTATTAGTTGTATTTTATCAGCTTCTCTAGCTTTTGTGCCTGGAGCATTTTCTATTGTCTCCATTGTTCATTAGAAAAATATTTGGATATTGTAAGTTTAAATATTGGATGACAGGAATCTCACAGGCTAAAGCTACACCTTTTTGATAGGCCTATTTGCCAGAATTTGAAACCCTAACAAAAAACTTGTAGGGTATCTGTTTTTTCGATGCACATGGGGAAAATTCTGCAGGCCTAATTCAATGACAAATTGCAATAAATATTTCACAGAGCATAGGGAGAGATATTATTTGTGCTATAACACTAATTACATTTTGCTCCTCGTGCAGTAAGCACATTTTCAACTTAAAATCATCATTTAGACTGTACTGTGTATTGTAAGTAAGCAGTGTACAGTGCATAGCATCTCAACTACCATTACTCCACTAAAAATAATAAAAGATAAATTTAAAGCAACATTTTCCTCCATATAGATTTTCTTCTGAAATTTAATCTTTATACATTACCCAGAAGAAACAATGATATCCATTTTAAAAGCAGCGAAAGTTGAACACTGACAGCCACGTAATCTATAAATACATTGTGATTAAGAATTTGTTGTGAAAAGGTATGAAAATGTACATAATACACTACTCAAAACAAATTAGTAGTTCTTATCGAGCTCCAAACAACGTGAATTTAATCAAAATACATAAACCTTCTTGTACAACAAAACCCATAATAGGGGAGGATTGTGTGTGTGCAGGCAAACATCATCAATGGCTCAAGATGATGTAGGATGCAGTCCAGTAGGGAATACTAATGCAGGAAAAGCAACTTTCAAAATTTCCGGCAAATTCAACATTTGTACTATTGCGTTTCTCCTTTCGAAGCTGTTCCCAGTTTGGTCCGTCTAAGCCTTGCAAGACAATGTTGCTTATTGTAATGCCACCAAAGGACCCTCCATCTTTTGATCCTTAGTGAAAATACACTTTACTCCCCACCAGAAGTTTACAATTTTCTGAGGCCGTTGCACTATGCTTTTTGTTGGAAAAAGATCTTTCACTATGTGTCTCTTGCACTGGGGAGCTGGTGTTGAAGACAATAACAGCACATTTAATTTACCTATATTTTGGAGACTTCAGTATGAAGGGCAATAATGGAGACTTCAGTATCAAGGGCAATAAAACTACAGAATATGAGTTGTGAGAGAAATTCTGTAACTGGCAGTCTCATCACATATGGTGGCTATGGCTAGAGGCAGGTCTCAGATTTTGTATCAAACTGCTGTTCCTCAGAACTGAGGTTTGTTGGACTTTAAACCTCAGCTTTGTTTTAACTTGGTTAACTACTGCACAAATTTTTTCACCATTTTATTTCTTTGACTTCCCTTTTTATAGGGCAACTGTAGTTTTATAGGCATAGTAGCCTCAACTAGTTATTTTGTTTAGACTCAGGTATTTATGACCATGCCATAATGACATAAGGTAGCTCAAGAAGAAGAACTGGACATCTAGCAGGCTCCAAAATACAGGCATGGGATGACAAGAGATGGGGCAAAGACTGACATGGAGAAAGAGCATTTAATTTTTGCCCTTTAACAACATTCTGAACTTGAAAAAAAAGTAACAAACAAACAAAAAACACCTGTCCTGCTGGGAACTGCAGTCAGTGGCTGAAGGTCATACTGGTGGGTTAAATGTATCTTAGTCATGTATATACGTTACTGTATATAGATATAGATATAGATATAGATATAGATATAGATATAGATATAGATATAGTTGCAGTTTGACACTGGTTAGGCGCCAAGCATGAAAACCCATTTACTTACTTGCCTCTGCTATAGCTGAGCAGAGAAGGGGAAATTGAAAGTTCGTTTTCATAGGGTGAAATAAGGATCATTGAGGAAAACAGCAAAAAACATCAAGGCAAAACAGGTCCAAACTTAACAGTAAAAAGAAGATCTATTACTAACAGAATTAAAAGTAAAAAAATAAGAAGAAACCAAAGCAAACTTTCAAAACACCTTCCCCTTCCAGTACCTCCCTCTTTCCACCAACCCGCACAAGGGAAACAAACATGTGGTTTGGTCAGTGTTTCATGTCTCAAGAGTCTTTCTTTATGTTTAAGGAAAAGAGTTTCTTCTGCTGTGCAGTGGTATTCTTCCCATGAAAGATAGTTCTCTGCAAACTTCTCTAGCGTAGTTTCAAAACTTCACAAGCAACAGTCTGCCTGAAAATCTGCTGCAGTGAAAAATATCCCTCCCATGAATCTTGCAGTCTTCCCACGCTGCCATCATGGGTCATAATAGTCATGGGGTTTTAGTCTTTTAAGGATGAGCTATTCCACCCTGAAAGCAAAGGCTCTCTTCAATCTCTAAAAGCCTTTTACAACTTCTATAGGCTCTATGGTTGAGAACTTTTTTTCACAATCTGCACGTGGATTTCTGCATTCCCCCCATGTACCTCACCTCCTGAATAATAGGGAAAAACAAATTGCTGTATTATAGTCCTCACCACGGCTTGCAAGGAGAATTTCAGCTCTGGCGCTGGGAGCACCTCCTCTCTTTCCCTTCCCCCAGTGACCTCGGTGTCACCATGTTCTTCTTCTCACATGATCTCACTTTTCCTGTTGCAGCTGCAAAGCTGATCTTGTCTGGGCTCTGCATCGGGAAAGACTTGCCCTGTCTCTCATTGCTGGCTGCGTGGTGGTTTTTCTCCAATTCGGCATGAGCCATGCCGGCTGCGCGGAAGGGCCTGCCGGCCCAGCACGGGCCGCAGCGGCCTCAGATGAATTCTCGTCAGCACGGTCCCAGCTCAGTTTGGGGGTTTTCCCACCACACAGCTCCGGGGTGGCTTTCTCGGCAGCCCAGCCCCACACCGCTGCGCCGGGGGGCTCCGGTGCCCGCTGCGGAAGGATTCCCCCTTGCCACCCCTCAAAGGGGGAGCAGGAAAAAGGAACTTGTTCCACTTCCTCCTTTAAATATGTACATCACAGAGGCATTACCAGCTTATTTAACTGGTCTAACAACCTGTTTATCAGCTATGGGCTTCTGTATCACAGAAGTTTTCCAAACTGCTAAAACCACCACATATATATAAGTCACTTTCAGACTTCAGTATTTTCAGTGTTTTAGGGAACAGAAACTACTTCCAATGAGAATTGGGTCTCCTTGCAAATATTTAATTTCTGAAGCTACAGGCCCTACAGCAACTGTGAATTTTCATGATCATCCTTTTATTTTTAAATACAGTCATTAGTTTTTCTATGTTTTATGGAAAAGCTCAGAGAAATTTAATTTTATTGTACTGGGACTCAGGAATTTTACACAGGTGAGTTCATAATTGCCTGTATTTTTAAATGTCTAAGAAAGTCTTGACCTAGGCTAACTCTACCAAATAATGCTTATGCAACATTCAGAAATTATAACAAACATTCCAAGAAGTAGGTTAGATGTGGCTGTGATGTTCTGAGGAAGAAAAATATTTAGGTGTTTGCTGAGGAAGAAGAATGTCTAGGTGTTTGGATATGAGCTTTTCCATTTCAAGCTGGCTTTGATAATAGCACAGCCCATTTCATTCACTAACATCAGTGTGGCCCTTTGAAGGTTCTGAATTCTGTGAAAAATACCAATTCCTGTTGTCTTGAATAGATCGTAGACAGACATGAATTTAAAGTAGACCTGGTAAAGTCCAAGACAAATGTTTATAAATTTGGAGTGGATGATCTTTGCACAGAGAAGACAAATACAGTCCTAGAAATGCTACATATTTAATTTTGCAACATGTTCTAGTGTCTTATTTGTCTGACCTAGAAAACAATAATATTATAAATATTAACAGTGATGACAATAAATAATTTCATTTATATTGCTTTGCACTT
The DNA here is from genome assembly GCA_013399875.1 of Gymnorhina tibicen. Taxonomy (NCBI): domain Eukaryota; kingdom Metazoa; phylum Chordata; class Aves; order Passeriformes; family Artamidae; genus Gymnorhina; species Gymnorhina tibicen. The sequence continues at coordinate 94,186 of VXAZ01014478.1, forward strand.
TTATCACAATATTCACCCTGAAGTTCACTAAAGCATTCAGATAGAAAATAAGGTATATTGTGATTTATGGACATGTACTCTATTATATCATGCTCATATATGTAACTTCATGGCTAAAGTCAAAGTCTTTAATAAATGGATATTTACCTTCTCTTATTCTCCAACATGTTTACCAAAACTGAATTGAGTATCTCCAAAACTTAAATATTATCTTCTATACCTTGAAATAGAAAAAAGAATCTAATTAAATTATAACATGGTTTCCTATTCTGTGAAGAAAGGGACCACAGTGGGTCATCCAGTCCAACCTCCCTGCTCAAGCAGAGTCATCCTAGAGCACATGGCACAGGATTGCACCCAGAGAGTTCTTGAATATCTCCAGTGAGGGAGACTCTCCAGCCTCTCCAGAGAAAGCTTTTCTTCATGTTCAGGTTCAGCTTCCTGTTCATGAGTTTCTGCCCGTTGTCACTTGTCCTATTGCTTAGCACTGCTGAGGAATAATGGCAAATACTATATAGAACACAAGAAATGATGTATCATTATCTTATTTATCTCTCAGAGCTTGTACCTTGGCTTCTTTCCTAAGCATTCCCTTTGTCCCGGGTTACAGTGTATTCTATTACCATGAGCTGTTGAGACCAGGTGTAGCGATGTTCCTTGCCTCCTCCCTCTGGACTACCTCCTGTTAATGGGCCCATCAGTGCCTTGCCCTATGACTCACCATCCCATTGTGAGATGCTCCGCCCAGGGGGAAGGAGCCAAGCATTCTCACCAGGATAAAAATCTGGGGCCTGGAACAGCAGGGGCAGACTTACCTACTGGGATCCCAGAGGACAAGATCTACACCGCTGGATTTTCCAAGGAAGACCAGACCCTCCTACAACACTGCTGGACCTTCAGAGGAAGACCAGACCTTTCAACAGAACCATCACTCCAGGAGGACTGCAGTCACCATTTGATTGGACTGCTACCAACCCCCCGATTATCAGGGGGTCAGGTTTGTGCTCTGACCTTGTAGGTGGGTTGGTTTTTTTTGTATTATTGCATTTAATTTATTTTTTTTCCTATCAAATTGTATTTCTGACTTTGACTCTCTCACTAGTTTGCTTTCAAACTAGTACACCCTTCCAGTTCTGAAAGGGAATTTTTCTAGAGAAATATGAAATAAAACTGACAAAATCTATCCTCAGTATTCTTGTATTTACATTCGAGAATTTAAAACAAGTTTTACACACAGTTTTTTTCCCCCATCTGTGGAAAAAGACTTTTCTTAAGGATCAGTAAAACTAAATAATATTTTAGGTTTCTACATTGAATATCTGAATATGCAGTGCTTAATTTCAAGCCTTTGAGTAGCCTGAACATTTTAAGAATGTGTTAAGGCTTGGCAGAACTTGAAATCTGAATAATGCACTCAGCAATAGTACAATTAATAGAATCAGTGTTTAGGTGCAATGTGGAAAGCCCATTTAATTAGTTCTTTCCTGGGAAATATGTAAAATGTTGAATCCTGACTTTTTATTTTCATTGAGGGAATCTATCAAACGCATCTCTATGAATAAGCACATCTACTATTCATTATTAGATGTTCACAAGATATAGTCTCTCAGAGCTGCATATTCCATATTCTGACTTTCCTTTGATCATTGGATACAGAAGAACTACCTTGATTATTTTTGGGATCATGGAGTAGGAACCATATATATTTCCTCTTTGTTAATTAAATCTGAAATAGTGAAAAAACAATTTCTCATAGAGAATTACACTTAATAACATATAAAAATACAGTGCTTGAAAAGAGAAATGTTCTATGACATAATTGTTTCTTAATTTTCCCCAAACCAAGCAAAATAAAATGAAAAATAGATGGATGCCCAGAGCTTCTTAACAGAGTTTATACAGTGTGCCTTTTAACAGACTACTATAACATTGTTTAAACTCAGTGTTTCAAGTCTGAATGCTGGTCTCTACATTAAACCCTTTGATATTAAACACTTGTTTAACTAGATAACTTTTATCTACTGAAAAAAGTGCAGTTCTAAATCATCATGCTGTGACGTGTTGTATCAATGCATTCTTGAAACAACTTATCATACTTCATTACAGACATGAAGGCCAAAGAGATATTTCCACAAACATTCAATACAAACACAAGTTTCACAAAGGGTATGTAGAATCTAAAGCTACCTTTAGACAACTGTGTGATAATATTTGTGCTCTTAAAATACAATTAATATTTCCGTAAACATTTTTTTAATCATTAGTGTTTACATAAAAGTCCAGTTGCTGAGATTCACAGTCATACTCTTTTTAAAAATGTGACCCTGACAATACTGCCTCTGCCTGGAAAGCAAAAACCAGACACTAAAATATCGAACTCCACAATGCACAATTTTGTGATAGAACCTCACATATAACTACTGTTTCGTTTGCACGGGGTAAATTAGATTACATGCAGAAAGCAGTCAGGAAGAAAATATCAGAAGGGTACTTGGAAAGTGAGCTCCTGCTCCGATATATGCAACAGTGCTCCTCCCATCTGTACTGGGATCCCTGTGGAAAACACTGTGTTCTACACAGTGGCTCTGGATAATCCATGCCTGCTCTGTCGGGCCCCAGGTTTAGGGCTTGAGAAGCCCAAATGTTAGTGTGAGCAGCTGCTTTTAGGGAGCCTGTTGGCATGTCCCACATCAGTCTGTGCTGTGCTGGTGGGTGCTGTGACAGAGATAACATTACAAAATGTCAGGACATGGTATGTGGTTCCCTTTGTTTTGCAAAATAAAGGGTGGAACAGCACGGGAGGGAGAATAGGACCTCTCCATGAATGGGATCTGCACAGGGTGCTGTAGGAAAGTTGACCCTTGGTCTGTGCTGCATGAAAGAAGGGTTGTCAGGATACAAAGGCTGCAAAGTGTACTTTCTACCTATAGTCCTCTTTATAATCTCCTATTTAAACAGCTATTTTAGTACACATTGTGTTATTGGGCCTTTTTCACTGAGACCTGCAAAAACCTTTGCACTGCCCTACACCTCCCTGCTCCCACCCTCCCCTGAAGGGCAGAACACTCTAATTACGCTTTTCCAATCATACAGGCCTGCAGAGGCTTTCACACTTTCACCACCAGATCTACATTCATACAATTTTGTGACCATAATTCTATTGATCTTCACTTTTATTTTCTCATGTTAATCTTTTTCTCTATCCATGAAAATCACTTAGCTGATCCAGAGCACTCAAAACACTTGAGACATCTGTTAAATGTGTTTTGTAGGCTGCAATTAATGAGGTATTCCATATGCATCTGGGAAATCAGAGATAGTTAGTTGATACTGTGATATTTCACATGAAGAATGGGTGAGTTGAACTTGCTGTGACTACTGTGACTTCATTGGTTGTTTCCTACTTTTTCTTTGTATGTGCACTGAAAGAGATTGAAGTGCATAAATGTGCTGTTATTTTCTGCCATCACGTGACCTTACATATTCTCTTGTGTAAACACTCAGGGTAAACAGAATTTTTTCCTGATAGCCCTGTTTCTCTGAATAGACTTAGAGGTACCTCTTATTGTTTGTGAACACCATATATTTCCTTCTTGTATTGCAAACTTCGGTTTAATAGCTGGCCTCTTTCTTCTTGCTGTCTTTTCCCTTCAGTCTTTGACTAGAATTTTCAGGATAGTAATTCAAGACACTTACATAAAATTGATAACTTAGTAGCACTAGCTTGTGTTTATCCAGTAAGTCTGTATTGCTAGGTAGGTTGTATAAGGCAGAAACTATCTGACATGAGTCTGTAAATGTGTTTAGTGGGAGATTTTTTGATAAAGGGATTGGAAAGGAGCAAACCTTTTTGATCACTCCTAAGAGATTACACAAGAAATCCCATGAGTCAAGTAGAAATCCCTATCAACCAGGCTGTCACAAGAAAATTTTATTTAATTATCAGTACATTTACTTCCTTATGCTTATGCCAGAGTCCGATGTTAGACTACAGTGCTCATACTTCGGTAAAAGGTTTGACCTATGCTAGCTCTCCAAGAAGGCAATTTTAGCCTTGGAATAAACAGCTGGACTGCAAGTTTCAATTCTCAGGACAGGATCTCAGTCACAAGGTCTGACTGCAATAAAAGTATTGAGAGACCCTTAGACTGATGAATAGTCCAAACACTGAAGACGTAGAAAATTAAAGCCCTCATTTTGTTTCTGGATTCAGATGAGTTTCTGCAAGAATCATATATGAGGCAAACAGCCAGAATAGGACAGTATGTTCTCTGGAAAACCACTGAATGCATAGGACTCATGATGTTTTTTAGTTACAGTTGCTGTTTTGAATAAAGAACAGAAATACAATAGTGTCAATATCCTGCCATGTAGAAACACCTGTGATTGATGCAACCTACCTTCTGGACTTAGGAGGATGGTAGGTACTTTCCCTAGTTTGCATGAGCATGAGATCTGGTTCATAATTTTCACCTACAATCAGAATGAACAGGTCTCAAATCAATGTCCTTATGATTTCGTGTCCCTAAATTATAAAACAAAATTCTATTTTAAAAAATGGGAAAAGAATGCCAGTCTGTTGCAGTAAAAATACTTACTTTGCACAATATCCTCCCTGAAATTTTGTTTTTACCTGGTAAAGGACAGTCTATTTCTTGCATGTGTGGGGAGTACAGTGCAGGATAAGATAAAGTGTGCTTGTAACATACTGCAGATATTTGCTGCTATCAGTTGATTCTGATCAGTATTCTAGCTGTCCCACGTGAATCTGCTGAATAGGTATTGTATCGTCACCTCCTGTATCTGAATCTGTGACATTTCCGTGTAAATTCTTAAAAAAACCCCCAAACAACAACAAAACCCTCAAGCAAACAAAGAAATAAACAAAAAACCCCAACAAACAAAGAAACAAAACCCACATAACCTCCCACAAGACACACAAGGTGAAACACAGACAGTGCAGGAAAGAAGTTAGTTCAAGCTGACAGGGGTTAGGAACACAGTCTGTGAAGCAAAATTCTCCCGATTCTTGGTTTATGCTTAATTTCCACAATTACCATAAACAATCCCATTTACAAAACACACTATTGGATTTTTCAGAGCACAAAGCCTGAGGCTTGGCATGCAGGTTCATTTCTAGACTGGGTGTGGGGGGACTCTGTATGTGTGTGTTTATTTTGTTCTCTTTCCTTTTTAATATGCATTCTAAAACACGTAGAATGGGTAAAAATTTTAAAGTGTTCAGAATGTTACTGCAGTGCAATGTGCGTGTTTATATAACCATCACGAAAAGCACAGAGGAAGATAGCTTTGAACCTGGGCTCTCTGAAAAAATTTTTCTTCAACAGAGAGAAAATAAGGAAAAATACTTAGTTAAACTGCTGGCCAAACTCTTATTGTTTGTACCACTCCTGGAAAAGACCCTGGGGAGCAGCAGCAGAATCTGTGCTATTGATTGGCTGGTTAAAGAGAGGCCTATTAGATTGAGACAGGCTAGATTGATTATACAGCAGCAGAAGGAGCTCAGATTCTGAGCTGAGTGAACGTCAGGGTGAGAGAGAGGGAGAGCAAGTGAGAGAAAGCGCGCAATAGAGGGAGACTGTACCCACTATAGCATCAGTATGTGACAGCTGGTGCCTGATAACACTGATATTGAGCTCCTTCAGTGGAGAACTTGCTGAGCTACCCTTTTTTTAATTTGCAAGAGGATGCCAGCTCTAAGCCAGTGCAACTGACGACAGACTGGGTCTTGGAATAGTTCATTTTACTTACAATTACATCTCTCATGTTCTGCATCTCTGAAGAAAGGCTTATTACGGAAGACAAAAATTCATCTTCTCCCTTTACCTCACATAATATTGATGATATACAGAGTTTGATCTTCCAGGTAAGGAAATTATCATTTGCTTTTCTGAGCAGCTAAAAAGGAATTATTCTTTTTGTATCTTGCATGTTAAATACAAGCTTTGGCATTTGTTCTCAGAATGTATTTTTTGCACTTGTATTTCTTTCACTCACAGATTATATGTATCAATTATTATGTACACCTGAAGACAATTAACAGGATGTGGTTTGTGCATTGCATTTGTCATGCTTAACCCTTTAGATGGATGGAATGAAACAACCAGAAAAGATTATTTCTAACTACTTGGATGATGTTTTAATGTAACTTGTCCCACACATGCTAAACTGTCTGGAGTAATAATGGCACACAAGCTCTCTCATATTATTAATTCATTAGCATACACATTGTGAAGCCAGGAAGGGAGAATATTTACCTGAAGGATTTCTCAGTGCTTGTTAGTAGTTTGAAATAGTATCTGTCTTTTGACTGCAAGCTTACCACTGCTGAGAAATATAGTCTGCCTTAAATAGCACATCCTTAGACTGCCATTTTTTATAGATATAGTAGTTATTGCTATCATTCTGCCTGCAAAGTGAAGATCAAGGCTTCTGACCTGAAATGTGAAACCTAAGATGTTCTGTTACACTGTGCTGCATGTCTGACGGAGGCATCCCATGGACTGACTGCCTGTTTTGGTATGACATTGACACTACTGTCCCCTAACTGCAGAGCTTTACATAAAGTTTCAACGTATTTCCTTCAGCTCTATGGTAAGGGGTTTTGCTGTGATAGGTGATAGGTTGTGATAGATTGCTGTTATCCTGAAGGTGATAGACTATATCTGAAATAACCCAGCTTTTGGATTTGAGCTAAGTGAGGAAGTTGATTGACAGGCCATGGGAGCATAACGCTAAGACAGCTCCTTCATTAGCAGCACGTTCCTTCCAGCTGTGACAACATGCACCACCTTCCTCATCAGTTTGTGCACTCTGCTCCTTGCTCCAAACTGCAGTGTTTCATATGCCAGCTATTGTGATTATTCCCTCGGGGTGAAGTAGAGGAATCAATCTATTAATGCAAGCATTTAAGTAGACTTTGACCCAGCCAAGTACAATGTTCCAATGCTTTGGCCTGTTAAGAAACTGCCTATAGCTGCTAGAATGTGCACCGACACGTAATCCAATTTATCCAGTGTCAAAAGAATCACAACTACAGAAAAGCACTTTCTTCTCTTCCTTTATTAAGAACTTTTTAATAAATTTCCATAAAGCACCATACTTAAATACTTAATGACTTCTCAAAAACCCAAATGAGAACGGGAGTTGCCAAAATGATTATTTACAATTTTTAAAAGACATTATAAAAATTGAGGACCTTAGGTATATATAGAGATTTTTCTAAAAATTAGCAATAATTTTACGGGGGTATCTAAGTGACCACATGAATAAAATATGCAATGCTTAAGAGAAAACTTCATCTTCTATAATGTATCATATGAATAAGCACTGGCAAAACAGGAACTAAACTAATGAGTCCAAACTAAAAGGTTATTTAAACTATAGCATCTGTAGTGTTTTAATGCCTTATCTCTTCTCTATGAATAATGTTTATGTTGTTTCTTATATACACAAATGTCAGTAATTTCAGTGTTTCCTTCTGAAAGTCTTTCCAGGTAGCCAGAAATTCTCCTGGCTGCATATTTTGCCACCATAGCTTTATTGAGTGGCATTTTACTCCACAAACTACTGCCAAAGGTGAGCACTGCATACATTGACTATGGAGCCAGAGTGCAGAATCTGACCATAAATAATGAAAGAAACCCTTTACATTTTAATTATCTGACTGAAAATTTTAACAGTAAGACAAAGACATGGGTATTGAGGGCTAGATCTACCAAGAATAGACTGTATTTTATAAGGAGCTAAGATAATTGAATGTCTCATTCACTTTGTATTCTTACAAAGCTTAAGGCCTGCCTCAGTCTCTCACATGCAGTTTGACTAGCAAAAAATATGCCTTTATATATGCTCAAAAGCTTTCCTACAGCTCTTTGTTAATATCTGTCTTTTCTCTCTGGAAATTCTTGTTCACTACACCCATGCTCTTTAAATATACCTTATAATTTTCCGATTAGAAAAAAAATCATGGTAGTTCTATGATTTCAAAGACAGCAATATTGTTCCCTCCAAATTAGTGTCTGTTACTAGTCAGGTTACATCCAAGCCATGAAACTCCAAATAACACTAAAAAGTGTTTATTTTTGCAATGGGAATATTTCATTTGAACCTTAATTTTATTTTTTTAAAGTGCCAAAGAGAATCAGAAACCCAAACAATTAGTTAAGCTTACACTCATAAGTTGGTTTTCTATTCATAAGATATGTTATTCTTTTCCACATTACATACTGTAAGCATCTTCTTTTGTCAGATTCAGAAAAAAATAGATTAAAAAAACACAAATCAGAAAGAGTTAAGAGTTTACATATTACAAACTGTGAATTTTCTTTCAAGTCTTTGATGTTGTTAATGTTAATCTGGGCTTTTTTCAACACTTTAAACTGATTCAGTTATGTCATTTTTTTCTCAAAAGATTAATTTGACCTTTTTGAAATTAATGTTGCATTCCTTTCCAGCTTGAACTCACAGAATGTGAAATTTATTTTTATTTTCCTAGCTAACTTAAAGCCATTAGGGGGCTCTTTCCTCCTATGTTATCACACAGCAAGCTGCAATAAAAAGATATAGCTAGTTACTAGACTTTTTAACCAGAAAGAAATTCTACTTGAATTAATTTATTTTGGGTGTAGACCATTTTAATAATACAGAATGACTAAAAATATCTCTATTTTTGTTTGTTTGTTGGAGAGGGTTCTGTTTGTTTGGGGGTTTTTTGTTATTGCACATAATTAAAAACTTTTACTGTGAATTAATGGTTATGTCTAGAAGTTACTTTATTTCCCATAAAGGAGAAGCAGGGAGTTCAGCAAAAAGTTTGAAGTAATCCCTGGAATCACTAAATCTAATTAACAGCCTGCTTATGAAGCACCACTTCTGTTCAAGAAGCTAGAGTTTATTTTTTCTAATAACTGTGAACAATGGTGCAACTACCACTAAAAAAAAAAAAAATTCTGTTGAGTACTGTTATATTGTACTGAAAAGAACCTGAAGTACCTAAACATGACATACTCTTCCCTTGCACAGCTTGCTTTCAGAAGGGCTAAGTATGTGACCAGGATTTTTGGATCACTTTATTTCACGAAATAAGAAAGTTTCAATTCTGAAAACATTTACTCACATGAACAACTACACTGAAGTTACTGTGGACCAAATTTCAACACCTTTGTTCTTCCTATTACCCTTTCGTTTCTGTACATTCATTTCAGCACTGTACCTGAAATCAGTTCAGGTACAGTTTGCACTATTTCTTGTGGGGTTGTGAACTTTGTGCGATTACTTGTGGGATTCCTTGGAAACAACTATAGAATAGCCTAATGCAGGCTAAGGAAAAGAATTTAATTTGTTGTAAAGCACAGCAAGGAGGTTGCAAACACTGCAGTATCATGCTGAGGTGAAGCAAGGAGAAACATGAGTGTCAAAAGACAAGCAAAATAATTGTCAACCTGTTCCAGTTTTGAAAAATTTTCTTATTCCTGCCATCCTTGAAAGAAAAAAATCCCAAACTGGTAAATGATTTTACCCACCCTGAACCAACTCACTACTTTATATCATTTAGCTTGGAGAGACTACAATACTAACAACTCCATTCGTGGTGCTTGACATTCACAACAAAGGAGTATAATCTAACCAAGTTGGAATTAAGAAAAAAAATCAAGATAAAAATGATGTTATTTCTTGGTTTTACTACATATTTGAATAATCTCTGTATTTCTGCATCCTCTTATAGCAACTATTGTATGACACATCAATGAAGAACTGTGTTCTGCTAAACAGCATCTAGAAATTCCAACCAGGATCTCAAGATACTTTGATTATTGCTATACATAGACAGAGGTTCATGCAATATAATGAAATTGTCAAAAATGTGGAATAAATCAAGTATTATTTCTGAGACAGATAATTGATGCTTCAAACTCAGAGAAGATGATCTTCATTAGCTATATTATTAGCACATTGCAAATTCAGCATCATACAAATTATCTTCCTGTTAGCAGAAGAGGGCTTTTTCATTACTAAAAGGTGGCTAAAGTTAACTATGACTTGCTTGCATTTCAAGTAATTAATTGTGTACACATGAACAGTTACCAAAGCTGAGGTGGCATTAGTATTAGTAATTCATCAGGCACAGAATCACCAGCCAGTCAAAGAAGGGGATTGTCTCTCTCTGCTCTGCACTGGAGAGGTTTTACCTGGAGTCTTGTGTGCAGTTTTGGGTGCCACAATATAAGAAAGGTATAATGTCATTAGGGATTATCTAAAGGAGGGCCACAAAGATGGTGAAAGGGGGAGGGGAGGGGAGGGGAGGGCATACAAGGAGTGGCTGAGGTCACCTGGTCTGTTCAGCCTGAAGAAGAGGAGACTGAGGGGAGACCTCTTCACAGTCCACAACTTTCTCATGAGAGAAAGAGGAGAGACAGGCACTGATCTCTTCTCTCTGGTGACCAGTGACGGGACCTGAGGGAATGACATTAAGTCTTGTCAGGGGAGGTTTAGGTTGGATATTAGGAAAATGTTCTTCACCCAGAGGATGGTCAGGCACTGGAACACGTTCGCCAGAGAAATGCTCACAGCACCAAGCCAGAAGGAGTTCAAGAAGCATTTGGACAATGTTCTCAGGCACATGGTATGATTCTTAGGTTGTCCTGTGCAGGGCCAGGAGCTGGAATTTGATGATCCTTTTTGTTCCCTTCCAACTCAGGATATTCTATCATCCTATGACTTTATTTGAGGCCCAAAACAAATTGCTGGAAGAATGACAGGAAGTATGTAGCAGAAGCAAGGAACAGAGACAACTACTTGGTTGGAGTCAAACACCCTAGCAGTAAGACTTTTCTCCTCTGTAAAACACAGTTTAATTCAATTGTATGCTCTGCTTCCTTGAAATCAATGAAATTTTATGTAAAAGATAAAAATTAAACCCGTATGAGATTCTGGCACAAAGTTTCTGCAGAGCTTCACTCCAGAGGTAACTATAATTTACTGGTTGGTTAATTTATCCCTTATATAAACACACTATGCAAAGCACTTTGAAATACTTCTGAATAAAAACTGTTGTGTAAATGTGAAGTATTATTATGGCAAACAGAACTCACTCAAAGTTGACAGAAGTCACTTCAACTAATGAAAACTGCAACAGTCTGGGGTGCTTTATTAAGCATGAATAAATAATTAATCTCTGATGAATGTTTAAAGGCTGAAAAAACAGTTCCTCAGACATGTACTCAAGTAAGAATTACTTAATTTCTTTTTCCTATTTCATGTTTTCTAAAATATATGAAGGGAATAATCCAAATGACTAGATATTAGAAGTAGAGAAATTTGCAAAAGCAATAATATATGTACTGTCAAAATATTTTAAAAAGAAGTAATAATGTAATCTAAAATACACATCATAATACAATGAGAAGCAAAATCTGCTGGGTTTTTTTTTAATTTTTTTTTATTTTTACTGGAAAAAAATTACATAGCAAATGAAATTGCATTGAAACAGCAGCCTGCAGCTTCCTCAAATTTGCATACAATCCTATATATATATATTTATATACATCTATGGTGGCATTGCTGCCAATGGCAGGGGTGTTGGAACTAGATGATCTTTAGGGTCGCTTCCAACCCAAGCCATTCTCTGATATGAGGCTATTATATATGTGCATGTACCTATATTTGAGCTTATCTTTTTCTGTATGGAATACCCCTGTATGGAATACCTGGAAAATTTGAAATGTTTGGGAATACAGGCATGTGGAACCCAAATGTGTTCCCTGAGTTCCATAATAGGAAAGGGTTTTTTGGTTGTGAAACCACTTGAGGGTCCAAGTTATAAGACAGGTGTCACCAAGAAATGCAGATCAGCAGATCATTAGATGGCAGGATCCTAACAAAATTCTATTTTCCTTGATATTGAGAACAGTTTGTTCACATAATCTGCTTTATGCTGTGATGTGATAGCAGCATGCAACTAACTACCATTAAAACACACAGTACAGTTTTGAGAAAAGCTCTTTAAATTTTTGGCTTTGCTTGAATTTCAAAATATTTAGAAGTGAGCCAAAAGTGTTGTTGCTTTGCAAAACACTGATTATGTTTGGCTCTGGAACAAGACATGGATAAATCCTGCTCTGACCAGTGACTATTAACACTGGTCTGTGGAGTATAAAGAGAGTGAACAAAGTTCTGCAGAGCAGCTGATAGTGAGAAGTAATTCATTGTCCTCTGGCAGATCTGTAACACTGAGAATTAATGTACCTACAGCAGTGACAAAGCTATGGTAACACCTTGACTATTTATACACCTTCTTCTTTTTTCCCTCAGAACTTTTTGTGACTGATTTAGGATTTATGACTGAAGTATTTTTTTCTTCCCTCCAGTTACCAGATATTGAACAGAAAAACAAAACCAACCAACCAACCAACCAACCAACCAAACAAATAACCAAAAAAACCACCAAAAAATATCCCACACCAAACCCCTGTCAAAACAGCTTTGGGCAAGCTGTTAAAGGTAAACAAAATTAACTGTCAAAAATTAGTAAATTATGATAAAATTTTTCCTTGAACCTAGTGAAACATTAGTTTTATTCTTAATACTATGTAATGATCGGAAGCTAGAAGCTCTTTGTGGCCCAGAATACTTATCAATGACAGTAGGAAGTTTTGCAGCATATGGAAATTATATACACCACAAAGTAAAAATATATGATAGTCATTTAAATTCTATAAATTTTAGTTCTAGAAGTCTGTTTTCCTTAGGTGTATATAGACTTTACCAATTTCTAAAAACTACTGACTAGAAATTTCAGTGTTTTGCTCTTCCTGGCTTCTTAAGACCCATAGTTCTTAATTCTATGCAACACAGCTGTACTGATATGTGTAAGGACAATTCTGAGATTAATGTTGCAACTTTCAAATGTAAATGAGAACAATTCCTGCTACTGGTACATCTTATTGAACTGGATTAAATAATATAAACATATCCTTCATATTTTTTTACTTAACTTATAACAGACTATACATTCTTAATAATGTGTGTGGAACAAGAATTTGAACCTGTCTTCTTAAACGAAATCATAATTAACTTCTGATGGGGAAACAGACTTTCAAGTTCCCTGCCCTAGTTTGAGACACAGGAAATTTGAAGCACCTTCAGGTAAGCTTAGATAATATTCAAGGAACTCATTCTTGGATGTTTGTCCATTAATGCTAGGCGCTGTCATATGCCAGTATATATGTACAGAATCTAACTAGCAATGTCATCAGTACCTGCTCTTTGTTAATTTATGCCAGTAAAACAAATGTCAGTGCCTAGGACTGCAGCTGTTATGAGGTGGTTTATCACCAGCAAAGCTGGAGCAAAGTGTGAAAGTGTCCATCAAAAATGGAAAATCATCCCTGAATTGCATGACCAGGAGCATGATCAAGCAGATGTGTCATGAAGATGTTATTCTGAAGATCAGAGAGAACACTCTGGGAAAAGATGTTTCTTTTGCACTCTGTATCCATACATTGTTTGACTGCCACATCATCTTTAAGACCTTGGAGAAAAGCTTACAGCTCTTTGCCCTGACTAACTCTCAGACACATGGGATCAGGAAGACAACATCAGTGAAATGATGCAGATATAGAATTAGTAGTTCTTGTCACAATTTTTGTACTGTTTAGGAAAATCGTTCAAACTGAATTTGTACGTTACTCTAAAAAATGGCACAGTTTAGTGGCTTTGCTTTCCAGGGGAAAAACTAAATAATTATACATGTCTGCCTCCAATGTGAGGTGCAATCTCCTCCCCAGTCTAGCTCATATATTCAATGTCTTGCCCTAGTGCAGCAAATAAACATGCCTGGGACATATCAAACTTCTTAATAACTTTAAAGAATTAAATGAAATGATGTTACATAGAGAGAAAAATATGCATAAAACCTGTCCAACTATATTACATATCAGTCTAAACCAAAATCCTTTGTCTGATGATTCTATAATTCTCTTAGGCATCTAGATTTCTACTAATTTTTTTTGGTTCGTATATATATACATGTATCTGAAACTCATTAACTTCTTCACCTGTTTTTATAACTAAGTGTTCCTGCCTAAAAATTTTGGAGAAGCCCTACTGCAAGAATTGCTGTCAGTTTGTGTGGTTGATACACACTAGTGTGTTGGAGGAGTAAATGTCAAGATATACAGGACGTCAAGATTAACTCATCCACAAGCTTTTATCATGCAAAACAGTTTAAACTCCTTTCATCGAGGAGAGGTATCTTTCATTACTTCGTATAAACCTTGGCATAAGAGTATGCATGTAGACATTTACCAAGAAATAAATTATATACTATGAATCTCCATTCTGGTTTACCATCATGTATTTTCTTTGACTCTGTCAGAGATTAACATTCTCAAGAGGAATCAAAGAATACTTTAGCCATGAACATTTTCCAGACAGTGATTTGTAGACCAATCTTGCTATCTATGCATATCTAAGGAGTATCATTACAGTCTTTCCTACTTCTATAACTATTCATCATCTTCACTTCCATATGATAGCTGCAGATGTTTTAGATTTATGCTAAAATCCAGAGAGAAATGCTGTACAGTATGTGAAAGTATTTCATGTAGCAAATGTGTATGTATCTGAAAGTAAAAAATAAACCTACCTGACACTGACAGCATCAACTATTTCAACCTGCAAGGTCTATGGAGAGGTTATGGGTCCCCGATACTTTTGTCATTGATTTTACACAATTTTGCAGGTCTAGAATTTGTGCTGAAAAGAATTGGCATTTTCTTAGATGGCACAATTTCAAGTGTTCTGTGATGAAGATACCCATTTTAAAACTAAAACTTCTTTGCAAGTGTCCTATATCCAGGACCAGAAATGTGTAACATTACTTCCTTTTCCTTTTCCTTTTCCTTTTCCTTTTCCTTTTCCTTTTCCTTTTCCTTTTCCTTTTCCTTTTCCTTTTCCTTTTCCTTTTCCTTTCATCTGTACCACTTTTCTCAGATTTTTCCTTCTTTTCAATGAATTTATTTTTTCTTTTTTTCTTTCTTGTTTTAGGGGAAGGTGGTGGGCTAGAGTGGGCAAAGCAGGTAACAGGTAGCATCTTTTATTAGGAAAAGAACATAAGGTCAGCCATTGAAGTCTGCAGCAATTTGGAATTTCATATTTTTGGGGGATAAGGATGTTGAAGAATTTGAGGGGTTTGGTTTTATTTGTTTGTGGGGGTTTTTTGGTTGATTTTTTAGTTGATAAATCTAGTCACTAAAGTGATAGGTGCTCTACGCTGATTAGATAAATACCTCATGTGGGCAGAATATGCTGTTCTACCTTTTGAAAGAGCATTACTTTATTAATGAATTTGTTTAATTTACACACCCTTCAATAAATCATCTGCTTGGGTACAGAATTAAATATAATTACGTCACCCTGTAGCATGCTTTTATTGTAGATGATGTGTGAACCACTCTGGATTTAGCTGCACTTTTGCACTTTCTAAATAATGTGTCAGCTAGAAAAATTCAACATAACATAAGGTGCCCTACTCTCAGGAATGATAATAGTATCTGGAAATACAGTATGTGAAGTCTTATGGACATTGAAGTATAATCTTTAGGGAATAAAAAAAACCAACTAAATTCAAATTATAGCTAGTGATTGAACTAGGAGATTATGATGTTCTACTAATAAAATTTAAATTACTTTTTAAAAAAAATAGCAGTAAGCAAAACTGTAACATATTTAACAAATAATGTTGTCTTCGTAGTATTATCTTGAACCTAAATAAGATATAGAGCTGTTGTTTTACACGACACTTTAAAAATCTCTCTTTCATTGTAGATGCATGTGTATGCACAACTGAGTCACTACCTAATTTCCTTCTGAGATCTCAAACAATCTTTAGATCTACCACTTTTATTTCAGTTAAAATGCAGAGTATGCTGGAAATTTCATCCCTACCCACCAAAAAATAACAAGAATAATCAAAGTCATTGATTAAATAACTTAAGTAAGTCACTACTTCTCTTGAAATCAGATTCTAAACATCATTTGCCTCCAATGTTCCAAGAATCAGGATGGTTATTTCCTCTGAGCTAGAAAACTCTTCTGGCATAAAGAAGCATATAAATTTTGGCTAATATACCATATGGCAGATGATATGTTGTCATACTAATTTCCACGACTTTTAATTATTTTTATTTCATTATATTTTAAAGTATTGAAGCCGGCAGTAATTGAATTTTGTGATTTTGTACCACACTGAAGTGTTTGCAGTGACTTTTTATCATTGTGAACACAAGTGCTGTTCCTTGTACCTAACACTGTGCAGTATTCATAATATTAGATATAAAAAGATATATATTCTTAACAATTTTGAACAAGTTTTTAACAAATAATGAAAAAAAATTCTCTCAATAAAGTTCCTTGTTTAGGAAATGAAAAGCAAGATGTAAAGAAGGCCTGATTTTTATTGTTGTTTGATCTTACAATTCTTTCTCAAACAATAAATTATTCATTAACACAAACCGTACACATAGGATTGTTGATCTTGACAAGGACTAAAGAAATATGCCACCTTTCAATCCCTGTTATGTTTTCTGACAAATCTACATGTTATTCCTTTGCATTAATGGACATTTCTGCCCTCTTTCTCCCATTCCCTTCTCTGGAACAAAATAGTCCTAGAGGTATTATGCTTTTAGAGAAAAGGTGTAAATATAATTCTTCTAGATATAATTCATAAAATTCAGGAAGACCCAAAACACTGTTGAAAATATTCTACAACAGCGTAAAACTTTCAGGATGTGAAACAATCTTTAATGTATCTATGTCATCAGAGATGAGTGATTTATTTCATACTACCAAGTATGGATTAAATCAACCAACAAAACATTCAAGGTCTAAATTTGAACTTTGGAATAATGTAGGGATAACTATGTTCCTCTTTCATCGTGCAGCATTGGTTTCTCAGTATAGTGACTTGCATTAAAAATTGCTAAACCTGAAGACTTGTTTTAAATTTCCTTTGAATATTGGTGATTTTGCCAATTACAGAATGAATTATTCAAGGGTATTTTTAGAATTACCTAGATAACAGCCCCCTTCATGTATTGTGAGAATAAAAATATCAACTGAATTCAAATAAGTTTTCTAAGTGCCTTAATTTAAACTTTGCCTATTTTCCTATGCATTATCTAGCCTGAGAATTGCATTTGACATGCGAAGATGTAACCTCCATGAGAATTACAGCTACAATTTGTTTCCAAGTAATCACAAACAAACAAGTGCATATAGATATCTACAGTTGTAGATATCAGTATATATAACCATATAACCACAACTCAGAAGCTTCTGTTTGAAAATTGAAAAGTCCCAATGCTCCAAGACTCTAAAAATTAAAATTTATCCACCAAGAAAACTGAAATGGAAACAAACTGTGCATCGGGATAAAGCAGTTTGCTTGTCCAGTGTGGATACAGAAAGGGCTGTTAGAAAGATTTTCCAGCTTCTTGCAGTGTTCTGTGTGAATCTTTCCTTTCTCATGCAAGCTATGTAAACAATAAGATGTTTTTGTATAACTATCTGGACACCTGGTGTTTATCTAAGTTTTGTTTATGATGGACTGGGGTAATGTTATTGCAATGGCTGTTGTAAGACCTTAGCCAATCACCCTAAGGGGTGGATGGTCACTGACCAATCTCCTTATGTGATTAAGACATATAAGTGGACAATTAATTAATTAAATAACACACTTTCCTGCTGGATATGTGTGGTTTCATTTCCTCGTCCCTGCTATGCAACCACAGTCCAGCAGCAGTATTTTGCTGTGAATGACCCCCTTACCTGCATTTAGCATGTTGATTACTCAGTCCACTGAAGCACAGGGTGCTGAGCAGAGCCATCAGTCAATACAGTAATTTATAATGATCACCCTTCTGGGCAAACTAGGGGATGAACTAGTCATTACTGTTTTCTTCTAGCTGAGGAAATCTGTTCCCCTGTTGATAAATATTCACCAAACAAACAGAAAAGCCTCTCTAACATATTCTTTTTACAGAGAAGTGAGAGGCTGTAGTTGAAACTGATTGTGCTTGAATACAGCTTAATAAGAAAAAGCATCTCTTTTTAACCTACGAGACTCTGATAGATGTGTTCATCAATAACATAATTGGTTTAATGATACAAGAAGCTGATGTTAGGGTGGCTTCAAGTTAGGGAAAATGACTTCCCTTAAATGTGTTGGAAGCAATGCACAAACTGATGGCCACCATTCCACTGAAACAGAGGGCAAAATATGGACATGTCTCACGTTTCTACTGACTGTAGCTGAATGTCTCTTGCAGGCGTACAAAGGAAGGGTTGCTTTGTTTTGGCACCCTGCCAGGGCTCCCTCTGTGGGGCAAGTAACACCCTGACATGGCTAAGGGCCGGGGCCAGGGCTGGGACTGAAGGCTGGGGCTGGAGGTCGAGGCTGGTGCTGCCTACAGAACCTTCTGGAAAATTGCCTCTAGTATGGGAAGGAGCTGCTTGTACCGCCCACAGGACAGCCGGGGGCACAGGGAGTACAGCTGGGCAGGGGCCGGGGTGATGGAGGGCAGCCTTGTGCCATGGTGTGGCTGTGGGAGCCATCTCCTGGCCCGTGGGGGAAGGGACTGGCAAGGAGGGGGCTGTGGGGAGGTGGGGCGAGCCCTGTGAGTCACCTGCTTCACTTTCTACTCTTTTGTGGGGCTCTCTCTTTAGAGGCCTGTGCTGTGGCCAGGTACCGTCTTGTTTGTATCACCCGCCCTGGCGCCGGAGTGGGGGGCTCAGTTTGCTGCTGGGTTTGCTGTAGGAGGAGTATTTTGGTGGTCCTGACTGCATTTGCTGAGGAGGCAGCCAGGCTTGGAGGGGCCAAGAGCGAGGTTTTTGCAGAACCAGGGAGTAAAATCTCAGGGAAACTCACATGAGAAACAGCAACCAAGACCTGTTTGTGGTGGATGAGATGCCAGTCACTAAGGCTAAATTCTTTTAGACAAGAAGTGGTTTAGGAGAACAGAGGAAGAGGTAAGGGCAGACCCTGGAGGTGGTGAATGCAGGAGTGCTAGAGGACCAGACTTGTATAAGAGTTGTAGATGGCAGTACTATTTGCAAAATAGACCCCTGTTGTGGATCCTTGGCTTGAGGGCTGTATTTTATCTTGGACACTTCTGGATGACGGTAAGATAAGGAAGTAAGAAGTATTCAGCTCGGAACACTGGGGTTGTGTGGGTTCAGTTTAGTTTAACTTTCCACTTTTCACCAAAATACCAAATCATGTTGAATGACACTCTCCTATGTTGCTGGTAAACCAGTCCAATCTGAGTGTTTCAGACTTGGAGTGCTATTTGTTCAGTGTGCAAATCCAAATGAAACAACATCAAGAGAGCCTCAGAGAGATGTGCAGCTGAGGCATGTTTCACAGACTCATGTGCTGAATTAATTCAGCCAGGCTGCTGGCAGATGGAGAGAGTCTCTGGTCTTTGCCTTACTTAATCTTGCCATCCCATTGACAGTGGCCAGAGTAGCCCTTGAACAAGCTGTCATTCCTCATTGCTGCCAGACCTGTTGCTGGCAATTCCCTTAGCACTTTGGTAACTATCCATGACCTTCTTGTTTCAGAAGTCTTTGGTTTTCCAAAATTGTTTTTTTATTCAAGCTGTCAGTCTCTTACAAAAATATAGGAAAATGATGGGCAGTTTATGAAATGACAATGACTTTGTGGCATAGGCTCACATTCAGAGATTAATTTTGCCCCATCTCTCAAGCACAATATGTCATACTGATCACAAAAAAGGTTATATTGTACTGGAGAAAGAGCTTTCCTGTAATTCCCAGGTTCAGGGGGAAGGATCCAGGAAGGTGGCTAATAAATTAATGGACTCATAACTGGTGCCATTTGAACTGTTGTGAAAATACTGTTTACTAAATTGTATAATGGGAATGAAAACAACATTCTTTATGTTCTCACTCCCTGAGCCTAGTGCTTAAAACTCACATTTAAGTGATTAGTTAAATTCTGTATTTTATTCAAATGATTGCTTAATAATACTGAGTGACATCAGCTAAACTGTGATAACTGGAAAAACAAAGAAACCTATATTGGACGTAAGCTCTCACTCATGGTACAAATTCTGCCCTTTTCTTTATCAAATATTAAACTGAGGGGAAAAAAATAGCCAGGGATGGTTTTCGGAGGAATTTAAGATTATTGCAGTGGGAAAATACAGTTTTCTCATGTTTCCCTCTGACTGGAGATTTATGGACTGATGATGAAGCCACTTAAAACATACACAAAATATATTCTGATTCTGCTTGCTCTCTGTCTTTATTGAGTCATAAATATATGTAAGATTTAAAGTCTCTAAATTTTTTTTCTGGCTCACTGAAGTTCTCCATTTTTTTTTCAGAAAGGCCTTATAAAGCAATCTGTTTAAAAAAAAAAAAAGGAAAATGTATCTGGCTTTTTGTGATGGGACTGTGAAAGAAGATGTAGGTGGTTTCCAGAAAAAACACAATCTCTTCGCTCTGCTGCCACTGAGATGTATGTTTTGTAGGTTTCTTCAAGTATACATGCAAATGGATAACTTTCTATAATTGTTTTATTTTAGATTAGTAGAAAGCAGCATGATTTAGGTAAATCAAAAAAGATAAATTCCTTGGTTTGTTCTAAAGACAAAAAATCCAAACCTAATCAAAGAATACCCAAAACCAACAACCAGCTGAAATTTCAGAGCTTGTGTCATCTCTTACCTTGGGCCAGATGAAAAGTCCGCTATCTGAAGATACTTCTTCAGTTCAGCTTCTTATATCAAAGGTTCCATAACTTAAATAAAAATTGTGACTCTTAGGTTTTTCTTTGACAAATGAGAGCAGAGCTTTTACTACATTGTGGTGTTGTTCACAGGCTGTCAGAATATTTGCATGCATTTGGTATTTTTTCACTAACAGGTGCTATTATATACAGCCATTCACTGAATTCAAAAATCAAATAGTCTAGGAGGTTTCTGTGAGCCAAATGATAAAGGACTTTATTCTTAAGGGCATTTAATTTTCCTACTGGATTTTAATATAATAACCAAGTACTCAAATGATAATTTTTAAAATTACCTTGTGAATTATTCCCAAATGCTGGTGAAACACATAGAGCTCTGCCATCAAAATTGCAAGTGGGGCATGATCAGTGTAGGAGCTGTTACTTATGCATATTATGTCTTATTTTATACAGCTGCCCATTATTATAATTTTCTTCTGGCCTGAACTCTTATCCATACATTTGTCTTGTCATAGAATACTTTGTGTTTTTTTCCAGCTAAATCGCAGCATATCTTGGTAAGACTGCACCCCAGGTGTTGTTTTCCTTTCTGGGATACACATGGCAGTCAACAAGAGAGAATCCTGAATTGCATGCCTAGAAATCTTTGTGGAAGATGAACAAAGGATTTCTTTACAAGTTTGTAGGAAATATGAACATGTAGGAACAATAAAGAAGAGCAGTTGTTATTTAGAAAAATTCCCTCAGTGAATCCTATTCTTTTTTATTTTACATGCTCTTAAAACTTTCTTTCTGTGCTTGTGGAATAGTCTATCGTACGTCCATCACAGAATAGCCTACAATTTCCTACAACGAGTGGAGTTATTCTCATATAGTACAAACTACAAGATGGTGCAGACCTAGTATTTAAATTCTAATCTATATCAGAGTATAATATAATTAATGAGTTATGCTACATGAATTAGGGGATCTTGAATAGATGCTGTTTTTTGAATTAATATTAATATGGTAAGCTTTTAACATTTGCCAGTTTGCATTGCAAAATTTCCCTTTATCAGAAAGGATTGAAAATTTGACAAATTAACATTGATTCTGAGGCAAAACTGCACTATTATGTCACTGGTATCACTATTAGTGACATGTAGAGTCACATTACTCCTTAGGTACAAACCTTGTCTGAGCTGTGTGCGGAATACAAATATGGAAACATATTAATACTGGAACTATAACACTAATTACTATTAATTAAAATTAAGCCACTTTTCTAAGGTGAAGGATTATTCATCACATGACAATTTTATATAAAGTCTGAGTACCTTTCAAGTTTAATATTACAGTTTAAGTAAATATTGGGTGATGTGTGCAGAAAGAAGAGATTAAGCCCTCTGATTTTTTGTTTGTTTGTTTGTTTGTTTTTTATTTGGGGTTTTTGGTTCTATGCTATTGAAGAGGATCAGTCAAGTTAATCATGATGATCTTCTCTGTCTTCCTCTTGGCTCACTAATTTTTTGAGGAAATAATACTTATTCTCATGTCTTTACAGATCAGATCCCGTGACATTTTTTAATGCTTTTTTATGCCATATCTCAGCCCTATGTCAGTCAGGATTTTTCTTAAAGCATCATTGGATCAGATAAAATTTTCAAAGATATTTCAATAATCTTCAGCTGCTTGCTTCAGTTCTTTACTGCCTGAAGAAAGGAACAAGATATATTATCAACAAATGAAGTATACCTTTCAAAATCAGGAAGCTTGAGTGGGGATTCCAAATTGATAGGTAGCTTAGAGTATTTGTCAAATGTTGATTTTTTTTATCATGTCTGTTTTTCTGGGTGAAGCAAATAAGCATAGGTGTCTACACTGTGCATTTAACACCCCCAAATTTTGGGGTATAAGATGTGAAGATAAATGTTCTAGCTTAGTAAAGCCTTAGAACACTTTTCTAGAATGTGCAAGCCCTTGAGTATCTCTGTAGACAGCAAAAACAGGACTATTACTCCTCAGTTCCCCATGAGTTCTGTTTTCATAGAAGGTAGGTAATGCAATGTACTTGGAATACTATTACATCATACCATTATATTGAAGGTGGAGCGTAATTGAAGACGTGTGCAAAGCTACCTTCACAGAATCACAGAATATTGTGAGTTGGAAGGGTTTCACAAGGATCACTGAGTCCTTTCTGAAAGTAGACTTGTACTTGTTTGTGCTTTAAAGGAATTATTTGATGTAGTGAGCAAAATTTTTATTCAAATTTTCTTCTAAATAATGAGACTATTTGAGAAATACTATCTCTTGATATTTGAAGGACTTCTTGTGAAAACTGAAATTTAAAAAGATAATTCTGTGCAGTTTAACTTTAGCAGACATTAAGTATTTGACAGGAAAAATACTTTTTTTTGCCAGGGGAGAAAAGTATTTTGCCTGGAAAAAATATATTGAGCTCATTTTTCTTTCACGAGTTTTTCAAATCTAGACAAGTTTTGAGAGTACACCATAAAATAATTGTCTTTGTCTGACATGTATCATTGAAGTAGCTGATATATATTGGATTTCAATAAGAAAAATATGGAGGGGTTCTGCTATTAAGCTAG
Organism: Gymnorhina tibicen; assembly: GCA_013399875.1. Classification (NCBI taxonomy): domain Eukaryota; kingdom Metazoa; phylum Chordata; class Aves; order Passeriformes; family Artamidae; genus Gymnorhina; species Gymnorhina tibicen. The sequence goes on from VXAZ01014478.1 coordinate 117,577, forward strand.
ACATGAATTTTGCCTGAATGTTGTGATAAATTTAAGTAGATCATTAAGGGGCAGGCGGAAAAGAATATTTATAATTATGCAGAAGGAAGACAGGGTGATGCCCTATTTTAATCTTTAGGGTGAAGAAGAACATCAGTTGTGCTGGATGCCCTTGGTAGGCTCAGTAGGCTTTCTCTGAAGCGCTTCTCCCTCTCAGGTGTGTTTATGCCTGTGACGGTTTAGGCCAAATTGAGGGAAACGTCCAAAAGGAACGTCTCCTCAAAGGAAGGCAGGCCACAACCACCCCTCCCCCCAGCTGGGTTCGGGAAAAAACAAATTTTCCTCAGAGGAAAGTGAAGGAGAAAATAAAACTATTTATTTAACAAACACACAGGAAAACAATACTAACAAGGCTAAATAACAAAATCTCTCGCTCTGGAGAGAAAACCTGAAAGATTTTAGAGTCCTTCTGTGCGTGCGGTCTCTCTCCTCCTCCTCGGAGCTGGGTTGGCGTGGGGGGCCCCCCCCTCCAGGCCGGTGGAAGGTCCCCCGGTGGGGTTCTGATGTTCTGGTGTTCTGAACAAGTCCAGAAGAGAAGAAGGAAAAAAAAACGAAGTCCCAAGAGGGAAAAAAACTCAACTCTCCGTCCCTCTCCGAAGAAACAGAGCCGAAGAAACTGACCGAAAAGCCAGAAAAAGTGCTTCCCCTGCTCGCAGCAGCAGTAGCTAATCTCTGTGTCCTTGAAGCACAAACTGTTTTGAAAAGTTCACTCAGTTTTTTTTCTCTGTCTCTTGCATCCAGTTTTAAAGGCATAGAAAGGCTCAGGAATCATGTCTGGGCATAGAGCAATGGTAGGGGATACAACAGCACAGTCACCCCAAGACAATGCCACCAGAAATGACAACACATGGAGGAAAACTTGCAAGATGTATTCGAGTGCAGCAGCCTATTCATAAATGTGATGTTGTGTTTCACGCCTGATATTTTTTACAGTTGTGGTGGACACTTGCACCATCAGAAGTAATTAAGAGCAAACAAAGGAGTTGTGCTCAAAGAAACAAAAGCTTAAAGTTATCTGTACGGCTTTGTGCTGTAACTGTTGTAAGTTATTGCATAACCCAGCATTTGTGTATTTTAGGAATGCAACAGGTATGCTACAGCAACTGTTGCAAGGGGAAAGGTTTCTTGTCAGGTTATGTTGTCAGCTCTCAACAAAATGAATCACACACGGTAGGTGAGTGAGCTGTCCCTGTGTTTATGATCCCTGGCTCATTCCACAGCTTTTATTTGCTTCCATTTCAAAGACATTTTACTACTTTTGTACAGCAAATTGTATCTACACCATAAAGTAGCAGTTGCAGCTTTTACAAGTCTGGGATTACATATTCCCTGGACAGTTTTCTTTTCATAGGGACAAGTCTTGAGATATCAAAATTCTAGAAATGCAGAAAATTGTTAGAGGAAAGTTGGCCCCAGGTGACAAAAGGAAATTGGAAGACAAGAGAAGAAATAAAAAATAAATACAGTCCTATTGTGGCAGAGGACCAGCTGCAATAGCTGTTTCTCTACTCCCCTGTGTTTGTGAATCTTGGCTTCTCTTGTTAAAGGTGGAATTTTTTCTAGGAAGGGCTTGATAAATGCTTCATGCACATGTACACACATGGAAAGGTGACTTGTGGTGTCAGGGCAATAGTGCGGAAAGGGACTAGCATGGCTAGGAGGTGAGAATAAAAGGGAGGGAGTATGAAAAGTGCTGTAGACCTGTACCTTATAACCTACTTTTTGAGCTTTCACTTGCAGACCCTGTGTGGTTACTTCCTCTCTTTCTACATATTAAGGAAAGCAAAAGATGGACACTAAAATAAAAAATGTAACTCCCTGAAACCAAATAAAATTTCCTATTTGTGCTTAATTAACAAATTTGCTGAAACTAATATCTTTGTTGCAAAATCAGTATTATGGTGCTGGGGTTTCATTTTTCAGAGCGAGTCACTGTGAACACTGTGGTGCCTGGAGGGTTAAAAGTGTCTAATGTGAGTATCAATTAATAGTTTTCTAGTGACAAGGAACTCTGTAATAATTTCTTGTTTACACTTCTGCCTTAATTAGCATATAAACATGAAAAATTACAAGATACTGTTCCAGTTTCTCTCAAAAATCTATCACTTAGCGCTTGACCTAGGAGGATGTAGTTTACTTTATGCTTGACTTAGGAGGATACAGAGAACAGAAAACTGGAAAATCCTCAGATGGCTTGTTTCTTTCATTATGAACTAGTCCTCTAGAGTTTCTGATCACATCTTAGCTGTCATATGGGCCTTGCTGTCTCACCCTGTCCTGTGGTACCACAAGCAAGAATGCAAGAGATGCTCCGTCTAACAGAGCTAATGAATGATCCCTGAATACTTTGGAATGCTCTGCAAAGTAGAAGTCAAAAGAAAGATACTATAAAGGGCAGCTCTAGCTACTTTGTAGCAGAGCTCAAACATTGCATATCCCTGTCTTGGATAAAAATCTTAGATAATTGCAGGAAATTTGTGGTACAGATGAAAATTAAAAATGCTTAAAACACTCAGTTAGATTTTGGGAGAGTATTTCTTCCTAATGCTAAATCTCATGACAAGTCTAATCATAAATATTTATCAGATCATCTAAAGTTTATATATAAACTTAGGCAACAATTTAAGATTTCTGTTGCAATTGCACGTTTTTACATTGTCCTCATCTGGTCTCTAGCTACTGTAATCTTGAAAATGTTGGGAAAATGGTTTGGAAAAGCCCTTAGAGCTCAAATTATTGATGTATTTTGTGTTGGAAAACTCACATCCATGGCCTACTTTTGCAAATGTCCAATGGTACCAGGTATGTTTAAGATGATTTCAAAGAAAGAGTAAGCCTATTCAATTTTGAATCCTTTGAGAAAGATCATCCATAATAATCAAAATATTTTGATACCTGTCACTTGAGCTTTGTCTTGCAAATCTAAACTTTTGTTTTCTAGAATGTCTGTGTTTTGTGACACATGCAGTTACTGTAAAGTCCTTAGAAACTCGCTGCAGAATTATTTTTTTTGAAGATTATGTGATGTCAGAGGTGTCACTTCTAAATTTGAAATAAAGTGCAAAACAATTCCATTAAGCTCATATTTACCTGTCTTCACTAGAATGTTCAGCTGACATAAACATTTCCATGTGGAAAACTTAAATGTACATTCTTAAAAAATATCAAATTTCCTCTTTCTGTGAAAGTCCTTCAGAACTGAAAACAGACATCATTGGTATCTCAAACAGCCTGCATTTAATCTGCCTTTAATTATGCATGTCCTTTTTTATCCTCTGTATATGCTTTACACATTAATTAAACTAAGATTTCAGTGATGTTGCAGGAATTCTGAATTTTTTGTTTGTTTTTTTTTTACCCCATGCACCTTCCCTTCCCCACTCCCCAGCTGAGACTGAAACAGTACCAAAATGGAGAAGTATATTTCAGTGTTGAGGAAAAGGTGCTAAATCTTTTTTTTTAAGTTTGGAAAGAAAAAATAAATTATAGGAATTGAAATAACAATTAAGGAACTTGAGGAAACAGAAATCTTCTCCTTTCTATTCTAAGTATTTAGTGACAAATTAGCCATAGATGCAATGTGTTTGCACAATTGTAATCTCTCTTCAGACCTCACATAAACATAGCAAAAAGCTAAATATATTGAAGATGGCATAATTAATGCATGACTTTTGATACTAAGTGGTGTAAATCTTTATTGATTTATATGATGGCCTGAACTCCATAGAAACTATAGATCCAAGAAGTGTCCTTTTGTCCTTTCTCTGTTTATAGTTGACCTTTAAGAAAGGTCTAAAAAAGAGAAGAGGGCTGCAGTCATCTTAGTCTTGCAGTGTCTTGAGCCAATTCATGAATGACCGCTACGTACTGGGAGAAAAAATTGCTGTCCAGTGCTGAAAGGCTGCTAAACCATATTAAAGAAGTAGTGATGAATGTCTTCTGCCATAATTCACTGTAGTTTACTTTTATAAAAGGCAAAAACTTGAGGTCCACTTCTGAATATCTAAACACTGGAGTTTTTACTTCCTAGCTAGCTGTCAACAGAAGCACTAATGCTAAAATTCACCCTGAAAAATTATTTTGAATCCTCCTTCAGCTATTGTCTTAAGGATGCTTAGTAAGAAAACAACAGTCAGACCGAGTTGATCTAAGAAAGTGTGCTGTAACTTTAGGGACATAAAGACAGACAGCTCTATCAAGACAAGTGGAATTTGGGAGTGAAATATTTGTGGCATTTTGAGAGGAAGAAAAGTGTTCTAGCTGGTATTACAGTATCTCATTCTTCACTTAAAAACAGCAGTGCTGCTGATTCCAAGTCCTGACCTGAAATTCATTTGTTTATCTGAAACACAGGCACAATGGTGGACTGAGGACATGCTTCTAGGCAAGCCTTTATCCAAACATATTTTCCTAGCTTATAAAATTTATCTAGATGGTTATTTGGTTATTTAGTTCAGTGCACTGGCTATGGAAAAAAAGCCAGAAAACAAACGATAGACACATCCTATTATTCCTGCACACACACACACCCCCCACACCCCTTTTCTGAAGGCATTTACAGCACCATTCATGCAATACAATTAACAATCATCTTTATGCATAGAAGAAAATAAATCTCCCCTTCTCCTGTTTTGTAAGTTCCACTGCATGCTGCACAAAATAAAAACTTGTAAAGCTGAAATTAAAAGGGAACAGATTTTTAAAACTGCATGATCATTACAATATTACATTATCTGTATTTTATTATTTATACAAAGATCTTCTTGCTACTTAGAATTATGCACAATTTCTTTTTTTAAAGTAAATTTTTTTTCTAGGAGATGATTAACAGAGATGAGAAATTTCAAGTTTAGGTTGTTTTTTTTTTTGCCATGCAAAGGTAGCATGCGGTTTACTCCTACTGTTATTCAGAAAACAGGATAGCAAGAGCAATGACAATTTAGTGTCTCTGTACAGTCAGTTCACCCCTATCAAGGAGAATGTTGAGACATCCATTTTTATTCTTCCTTGTCCTCTGCTGCTGATTGTAAGAATACTAAGGAAGTTAAAGAATGTGTTTGTCAACTAGAACATCTTTCTGTTATGACCTGGATATTCATCACCAGTCTTACTTTAGAAGTATGGAATAATGATAAATTTGGGTGCTAGCTGGTCTAATCTGGCTGTCAAACAGCAACCTTGAGTTGAGATGCTCTTTTATCTTGTGAAACACACAGATTCATGAGACATTCACTCTTTAAGTAAAATTAACTATTTAGCTTTTCTTCACCAACCAGGTGTGATGGTGTTTTGAATTTAATTTATGCAGTAAACAAACAGTGAAATTTGTTTCTGTCAGCACTTCCATCTTGGAAAGAGCAAAGCAAAACAAAGAATGTGGTGCAGTGATTAATGATTGTGATTAACTCTCTACAGGTTATGGCTTCATGCCCCAATGATTCTTCTGTCATTACTCTGTATAAGATGCTACATTAAGCACATATGCCCTCATCCATATGGCTTGCTAAAAACCAAGAGGTTGACCTTTGGCTTTGTATTTTTCACAAATGCACTTTAAATGCTGAATGTGTAACTTGTGCATCCTGGGCTGCAGTAAGAGGAGTGTTGCCCCTGGGTTAAAGGAGGTGATCTTTCCCCTCTACTCAGCACTGGTGAGGCTGCACCTGGAGTTCTTTGTTCACTTCAGTGCTCCCAAGAACAGCAAGGACGTGAACAAATTGGGAAGGGTCACAGGGAAGGGTCACAAGGTTGACAAAAGGACTGGAGCATCTTGCCTACAAAGAAAGGTTGAGAGAGCTGGGACTGTTGAGGCTGAGGAAGAGAAGACTCCATGAGACCTCACCAACGTGCATAAAATACCTGAAGTGAGGCTACAAAAGCAGTGGAGACTGTTCTCTCTTTAGTGGTGACTAGAGGCAATGTGCTCAATATACAACACAGAAGGTTTTCTCTGAACATCAGGAAATGTGTTTTACTGTGAGGATGACTGAGTGCAGGTTTCCCCCAGAGGTTGTATAGAGTCGATCACTGGACATATTCAAAGCTGCCTGGACATGATCCTGTGCAACCAGCTACAGGTGTCCCTGTCTGAGCAGAGTAGGGCTGTACCAGATGATTGCAGGAGGTCCCTTCCGACCTCAATCATCCAGGGGTTTCTCCGTCCCCTTGTGCTGCTTGGTGAGGGGGAAGGAGAAAAGTGGGAGAAAATGTGGTTTAGTTTTTCTTTTGTTTCTCAGCATTGTACTTTATTTCTAGTTGCCAGTAAATTAAATTAATTTGCCTCAAGTTGCTTTGGTTTTGGTTGTGATGGTAATCAGTAAGCGATCTTTCTGGTTTTATTGTGAACCACAAGCTTTTTGATTTTATTTTCTCCCCTCCTTTGTTGAGGTGGAAGAATAAGAGAGTAGGTAGGTTCGGCCTGGTGGTCTGCCAAAGTCAATCCACCACAGACATAAATAGAAATAAAACCTTTTAGCTTGATTATAGCTTATTATGTTTCTAATTTTTAAAAATCAATTAGAGTGTATATTAACAGGAAGAACAGAACTGTGATTCACATACCAATTACCACAGAATGTCTAGAGAATGATTATGACTTTTTTTTTAATTAATCATGTTTTAGGACTAAAGAAGGAAAAATATTTTACAAGTTCTGAAGTCTTGTGTGTAACCCTATACATGTTACAAATTTCCTTGGTGCTTCCTTAAAATGGAATTCATTAAAAGGATATCTGTTTAAGTTACTCTGTTTAAGAAAGCTCATTTTTCATATTCATTTAGTCTTTAGCTATGAAAATCAAATAAATCACTTCTTTACTACAAGAAGTCATAGAATAGTTGAATGATTTGAGTGAGAATAGATGTAGAGAGCACTCAGTTCCAACTCCCTGCCATGGGCAAGGACACACTCTGCTAGACCAGTTTGCTCACAGCCCCATCCATGCTGGACTTGAACAGAGTTTCTCTGGGCAACCCGTTCCAGGTTATCACCACCTTTATCTTAAAAGATTTTCTTCATCATGTCCAATATAAATTGATTAGAACTGTTGCCTTTTGTACTGTTGCTACAGGCCTTGATAAAAGGTGTCTGTGTCTTTATCATAAGCACCACTTATACATACTGAAAGGTCACAGTAAGGTCTCCCAGAGGACTTCTCTTCTCCAAACTGAACTTTTCCACCTCTCTCAACCTTTCTTCGTAGGAGAATTGCTCCAGCCAACAACCAAAAGCCTTGGTTTCTTTGGTACAGAATTGTTCTGCCTGCAAGTACATTTTACGTGCTAATTTAATTTACTTACACAATCAAATTATGGGGAAAACTTGTTCTTGTCCTTCTTCACAGTGTTATTACAATTATTGCATTATTTTATTTTATTAATACTCTGTATTTTCTGGAGCTTTTATTACAAAACAAGGAGAGCTTTTAATTATACAAATAATAGTGATTTAGATACATAGATAAATTTTGGGAAATAAACAAGTCACAATTCCATAAAAAAGGTATTGTCAATTACAGCTGCTGCGTCACAAAATTTGGGTTTATGCTGAAGTAGACTCTTTCCTTGAAAAGTAAGCACTGATTTCTGCACTTCAAAAGGATGACTTCATGTACTTTTAATCAGGTTATCAAACTCTTCCAGGATACCCTGAACTATCCCTATTTCCAACATATTGCAGCCACCATTTTTCAGAAGAAAATGGACTTTGGGCGTGATAACTTTTTGGTACAGCCTTGTCTCTTGAACTAAAGACGATGTTTTTGAAACTATATTTCTCTTCAAGTAGCATTAATCAAGACTTTTAATATTTAAATGAATGGAACAAAGGTATTATCTAACTGTAGAATTATTATTATAACTTCTACTTTTTTAATACACTCACTTATAGAAGACACTTTATAAAAATTATTGTATCAGTGAATGCAGATTTAATCCTCCAGCAGAAATTTATTTTTGAAATATGTCCTTAGAGCTTCATAGCTTTCATTAATCAGCATTATTGTATGTAACATGCTTCAGAGGAACTTAAATTAATTTTTATAAGGAAGTGAAAACTTTTTGTGTTGTATTGACATTTGCAATTGTTTCCTTTCTCTCTATAGTATAAGAGAAACTTTTTTCTCCTCCTACCTCCCCCCAGATATTTTATGTTAATAAATTCTACCACATCTTGCTAAGATTTTACAAACGCTTTTTGAGCAATTCTAGCTCCACTTTTTTTTTCTTCTTGGATGTTAGGAACACCTTTCAGTGTTTGCAGAGCCTTACTTGGTAGAAAATTACTCAGGCTTTGTTATCCAGAAGAAAAAGAGGTTGTTGCCAATGCTGGCATTCTCAAAAAAACAACTGGGAGCACTGATAAACTTTTGAAAAGGTAAAGTCTATATCTAAAATTCCACTTCTTCTCACTATCTGATGACCTGTCAATTTGACTCAGCCCAACAAGGTGCTGCATGTAAACCAGGGTGTTTCAAAGTGACATTCCAAAAGTTAACATCCAAGTTCAAGTTTAATTGCCCAAAGAAGCAGTCTGATTGCACAAATCATCATCTTCTAGGGACTCTCAATAAAAATAAGACCACTTAGTTTCCTAATACAGGAGCCTGTAAATATATATCCATCCAAGTGAATTTGGTTAAGTGGTGCCACTTAAAGGGAATATCACCTAATTTGCTATACAAGATTGACCTTTTTGACAATAATTTGTTAACATTAATTTGGCACAGGTTCACAGTGTTAAGTGATTAAACAATCAATACAACTTGACATTGTGTGATTGTGTGACATAATTAATGCATGTTTCACATTGCTGTGAGGTTTAGAATATAATCTGAACTGTGTTGGACCCTTCCTGGTTCTGTTTAATGCACTTGGTAGGACACAATATAACATGCAGTGCCCCTGGAATTCATCTAGACTACCTGAGTTAATAAAAACTGGGACAACTTACAGTAAATGCTGTTGCTCCGGAAATAGTAAAACCAAATTAATTACTTTCTGAGGGGATATTCTAGATATATCACAACTTGATGAATAGCTAATTTGGAGAAATCTTACTTATCTGTACTATATACGGAAGTTGATCCAATGTTAGGGGCTATGAAAATGTTGCCATATTCCTTGTGAATGATGCTTAAGAAGGATGAATCAAGTGACAATACATGCAAAAGTACATGCACACAAACTCTGACATGGAGGTTTACATATGCAACATTCATTTGCAAGTTCAACAAATTTTATCCATAGCGCAATAAATTAGGTTTTGAGAATATGGGGACATTGTTTATTATGCACTTTAGGCAACTCCATGTACGTAAACTGGAAAAAAGTTTATTCTAGTCACAGATAATTTAAAAAACTTGCAGAGATTTTTTTAGCTTTTTCAAGAAAGTATGGTTAAGTATATATTTTTTTAATTGATATTATACCAGTGAATGTTGTGGAAAAGTTGACCTTGAAGCCTGAAAATTTGTAATTACAATTTAGACATTATTCAGTCAATAGATATATGATGTGAGGAAGTTTGGACAAAATTAGATGACTGTTGAAAGTGATTGTCCTAGATTTTCCTGCCCCTATAAGAGAAAGTAGTTACAGAAGGTAATATATTTTGGAAATACGTTCTGAAAATTTCTCACATTCATCAATTATGGTAGTCTTTCAGTGTTTCTAGAAGTTATTAAGTTAGACGTGATAATGACTTCATTTGTGAAATCATCCCCTTGGTTGTTGGCTCTATTTTATAAGTACATTAAAAAGTCTATTGTTTTTCTATTACTATTTCAATCCACTCATCAAACATTCCTCTATATCTCTTATATTTAAAGGATGTAATGATCTAGAAAGCGGATTGTAGGCAACCTTATAATCCTGATATCTGAAGGATGTGATTTTAAGAAAGGAATTTTAGTTCTGTCCAATTCTTGTGTTATCATTTAGTAGACATTTTTGACCTGTGTGTAGACTGTTATTTGTCCCACACTTGAATCTTAGTTTATTTTAGCAATTTCATGTTACTATTTTATTCAACTTTGATAAAAAATAATAAAAATCACTAGAATGAAGTCCTTATAGTTCGCCAAAGAAACATTCATAAAAGGAAATGTAGTCCTAGGAAGGTTTGGAAAACAGATTTGTTTGTTTGTTTGTTTGTTTGTTTGTTTGTTTGTTTGCTGGGGATTTGTTTTATTGCTGGGGATTTTTAGTAGTCTTGAATCACTAAGCTTAAGTTAGGTAGTTCTTTTACTCAATAACACTTCTCAAGTAATAATAATCTGGAGATGAGGTTAGAAAGGACTTGAAAAGGTCAATGAAATCTGTTTTATTTAAGATTTATGTGCATTAGGCTTATGAGGAAAGAAGGCTCCAAGTGAGAGTTATAAGGTTTGCTTGCTCCTTGTGAACAGTTGCCCTATGAATGGTCATAAGTGATCTTGGAAAAAGGATAGTAACATAACCTCTTACCCTTGACAGAAATGTGAGAAATGTCACTGGACAGCTTGTGCTTGATGCTAAAAATATTGGAAGAAAAACCTTTTTCACCTCTGACTTAATAAGATCCATGTGGTGAAGTAGACATACTCTAGATTTTTAATGTTTTGGGGGCTCAATTTTTATTTTCTTTTCCTTGAAAGGAGGGGTATATGCAGCATATATATATATATTATTTGACAGCTCAGTGCTAGCTAGCAGTGGTATCCTTGCAAGACATCCTGAGGTGAACTCCTGACATTTCTTAATGCTTGAAAAAAAAGCATCTGCTCTCTATAAAGGAGCAGCTTTTTATCTGAAGTACCTTAAGCAAAAAGCTAGAAAGTAGGGGTAGCCACCCACTCTTTCTCAGCTTATTTTGATGGGACTGGACAAAAACTGAGGAATGAGCTTTGCAGAAATCATGCAAAATATTGCCCAGATAGGTGTTATTTGTGGTGGTATTTTAATGCAATTAATAAGTCATGGTGTTTAAGTTTGAATTGGTCTTACTTAACCTTTGCAGTCCAGCCTAACTTGAATCTTAGAAAAGGAGACCAAGTTCCCCAAATTAACATAATATGTGTTTCTGTTTCAGTAGTTGTAGAATTTTGAATTTCTTCCTGTGCCATTTAAATAGGACTTAAGACTTTTAATTCAATTGAGTATTGTTACTAACACAGGACTTGGGAGTTATTTTTCCCATGGGATCCCTTACACTGCTGTGTGTTAATAGCTAGAAATGTTTTGATGAATGCCACTGTTCTGGCTTCTGCTGAGCAGTTCTGGCACAGCACCAGCACTGTCTCTTCACCAGTAGTCTGGGGGATGGACAAGATCTTGGGCAAGGACATGACCAGGTCAGCTGACTCAGTCAGACCAGATATTCCATAGCATATTATGTCAGCTCAAATACAAAAGTTAAGAAAAAGGAGGAGGAAGTGGGGCATTCAATATTTACAATATTTGCCTTCCAGATCAACTGCTACACATTCGGAAGCTATGCTTCCCAGGAAGTGGATGAGCATTGCTTGCTGGCAGGAAATAGAGAAAAACTTTTCTTTTTGTTTTTTTTTTTTGCATACACGTGACCATTTTTTAGTAAACTGCCTTTATCTTGATCCACAAGAGGTTTTTTCCATCTTATTTTCTCCCACCTCCAACCCAATGTCCTGCTGAGGATGTGAGAGATAGGGTGGCTTGCTGGGCATTTGGTGTCCAGTCAAGGTTAATATACCACAGTTGTTATTTCACTTACCTGTCCTCTCGAAAGGGGAAAATTTGGGGAATTCTTCTAAAATTCTCAGATTTTTCCTGTCCAATATCTTTGGTGTTACTTTGGTTAAGGCAAAAAATAAACTTGAAAGATTGGCTGCAGAAGTCTTACAGGCAATAAGGTAGCACCAGTAAGCACATACTAATAAGCATGTATGAAAATCTGAAATGCTTTGGAGAAAATGTTTTGTTGGTTTGGGGTTTTTTAGTGTGAAACATGTGAATGCAATTATTAAAAAAATTAAAAATTATTCTTAACATTTTTCATGGTTATGGAAGCTTATCTGTGGTAGGAAGGAAACTTGTCATTCTGTAAATGTAGTGATTTTTCCTCTGTTTGAGATGTCTGTATTTAGAAAAAAAAGTTACACAGTGACTGGACACTAAAGTGAGTGAATTTCAAGAATTTCCTGCTTTAAGAATTCCCAGAGCAGACAATTTGGTATGGGTTTGTTTGTGGTTTGTTTTTTTTTTTTTAATTTCTAAAAAAGCCCCATGAAACTGTCAGAAAGTAGGGCCTATTTTGAAACATACCTTGTGGTAGTTTCTGGATCAAGAATACAGATTGGAATCGAATGTAGCTGATTCCAAAAATTGAATTTCAAGAGTAAGTCAGTGTTTTTTTTGCCAAATCATTAAACAACAATTCCAAGCATATGGAGAGAGGGAATTAGCAGTGTGTCTGGGTCAATGCTGAAACAGTAGGAGTACCTTTACGTTTAGAATTAACCACAGACTTTAAATTATTCACTGAACATGGGATTCTCTGTGGATTTTCACTAATAATTATTTCTAAAAAGCATAGGTACTTCAACTTTCTGAACCACCTGTCAGCTAGATTAATAGCATCTTGGCAGCTGATTACAACCACCGGTATGTAGTGGCTACCAGATGAGCATTAATTTAGTTTTATATTAAGCATGCAAAGCAAGTAGAGAAAATATAATCATTTATTATTATAATAGTTCTAAGTTATAACCAGCTGCATGATTTATGCTTCAATTAAACTATGCAGCTTGTACAAAGTCTTCTTCCTGTATTAATCATGCAAACTGGCTCATTATTTATGACTAAAAAAAGCAGGTGAGCCAGGGTTTTCAGTGATGATTGGGAAAGGTTTCATATTTGCAACACCCCACATATTAAGCATGGCAGGAAAGATAAAGTATTTAATATGAAGAAAAAATTTGATAGTGTAGAATTTTCCAGTTTTGAATTGCAATATTATCAACCTGTTGTTACTCTGTAAAATGAAATTAAATTATACTATCATTTACACCGCTCAAAGCCTGTAGACTGCTCAAAGTCAATGGCTATTAGTGAAAGTAGTTTGATTTTCTTTTATTTGTTTTCGATTTTGGTTGTGTTTGATAAACTATTCACTAAGAAAGACATAGTGAATGTCGGTGGACATGACAGCAAAGAGAACCAGGGATAAAACTACGGCTTTACTTTCCAAGTCCATTTGCATCTCTTAGGTGTACTTGATTGAGCTGGTCTTAGGTGTACTTGATTGAGCTGGTCTTGAGGAATAAAAATGTTCCAAGATGGAAAATGTTTCTTCCACTTTACAGAAGTTCTGTGAATTTCCAGATGTCTTGCAAACTATTAGGATGATACAACTTTTCATGTTTTTCAGGGAGGAAAGGTAAAGTGTTGGATTACTGGGACTTTGTTAGCTCAAAATTATTTATTGGCACCTGTCCTGTTGTAATTTTGGCTTGAGACAACACCAATTCTGTGAACTATGTGAATACCCTGGGTACTTGGTGAGTGGTTGTTTGCTGAAATATTTCTTCTGCTTTGTTCCTCTTGAATTTATGTTAACTATAACGAAACGTTCCCTGACACCTGCATGTTGTGCCCAAAAAAAAAGGAAAAAAAAAGAAGCCAAACAAAACAAACAAACAAACCAAACCCAAAAAACCCATAAAACAACCAAACTTGAGGTTCACACTAGATTACTTAACATGGAATATATGGAGCAAATAGATCCAACCTACCCATTTTTTATAAAATTAAATAACTAAAAGTTTACAAGGTAAAGTATAAGAATGGAGATCACGATTGAGCATAGCCTTACTTCTTCATCTCCCCGACACTGTTTTTTTTTTCTTCCCATTCCCAGTCCTTCTCAGGTTCTTATTTGCCCACCTCTAACTTTCATTTTCTTCATCTCCCACTTTTCTGTCTGTCTGGGGTGTCCTAAGACCAGTCTTGTGATTTTTACGATGGCAAGAATAGGCTGTGAAATTGGCTAAAAAGAATGAATGTCATTTGTTATCAAGTTGTAGTAATTTATTATTAAAGAAATGTGACATTTACTCAGACTTATGGTGTCACAAAATGCCTAATTTACTAGCCCAGGTCTTTGTTATTGTATTGCAGCTCAGTGCACAAACTCTATAACTGAAAGTTCTGGAGCTTTTTTTTTTGTTACCTAAATGAGATTTTTTTTTTTTCCTATTACAAGTAATTGAATAAAGGTAATCAGGGAAGTAAAAAGCCTTTAGTAAAAGACAGTCATCTTTTCTTTGTTTTTCCAACATCTAAATATCAATAAGTACTAAATTTGGTGGCAAATATTATAGGAGCTGATATTAAAATTAAATTGAATTTTAACTTGATTATATTATAAGAGATCTTCCATGGGGAGTAAAGATAAAGAGTAGTGTGGAAACAAGAAATTACTTCCACAGAACATTAAGCAATTCAACATTTACACTGTGAAATTTTATTGTCTGAGTCTGGGTTAATTTCTGTTTTACCCAAAACCAAATTTACTTAGACAAGAAATATCAAAACTTATAGGTTACCTACACTACTGGCATACAGCAAGGGAGCAGATTTTCCTATTGCTGAAAAGAGAAACATCAAACCTAGGAATGCCAGCTGACACATTATAAAGGCGTCTAGAAAGCAAATAAGGAACCAAAGGCTGTGATATTTGAACATGTAGTTATGGGGTGACATAGAGTAGAGGAAATTCAATGCCCTGTACTCAGAAGAAAATGTGCCACGACCTAAGGTTATATGTATATGATTGTTTCAGTGACTTCCCAAGCCTGTTGTGAGATGCAAGCATGAAAGGTATAAAGTCTAAATAATTTTATATTAGTGTTGGTGAAAATCAATTGGCTTAGTCCATATGAGTAGAATTGTGAATTCACACTAAACTGTTTTATAAGTTTTTATTCACTTAGGTAGACTTCTATGTAAGAACATTTTCTTAACTCATGTTACTGTTGACTGTGTGATGTTGACTGTGAACATATCTACAAATAAGTTGCTGTTTTCAAAACTTGCAGCAGTGCGTATTTCTGCATTTAAAACAAATATATACAGTGAGACCTTTTTGATATTGTGTGTGCGTGTGTGTGTGTCTCTGATAAAATAACTGGTTCTCAAAATTAGGATTTTCATGTTTCAGGTCAGTGAAATGAAAGGTGCAGTGCTTCAATACAAATGCTCTAACAAATCTCAAACAAATGGTTTAAACTCTGTATGTACTGCTTTGAATACGGGAAATATTAGAGCACGTATTTTTTCAGTAGCATCTGAAATACAGCTGCTGTAACTGCTGTAACTTTCTGTCCCAGAAAGAAACAGCAATCCCTTTAGGAAACAGGAAAAAAAAATACTGCCTTTCACAAGATTGTGTGCATTTTGTAAACAGTTGAACCATACCTGGACCTTATCTAGAGCATGAATAGCAATCTTTTTCTTTGAGCCCATCCATAATCGAGAAGCTGAGAAAGAAAAAGCTCAGAAGTCACTCAGGCAGGTAAGGGTAATAGCAAAAGAGTTTTTGATAAAATATTTAAGGAACTGCATGAAGATGTTGACTGTGAACATATCTAGAAATAAGTTGCTGTTTTCAAATCTTGCAGCAGTGCATATTTCTGTATTTAAAACATATATATCCAGTGAGACCTTTTTGATATTTTGCGTGTGTGTATTATGATAAATAATTATTGTATTATGAAAAAATAACTGGTTCTCTCAAAGCATAGGTACAAATACACTAAACAAATGTTTGGATGAATTAATTGCAAGTTCCTCATATATTGGGACCTGATGTGTTTTGGGATAGGACACGCGAAGAATAGGATCCTTGGCATTGAAGAAAGGAACATATGGGATCCTGGTTTATTTTTGTTTGTCTTTCCATTTGAAGTAGATAAAAGAAAACTTGTAAAGAACAACATTTCTTAAGAGAAATTCTTAAGGATGACTATTTTAATGTAGTGTTAAATCTTGTTTCTTCCTGTAGAGCAGTATATTTTTTTCATGAAATTTAACCATGAACAGAAATAATGAATTGCAATACTCTTAGGTAATAAAGGTAGTAAATCATAGTCTAAGTTAAAAGAAGCAAAAAACCTGACCAAACAACATCAAACATCAAAAAGAAAACCCACCCCAAAACCCAAGCAAACAGGAATTTTCTTTTGTCTTTCCTATTTTTTATAACTTTTTTTTTGGTAGAGTTTTTATTTCTTGTTTGTTGCTGTTCATGTTTCTAATGTGTTTCCTTAAATAGTCATTATTTGGCTAATGAAGTCAGTTAAATGTGTTTGGAGTTAGCAATGACTTCTTCCCAACTTTTTTTTAAATTCTGAAATCTATCGAAACCATCAAAGAGCTGGAGGAAACAGGACGCTGGTTCTTTCTGATGCATTTTCTTAGCACAGTATGCAGTTTCTGTTATCCTGAGATCAAAGACCACACAGTGAATGCCATAGTTATACGGCTGCCCCCTGAGGGGAGAAATAAAAAAAGAGTGCTTATAAATTCTGATTTTCATTGTAGCTTTGGGTTACTGAAATTTTTGGTATTTGGACAGAGTAAAATCTGCCTAAGTAGGACCTGAATTGTGAAGGCATCTCTTAGGGAAAGAAGTCCTGTAAATTAAGAGTCTGTGACTTTGTTTAACAAGCAACTTCAGGAACATCAGAGTATCTATTAAGAACATGTCAAATCACTTATGTAAGTTGCATACCATGATCAGATGTTTTTCATGTTTCAAATCTCAAAGGAAAAGGATGAAATGCGAAAACAATGAATTTAGACAATTTTCTATGAAGCAATAGGAAAGGCTTTTTTCTACTGCAGACATGGAAGCTCTTGGCTAGTCACAGATTGCAAAATGACAGCACCTTTTCTCAAGATTAAGGACTGTATTAAGAATGTATCCTCAAAATGTATCAACTCACTCTTGCTGTCTGCATCTGGAATACCTGATGTGTTTTTAGAAAAGACAAGCTATTTTGAGCAAAATAGCGAGTCACTTGTAGTTAGAAACAAGATCAATACCACTGTTTCTTTCCATTTTTGGAAGCTTATGCTACGTTTGAAGATTATCTGACATTTAATACAAGTTTTGAGTGCATTATTAAGATGTAAATATCTGCAATTGCATGAACATCTATTACATATATTTATAATGTAGTTAATGTTTATTTTACTTTTAATATTAAAATATGTAATATTATGATTTTCAGTAGTCTTAAGTCTGCAAAGTTACTAGGCCTAATCACTACATGTTGTTCAAGTGAGATGCTCCAGTCCCTTTGTCATCTGTGAACCTTCATCTGATTCTTTCCAGTTTGTCCATGTCCTTTCTGAACTAGGGAGAACGTGGAGGTCCTTTCTAACCCGGAGCAGTCTGTGATTCTATGAAGTGGACACAGTACTCCAGATGCAGCCTCACCAGTGCAGAGTAGAGAGGAAGGATCAACTTCCTCAGCCTAGGAACAACATTCTTCTTACTGCAGCCCAGGATGCCACTGGCCTGCTTTGCCAAAAGGACATACTGCTAGCTCTTGTTCAACTTGTACGTATAAAAGCACCTTCAGGTCCTTCTTTCTGCCAAGCTACTTTCCAGCTGGATGTCCCCCAGCTTATGCTGGTGTATAGGGTTCCTCTCCAGATGAATGTCTTGTTGAAGTTTCTTTTGTTGGACTTCATTTGGTTCATGTCAGCCCAGTTCTCTAGCCTGTCCAGGTTCCTTTGGATAGCAACATGACCTCTGGCCTATCAGCCACACCTCTCAGTTTTGTGTGATTACCAACCATCTGGAAATTCATGTGACTGTGAGTCTTCATTTGTATGCTGGAAATGCTATTAACAAAATTATTGAGTGTAGATTACAAAGATTGCTTAAATAAAAAGCCTGGTTGCAGTTGAATTGACAGACTACTTGTAATATGTGGCTGTCAGATTCAAGTTTCAAAATTTGTAATGCTTAGCTTCTAATCTATTTTCTGGTTGGTCAGCTTGAGCAGATTTTGATGTGTTAATTTTAAGAACAGGGTTTTAAAATAGCTTATAATGTGTCAGATTTGTAAATTATGTGCTTTACTAAATGGTTTTCTGTGCAACTTCAGTTTGTCTTTCCAAGAATACCCATAATCTAATTCTGTATGTAAATGATTAGTTGCTAAATTATACACTAAGTAAATGTATTATAGCAGACAACGCCATCAGAGGTGTCATCTATGTCTGTGTCTCCTTTGTGTCATCATTTTCTTTCTAAACCCAATTATGTCATCCAGCAGAGATGCCACCCTGAGCTACCTGAACTAGCAGGGTGATTAGAATAAGATAAACTTTAATAGCCCTTCCAACCCAAGCCTTTCTGTGATTCTACAATACTGTGAAATGTGCAAAGGTATTCAGTATAGGTTAGTTCCTTTTACTTTTGAATTTGTGTTGTAGAGTTGAGACATGTTGCTCACAATTTATGTTTTCATAAGGACTACAATTTTTTTTTTAACTGTATAACAGATCAATGTGTTAATATTCACCAGTAACTTCTAGTATACCCTCCATCTCCAAGGTGAAACCAGCAGCTTATACCGTTTTGGTTTGAATATTCTTTGAATGGTAAAAACTGGCTTAGGAACGGGAAGAAGAGTGCCCCTTTAAGAACTACCTGAAATCAGTTGTTCCTCATTATATCGTGTATTATCACCTTGCTCAGAACCACTAGGGAAGATGTCTTTTCATAGAAAACTGTGAATTAATTTTGCCAGTGTAGTGCGACATTTCTGTAAACTACCAAATAATGGTTACAAAATGAAGTTTCTTTTTCTATTGCTTCCAATTATAAATCATTCAGGCAGAGAAAATATTATGATTATTCTACTCTTTCATGTATTTTTATTGTGAGAGGGCATGCTGTTTAATCATTAGCTTTCTTACATTTGCATGATATGATAGGCTGCTGTGTGGTGCTGCTTCCCTGAGCTTGATGCACTCAGGGTTGCATGCTTCAGGGGAAAATCAGTTGTGAGAGCATAAAGGAAGGCTGTAACTTCACCCCTTGTAGAGCTGGCTGTAGCTGGTTGATTCAGTGAAGAATTTTTTGTGGGAAAATATTTGGTCAAAAAAATGCATTTGAAAGTACAATTCTGTGGAGATGTGTTTTAACATTGACATTTTGGGATGATGTTTATGATGAGTATGATGACTTTATCAGTTATTCTTTCAAATGTTAATTCTGTTTCATTCCTACTCTGTTCTTCAATCCTAGGTAGGAACTGGGTAACAGAAATGGTGAAGGACAAGTCACTCCAAGTGATAGCTTCCTGAAAGATTCTTCTTCCTTTTGGGGCCTGCTTGATGTCAGATTTCAAAGCAGTCTGATTTTTAGTGGGCTCTGGTGTGTATTCTCTGAATACTCAGATAATTTACTGGGGACCTGAACAATAGTTTAAGTTCCACTGGCCCAGTTGCCAAGGATTTTCACTTTGGGAGATAAAAAAACCTAAATCAGGAGTCATTTGGAGTTAACATCCTCATCCAGCTGTATTAAAGATGAAGTTAATGCATTTATTTAAAAGCAGGAATGGAGGAGTTATATAAATAAAAAACATTTCAGAACGACTGCTGTAGTTAATTATAAATACAAATTTTGATTACATGGGGATAATTTTTTCATATATTTTCTTTAGATGAACTACCTTTGCTCAATAAGAAGGGTGAGAGAGTAAATTAAACTTCAGCGCTGTCATAAGATAGAATTCAGCACTCTGGTTTATTTTTAGTTACTGTGATTGGGCACCATGTAATAGCATGTGGGAAGGGAAGTAAATATCCTTTGTTTGTTTCCATCTACCTAATGAATATTTTTTAAGTAAATGCCCTAATTAGCACATCCTTGACCTCAGACACCTTAACTGCTACGACCTTGTTCAAGATTGAGTATGCAGTTCTATGTTTTTATGTGTTGTTTTAACCAGATTCTACCACAGTCCCTCATTTCTCTTTTCATTAGCACATAGATACTTTCCTGAAAAATCTCAGAAAAATGGCCAGTGCATAATTACTTTAGTGTAGTTCTGCAAGAATGCTGTGAGCCCAGCCACTTGGGATCAAGCAAGCTTGCATGTGCAAAAGATGTATCATCATGGATACATCCTGTATTTATTTTTTTGTGACTTGACAGTGTTGGGAAATCTGTGATTACTGCTGTCAGAGATTGAAATATTATCGTTTATGACTTAAACATTTTCATGAAGGACTTATAGCAAAACTGTATTACAAAAGCTGCTGAGAAGACTACCACACCCTGAATGGGGCTCTGGGAGGCCCTGGACCTGCTCCCTGATGAAGGTAAGATAAAGTAACAACTCAGGGCTGGGGACATTCACAAAGCACAAGCTTAACACCTCCAGGGTGGAGACCACAGCCCCAGGGCTCTGAGCTGCCAGGCTGGAACAAACCCTCCCACCAAAGGGTGGGGGGAGAGAGGCTTTGAGTGGGTGCTGGAAAAGCCTCTGGTGAGAGGCGCAGTGACCACTCCACCATGCAGAGCAGCTCAGCTGGGGGGCCCCTTCACCCGGGGAGAAGCTGCATCCACATGAAGGACAGAGGGGGTGACATGGCCCATCAAAGGCCCCCTCCAAAGGGGTCCCCAGACCCTGCACTAGAGCACCGGAGATGATGCAACAGACCCTCAGCATTTCAAGGGACAGTGTCAAACTGGCCCCTGCAAGGGAGGCACATGGGTATTCCCACCTGGCCCAAAGCATATATTAATCCACAGGATTCTATACTCTTTGGCGTGTGGCAGCATGTGGCGGCATGGCACGGCGTGGCCGTGGTGACAGGGGACCCTCACCACCAAGAAGAGCAGATGGAGAGCAGCAACGAGATGTTGTTGGGACCCTCGGATGGGTGATATGCTCCCACCTAAACCCTATCACCTCTCCCTGTCCCCACACCCCCCAGGCACACTTCTTTCTCTATTTCTTTCTTTCTTTCTTTTCTCTTTCTTTCTCTTTGCCTCTTTTACTATTAAATAAAACATATCCATTTTTTGGCACCAACGTCTAACCTCATTTGGTTTTAATCTCGTTTCCAGGTATATTTTGAACCTTCAAAGTTCTTTCCGGTTTATATACAGAGACTTAATTTTCTTTGCTTTTCTGGGTTTAAACCGGATTGCAACAACTGCCTTTACATTTCTCTTGCAGTCTTCCCTCAAATGAACAAACAAAACAAAACAGAATGGACAGGATGGATGAAACACACAGAGATCCTATTCTGAATGAGTTTTTTTGCTTGTTTATATCTTTCCACTCCTTGGATATGGGGATATGTATCAGCTGATGACTGCATTATCATTTTCTCATCCATATAAATGAATACATAGCAAGAATTAAGAGAAATTTTGAAACGAATAGTTAAGTTTCAAATCATAGAACCATAGAATTGTTAAGGTTGGAAAAGACCTCTAAGATTATCAAGTCCAACCATTAACCCAACACAGTCTTTTTCACCACTAAACCATATCCCCAAGTGCCACGTACACACATTTTTTGAACACTCTCAGGGATAGCAATTCCAGAACAGGGCATGTTTTCTACTATTTTGTCTGTTTATCAAACATAAAGTTTATGGTGCCGTGACTATATAAGCCAACATGTACATTTTGCCCATGCTCCCAAGTGAATTTTTATATTCTGCTGCTTTTGATGCATATGATCTTGTGGTGAACTGAGTCACAAGTAATCCATAAGAAAACTTACTTTTCTAAAGTAGGGTAAATTACAGTTTCATTAAAGACTGTCTAAATGCATGGAGTGAAGTGTAAAGAGCAAATCTGAAAAAGAAGCAACAATGGAAGGAGATGAACAGTGGGGAGTAGGAAAAAGAAGACACCGATAGTGCATTATATATTTTGTTGTGTAAGTAGACATTATTTTACAGGCAGTTACAGCCTCTTATTTATTGAGAAGAGCCTTCTCCTGGGGTAATTACTGTCTAAGAAGGAGGTTTGATTCTAGTATTAATTCTGTAAATAAGGTGAAACTGCTGCATGCAGGAGTGAATGTTCTCATTTAGCATTCCTTTAAAGACTAGCATTCTTTCATCAATGATTCAGTTTTACAAATCATTATTATGCTGTAAATTATTAAGTTGCATAAATTATTCTTTGTATGTAATGTGTAAGTTTGAAGGCAAATAGAATTTTATACTTTTCTCTAGATGACAGAAGCCATTCTGCTCGTTATTCATTCATTTTGAAAGACTGCTGTTCTTATTTTTTTAATTTGCTTTACATAACTGAATTAAGCTGTGACCTAAGACTTATTTTGCCATGTGGTACTTATATCAGTGAATAACAGAACTTTTAGAAGAAGTAATTTTCTGCATATTGGAGGGAAATAGATAGAGATCATTAAATATGTATATGTCCTTAAATATACATGTAAATACTAAAAAACTGTTGTGCTGTTAATGGTATTTGATAACCACCACCCTTTACACCCTCTTCCCTCCTCCAACCAAAAACCCTTTTACACCCAACTAAAAACCCTTTAAAAACAGAACAGAACCCCACAACAAAGAAAATCCAAACTTTGGGTTGGGTTTACCCTGACACAGATAAATCACAGGTGCTACTGTTAATCGGGTTGGAGGCAGGAAATATACAAATACAGTTAGCATTTTTACAAGAACCAAGAAAACTTTTTTGCTGCTGAAACTTGTCAGCGAATATCTCAAGGACAATTTGTCAGTGTCAGAGTCTTTCTCATCGTTGCCTCTTACTTTCTTACAATGCCAGCTAATTTAATGCTTAATTTTAAGACTGTCTTTGGTTTCTAATGTATCTGAGGGGTGTTTTCTGTGATTTAGCTAGCCAATGCTATCTTGGAGAACCAAGTAATCCACTTATTTGTTTCACTGTTATATTTTTAAGAGCATATTCATGCATATGCCAAAATGGAAAAAATAATCTCCTGCCCAATCATTCTGCTCAAAGATGCTATTTTTGTCTTTACTGTTAGTAGTCATATTTCTGTCTGCTGGAACATCTTTCTCTCCTTCTTAAGCAGCAGCAGACATAACATTTTACGTATAGTTAGTTGTCTTTTTTCAAAATGGTTGTGAAGTATTTGCAAATTATATGAAACTAGCAAACTAACATTCTTGTGAGGTAAAGAATGTCTGTCATCTTTGTAAGTTATGAAAAAACTAATTTCTCCAGTTAATTAATCATATTTTTACTCTTCTGCATGGTTCATTCCTCTTCATCTCCTTTTCCATAGTAAGTGCAGTGACAATATTAACTTGAAAGGAAAGCTGTAAAAAACTTGACTTGTAAAAAACGATTGCAGTTGTTTGTGCATCCTTCAGTTTCCAGGTACTGTCTCATTACAGTTATTTTAATTGTAAGCAGCAGCAATACAATGAAAGAAGAGATCAGAGAAATGTAGTCCGTATCATGCTGGAAGAGTCCACTATTCTTTGTTATTATACATAGGAAGAAAAGCAACAAAATGATAATTCTCTGTATCAATTTTTCATCATTTGAAATAAGACAGAATTATTTCCCCAGATTATTTTCCAGGCATTCGAATTCTTTGAAATCCAAGACCCTGCCTTGACTAATTACAAACCAAGCACTTAGTTTACCATGTGAGGTGGGGCACAGCTCCAAAATTGATGCCATTACTGGTATTTGGATCTTAGTTTCATTTTTGCTGGCAATGAGACCACAAGCCTGTTATAACAGTCCAGCACAAAACTGATGTCCCTTTCCAAAGGTTTAGTCCTAGGAAGAAAGAAAAGTCTTCAAAGAAATGTTGCTCTAATTAAAGGTAGGCAGTAAACATGAACTTCACCCTTGGTTTGTACTTGTTCCTCTCTGAGTGATTTGCCTTCTCCCAAGCCTTTTTCCCCATTGGCCACCTTCCTGTCTCTTCACAGGCAGGAAAATGGAAGACCCAGTATAAATATTTTTTTGGCCATTAAATATCAAATACTATTCCTGTATAGAACTGTTTTGGAAGCCCTAACAATCTCCTGCTAGTAAAAAAGAACATTTTTTGCATATGTTGTTCTCTTTCAGAACTCCCCAGTAAATTGTCTGTGTACATCCTGTTAATATTTCTTATCAAATTAAAGAAATGTTGAGGTATTTGGTATTCATTGTGGTCTCTAGGTAGTGTAATGCTTCTTTTATTTATTCCTGAAATTTTCTGGAGGAATTCTGAGTTGTTTTCATACGTGGTTTCTTTATGCCATATAAAATTGTAGGAACTTAATGAAAACAAATTCACATTTACTTCAAGATAATGATGTTCCACATTGCGAGTACTGGAAGTATAATGCAGTATGCTGTTTTTGAAGCTCATTGAATATCCAGGAATCATCAGGAGATGCAGGGGTTTTGTTTGTTTGCTCTGTGGATTTGTTTTTCTTTTACTA
Organism: Gymnorhina tibicen; assembly: GCA_013399875.1. Taxonomy (NCBI): domain Eukaryota; kingdom Metazoa; phylum Chordata; class Aves; order Passeriformes; family Artamidae; genus Gymnorhina; species Gymnorhina tibicen. Next base: position 142,084 of record VXAZ01014478.1, read on the forward strand.
ATCTGAAAACTTTTGCAATGTGCCTCAATTGGAATTATGCCCCATCCCTCTCCGCAGTCAAATGAGAACTCTACTTTTTTAGCAGTACCTCAAGCCCCACACCATCAGCTCTCCATTGGTTTGTCAGAATGGCAAAATGAATTCAGATGAGTCTATGATATGATAACCCAAGGAGAAGGCTATTCCTTAACCCTGTAGGCTTCCCATTAGGCTGATGCTTAGTTACTAAGGATAGTTTTATCAACTTATTCATCAAGGGAGGTAACTAGAGAAGGAAGTTTGGATTGTAAAACTACTGTTCTTGTTGGACATGTGTTAAACTCTCATCTAACACTGCTTAATTTTTGACACTTGGAGTCCTCCGAATATAAAAAATATTTTGGTGTATTTTGGGTTTCATGGCACTTCTTCTTGTCTTTAAATAATTGAATAAATGCATAAATCTTTTGTTTCTAAACATGAGAACAAGAAACAATGAACAGCAGTGTAAAAGAAATATTTTGATAAAATTGGTCCTGCTTATTACAAAAATTGGCAGCAATGTCAACATCACCTGTCATCTGTTATGATGGTGAAGTAGGCTAAGTATTAGAATGAGTCAGGGAATGATGCTGTGCTTTAAGCTCTTCTATTTTATGTATTTCTAGAATGCTACACCTCATTCTGTTTTGATACCAGATATATTATATGTAGAGTGCAGCAGTGGAAGCAGCCACCTAACATCAAACCCAAAATGGCAGCTTGACACAAATTGATCTCATCCAGCTGTAGCAGAGGTCTTAGGTCACTGTGGACACCCTTTCCTCTTTGGCTGGCTGAACCCAGGTATTACAGCTCACTGTACCCAGGTATTTATTTGGAGACACAGAAGTCTGACTGTGTAGTCTAAGACTGAAGCACGAGGGTTGAAAATGATGTAGTAATTTGAATCTAATAAACTTGATATTGGGAAAAAAAATAATTTCTGTGTGGTTTCAAGGAAAGGGGTATAATCTCTTGGTAAGACGGTGAAAAATCTTTTAGAGACATTGGTCAGCTTGTAGTATAATGCCTAAAACAATGTTAGTCCATAGGAGTCTTGGAAGCTGTTCTTCAACTTAAACTGTTTTATAATGAGGAGAGCTATTCTTCCCATTCCTTTCCATGTCAGTCAGGGCACAAATATATATGTATGGATAGATTGAAGGAGAAAGGAGTGAAGAAAATCTATACAGATACATGAAGCTCTGTGTGTGCTGGAAATCTGTTTCTTTTAAATATGACTGACAACCTTTTGTTCTTGTCACACTTGAATACTCTGTGTACTGGAATTTGAAATAATATTCAGAAGTGTTTGACTCATGTAAGCTCAGTCATGTAAACTCTATAGTTCAGTAGTTGCTCTTTTCCTTCTTAAACACCTGTTTCATAAGATTATCACATTTTCAGAGCATAACATATTACAAAATGCCTTTAATCATGAAAATATCAGTTATGCAAATAGTAGAAAGTAGATTTTGTTAAGTGTTTGATATTGGATATATATTTGTTGGCATTAACTGAATTATGGTGGCTTAGAGAGGCAGACAAATCACAACTGGTATCTTCTGCATAGATCCAACGACTTCATAATCTGTTACCAGTCCTTGATATTGTATATGACAGTAACCCATACGTCATGATCTTTCAGAATTGTGAAGGTATTGTACAAAAAGCTGTTTCCTCCATTTCACATGGAATTCGAACCCCTTTGAAGTTTTTCTGAACTTCCCTGCTTTATGAATAGATTGCGTACTCCAACACTGATAACTTCACATGTTTTGGAACTCTTGAAAAATAAGATTTGATAATTTAATGCCAGTTCAAAAGAAATTACTTACCCAATTGGATGTGCAGTGAAAGTTTCTGCAAAGTAAAAGAAAATTCTGTACTTCTTGGGGGCACTTCCTAACTCACTATAATAGAATGGAGAAGTATGACTCCTTGCATATGTAGATGTGTGCTTTAAGAATATCTGTATTTTTAATGACCATAAGGGATAAAATCTTGAGTTCACAATAAAAAGATTTTAATAGTACACAGTTCTACTAATGTGTACAAGAAAAATTTTCTGTAAAATTTAAAGGGCTAAAAATAAAAGTTTTATATGGTAGGACACAAAAGGTCAAGTGCAACACTACCCAGTGAAAACAATTCAGGAAAGACTTGCTTCAGCCCCTGCAGCATTAAAATATCATAATGTCCTCTAATGGGTTTGGAAACCATTAATAGCCACTGATTCAGCACAGGGATTAGGATTTGCTTGTTTTTGTTGAAAGGTTTCACTAATGCTGTCAAGTATGAATTCTCTGAACAGAGGAAAAGGTTTAGACAAATCAAGTCATCATTGTGTGACTTTTTTTCCCTAAATGTTTTCAAGTGAAGAGTCTGCCTAACTAGAATCAGATGAAGTATATAAATCTATTCTAGACCTGGAAGATTTAGCTGAAGGGCAGAAGGTCTGTAAAGGATTTACTTTAAATTTTATCCACTCTAGAGGCATAATGGAATATTTATGTGTACAGCTATGTGGTAACCACTGTGACGGTTTGTAAGTGAAGTTTTAACAGCAAATAATATAGTCCAGAGTTCAAGGGAACAATCTTTTCCTTAGTATAGACTGTAAAAAGCTAGTAGTATTTTAGGTGGAAGGAACAATTACTATACCATATTTATGCTATAATGACATTTAACTTGTGCAGTACATCACATTTGTTATCATAAATCTACTATCTCTAAAGCACACAGCTTAATTGTTCCAAATAAAATTAGTAATTGTAACAATAATACAGCTTTTTAAGATGTTTTGCAGCTAGAGGCAACTGCAGACAAAACCTCAGACTTCTAAAAGGCTTGTTCAACCACTTGAAAACGTGAAATTAATGAGGAACATGAGATCCCTTAAAAGCCAGTAGCTTTCCAGTTTATGAAACTCCCAGTTGAAAAAATTGTCTTTAAGTTGCTCAAGAAATACCCTAGTGTGGAAATTCTCTAGATTTGCAGATGATGTATATCTTATTTGGGTGTGTCCTACATTAAACTGTGTGAGAATGTGCTGGGCTATGTCAAGCAATCCCCAACAAGGACACACACACATTTTTGTGAGGCTGCATATTTTGATGTTAGGGCTCTCAGTGGTGATTTGAGGATGCCTGCAGCAAGTTTTGTGAAATACATTTCATAAGACAGTTCTTTAAGAAAAGTGTTTCTGCTTTTTGTGTAAATAAGGTTTTGTCCTGCCTTTTTTTTTCTCTTTAAAGGGGGCTTTTGGAATGTCAGAGTATGGAAATCTGTTTTCTAGTTAATCACATGTGTTATGCTTGGCAGTCCAAAGCTGGAGCAGCCTTTTCTTCCTCTTATCCCCTGCATTTTCTCTACAAGATTTCACAAATTAGATGAAGAATTTAAAGGGAATGATAAGGAATCAGCTTAGCTGCTTTAAGTCAGTGACTCTGAAGACATTTTAGACTCTTGATCTTCTGCCACTGCAGTGTGACATTAGGCCTGCCAATATAACATTAAATCTTTGAGTAATTTAAACTAACAAGTTTTGGAGTTTGTTTTTTTTTTAATCAATAATAAAATGGGGGTTTTTAAATGTTTGCAGGGTTTTTTTTCTCTTGAATAGCTGAGGTGTAATTAGATGAAAACTAGTTTTTCTTTTGTTTAAGAAAAAAGTTGGAAAGACACTTGAAACTTAAATTTATGGGTTAAAACACAGAAATGTAAAAATTTCTTTTCCACTTACGGTTTCTTTCTTTTCTTCTATAATTATTTATTTTTGAAATGAAAAATTTTTGTTACTTGATGTATAAAGAATGTGAGAAACTACTTAAAGTATAACTGATTTGGGAGAAGAATATCTTTTGATTAACTTCCACAACTGGTGGTCAGGGCTTCTGGATTTTCCCCCATCACTCAGATGATTTTGGATTTTGTATATATCAAGTAATGGGATAGGAATAGAAAAATTGTCTGTTTCACATGGGCATTGGTAATGAGGGCCTTGGATGGAAGATGCTGTGTGGCTGCCATGTACCAATGGGTTTGATGTATGTCCAGAGATGATGGTTTTTGAATGTGTTGGTATTTTCATAACCCAAAACAGTTTAGAAGGATCTTTATTAAGATAAATGATGAACTACATTAGGATATGTTCCATTGTTTTACTGCAATAAGCCTGTCCTTTTTTTGTATTGTAGGTTTGTGAATAGTTCCCAAAAGAATATGGTACTTTTCAGCATGTTATTATTAAGAATGATGTAGTTTATCATTATGTTGTTTTCTCTTACAAGAGTCCGATAAATCCAACAAATTTGTAATTTTTTTTTTTTTTAAAAGCTAGTTTAGCTTTCCTGGGCATCAAAAGGCCTATTTTTGTGCAGAGCTACAAACATACAAAAAAGGTTAGCTACAAAAGTGTAGGGTCATAGTTTATGAGATTCAATGGATTTAGATTTCCTAAAATTTTCTAAAATTTTCTGTGTGTTAAATTTTGTATGTGACTTTCAGGGGAAAAGCAGCCCTGTTAACCTCAAGGTAAATACTGCACTGATATCAGCTGGGAGCTTTAATAGATAATGGGGCACTTGATCAGCTATCATGGTTTAACCCCAGACAGCAGCCAAGTGCCACGCAGCTGCTCACTCACTCCCCCACAAGCAGGATCAGGGAGAGAATCAGAAAAGTATCTCAACCCACAAGTTCTTCCACTTCTATAGACAGTTTAATAAGTAAATCAAAGGCCATGGGCTACCATCTCCCAAGGGATGGCAGTGTTTAGCCATCTCCAGGAGAGCAGGGCCCCTTCACATGTAGCACTCATTCAGCAAGACAAACGCCATCACTCCAAATGTCCCACATTCCTCCTTCTTTTCCCCAGCTTTACATACTCAGCATGACACCATGTGGTCTGGAATATCCCTTGGATCAGTTGGGGTCAGCTGTCCAGGCTGTGTCCCTCCCCCAACTTCTTGTGCTCCCCCAGTCTCCTTACTGCTGGGGGACTGTGAAGGGCAGGAAAGGCCTTGGCTTTGTGTAAGCTCTGCTCAGGAATAACAAAAACACCTCTGTAGTATCAACATTGCGTTCAGCACAATACCAAAACAGAACCCCGTACAAGCTACTGTGAAGAAAATTAACTCAACTCCAGCCAAAACCAGCACATCAGGTTCTTTCCTAAGTTTGCGTTTTTTGGATAATTTTTTTCCCCTTGCTTTTTTAATGAACTGCTGGTTTTTTGTTTGATTGGTTTTTTTGTTTGAAAAGTTAGTTTTCAGGAAGACTGAAATCTGATGCTGTAATACTGAAACCCCTTTAGCAACTCTGTTCACCTTCCAGCATGGTGATGCCTTTTGCTACCGCCTGAAAACAGCCTCCCAATTTTGAACTTCTGTATGTTTGTCAATCATTCATTCATTGCTGATATTGGAAGTCATATCTCTAGTGACTTTTAAGTCACAACAAGTAGAAGTAAAAAGGCCTTCTTAAGGACAGTTTTACTTTAAAATAAACTCCAAATAAGAAATGTAGTGCATAGGAGGTTTTTGTATTCTTGAAGTATAATATCTTGCATTATTTTTGCATTTATCACAGTTAAATAATTAAAACAAGAAAATCTAAATTCTTGTTAAACAATTTCAGACTTTTTAAAAATAATGTACTAATTGAAGACTCTACAAGAACTGTTGGTGGTGATACAAGAGGAGTAGGATGCTCTAATAGCTTGAAATAAGCCATGGGGGAAGGAAAGGAGAAAAAGTTGTTAAGATGTGAGAAAAAAGAATAAGAGGACACAATAGCAGGAGGGTGGAGTAAATCGTAATAGGAACAGAAGTACATTTCTTACCACCTTAAAAAAAATTAACTACATCAGAATTGTCTAATATTTTTGCAGAACTGCTGAAACCTGATGCTGTTTTTATAGCTATGAAGTGTGTCAGTGTTTTTGTTTGTTTCTTTAATATATAATGTCAGCCATTTAGGTACATTTAAAATATTATTCTAGTCATACTCAGAATTGCATCATAATTACGCTTATGCAATTTATTGATCATTTTCCCATACACTAGTTTTGGGAAAAATGAATTGTATGCAGAATTTCAAGTCAAACTTTCTCCCTCTTTTTTTACTGAGCATAGAGGCAAAACAATATGACAGAGGCAATAGTTGCATTTTTAAAAAATGATTAAATATTTAAATTCTTCCTTTGCATGTGTATTTTAAAATATTCTGAACAATAGATAGCTATCTATGAATGATTGTACACCATTCAACAGTTATGCACTTAGCTATTATTGAGGTAAAAAGGCAAAAGAAAGAAAAATGAGAAATCTGTCTTGCTCTGACTGACAAGAAGAACAGGACAGTCAGTATGAGAACTTAAAAGCTTTTATTATAAGGTATGGAATTTTCTTTATTTCTGGAAAATATGAAAATTCTGTTGACTAGCTAGATCATGCATTTCACTGCAGACCTGTGTCTTGTTTTACTCAGAGTATTCCCATTGTTTCTTTGCATATTTGGGAAGCAGGTACTGAAGCGTTGTAATGCACTTTTGGCATCAATTTTCCAGTAAGTAAACTTACTGCAGTATCTAGTGCTGTATATGGGAACATAGATGTCTAATTCTAAACAAATTACAGCACAAAACCAAGGTTAAATTAATTATGCTAAAAGTAAAATTTAAGTTCATTGGTGAATTTTTATTGTCTACATTTTGTCATGGGAAGACATGGCTGTACTGTGAGTTTTATAGTGTCACAGAAGGAGCTGGGAAACCAGATGAACATCTTTACCAGTGAGATTTGCCAAAAATACATACCTGAGATGTTCTGTTTGCTTGCAATCATACTCCCAGGTGGTTTTGCTACTTTTCAAAATGTATTCATTGATCATTTCCCCATAACCTACTTTTGGACAAAATGAATCATATGCAGAATTGCAAGTCGAATATCATCTCTCTTTTTACTGAGCATAGATGCAGAGCAATATGACTGAGACAAGAGTTGCATTTTTTAAAAATGATTAAATTTTTTAATTTTTCCTTTGCATATGTATTTTAAAATATTCTGAACAATAGATAGCTATCTATGAATGATTGTACACTCTGCAACAGTTTTAGAGTGCAACACGCCTTTTAATACTGAATTCTGCCAGTCTTTTGTTTTCTTCCTTAGTAAGAGTAATCACAGTTTCTTTGGTTAAGAAAAGAACTTCAAGCTCTTTCTGCATTTCTGTATTCTCACCTAAAACTCAGCCCATTACTATGCAGAATATGATACAGCATGGAAGCAATTTTCAAAGAGAAATGTAGTTTGTTGTTGACAGCATCCAAAACTAGTTTCATCAGCAGTCTGCTATTTGGAGTTACAGAGCTTGCTTTTTATATGTACTTTTTATTGTAGCTATTGTACTGATGTATTGGAAATCTTAATTCTGCAAAAATTCACACTGTTATAATTTCAAGGCACAGATCTTAATATTATTGTTTTAATCTTAGTAAATAACTACTGTTTACTATGACTGACATCAAAGTCTATGAGATTAACCTCCTTATAACTTAATTAATAATTACTGCATTGTTTCTTATTTACTTGAAAGTCACTGGGAATACTTAAAATATTTATGAACTGTAGGGATTATTTTTCCTATAAATATTACAACTTTTGTTGTGATGCCATCCAAACTGACCTGCCTCATTATTTCATGGGATTTTTCAGTCATTGTTTATATCTAACAGAAAAATTTGCCAGTTGTTATTTAATAATTATATACAACTCTGTATGCAGATCTGTCAAAATACAGGATATTTGTTTTATTTATGGAAGGTAAATTGTTAAGATCTTTTAAATAGACTTTTACTTCACAGTGATTTTTAGAAAAGAATGCAGGACAGTTAAGTATATAGTTGGCAAATTTTTGTAAAATGTATAAACCATTATAGTTAAATATTGTTTTAGAAGGAGGAAGAAGAATAAAGCAATGAATTCTTTTTGTATAACTTTGGCTTGAGTGACATACAGATTCACAGTAGCCACAATCTGAAAAAAGATTTTAGAGTTTTGATGGGACATGATTTAATAAGTTGCATAGGACAATGAAATAGTACCACCTTCTTCCATAGGATTATAATATACCATTCATTCCATGTAGTAATTTTCACCAAAAGATATTTAAATATTTATCTTGGGCACACTAATGCTTGTGAATGTACAATACACGTACATAATCTCTAAGTCTCATTTGAAAATCGATTACTTACTTTTGTTCTGTTGGATAAATTAAGCTAGTTCTTCAGGTGGGAGGTGACTATGCAATTGAGACCTTATGGTACTCTTTGGCCTGTGTTGTCGGCTTTCAGGAGACCTACACAGCTGAGGGAAGAAATCTTTTCTCTGAGAAAGTATTTTCTGGGAAACAGGAGATACTGAATGATTATTTCTTTCTTTGTGAGAGGAAATTTGTGTATGGTTCCTATAAAGCTTTTGATCAATAGAGGCTTGTAAATTCTGTGCAAGATTCTGCATAATGAAACTTAACACTTTGCTACAATTACCGTCAGAGCTCACATCTGGATTTCCATCTCCATCTATTTCTTCTGGGAGTCAAAGTCCTTCTAAGAAGTGGGGTTTTTTTTAGATTTCCCCTCTTTCTGGACAGTAGAGATAAGACATTTTGGTTGAGGAAAGCAGATAAAGTATCAGGGAGGTATGGCTAGCCAATATTACATTGCAATGGAGAGTGTGCACAGGTTGCAGAGGCAGAAGGGATCTGTGAAGCTGACCAGTCCCAGGCCAACTCTATGCCCTAGATTTTGGTAGTTCATGCAAGGTTTTGCTGAATGGCCAGGTGAATTAAAACTGAGAAGCTGAAGGTATTAAAGTTTAATTCAGATTCTCTCTTTGCCTGTGAACATGCCTGTTGAGTTTGATCCAGTTCTGAGGGCTGACAGCCAGGGTAAGTGAAAGCCGTCTTAGGCTGTTCTGCTTCCACAATGGCCCACATTCATAGCAGGATTGGTGCCATGCATCTGGCACCTTTAGAGAAACACACTCATCCTTTGGAAGAGAAGCTAAGGATAAACTGAAGAGCGACAGTTTGTCTGCTTCCTTCACACTGTTTTACAGAAAAATATATGAAGGAATGATTTAAGGGATCAGAGTATACTTGCTCACTATTACGTGATAATGATGGTGCTATAGAAACCCTGGTGTGAGGATGAGCAGTTTTGAAAGAAAGGAATAAAATATAAAAATTCTTGACAATGCCTATTGTTTCAGCTAAAACTACTAGATATATATATTCTGGCATTCCTAAACTTTTGAAATCGTTGTGCTGTTTCTCAAGTAGTCTGAAATGCATGCAAATTGTTCTTACTGATGTCTTGCTAGCAGGCAGCTACTTGCAGAGTCTCTGAAGGTATGATGTGCTTTATATGTAGAAGTTCTTGAAGACACATAAATTTAAGAGGCTGATAAAGAACACCTTTAAATTAAGACATCTTAAGATAAACTGATAGACTGGTGATTACCTAATTAGATAACTAAGGGTTTTCTATGGTTTCTAACCTATGAAACTATGGTTTCTAACTTTTAGAACCGTATATACATTAGAGGAGTAGCTCAGTAGGGCATTTTCACTTGCATAGATATCTTATTTCTTTTTGGCTTTGCATTACTATTTAATAATTGAAGGTAAAGGCCTTCAGAAGGCACTCTGAAGTGCATTCTGTTCTCAAATTGTTTGTATTTTATTCTTACAGACAAAAACATGTAGGAAAAGGAAACTGTAGTTGTTGGGATCCGGGGGGTGTTCTGGTGGGGTGCTAGGACCTCCCGAGCCGACTCGTAGCAGAAAGTCTCTCGGCAGCCACTGCACTCACACAGACGCTCACGCACACTCCAGAGAGCTTCTTCGACAAGCTGACGGCAAAGAGGCAGGAAGAGTCTTTGTGTGGAATTCCACAGCAGAGATTTATTCCAGCTCTACTGTGAAAGGAAGCCAGGGACCAAAGACCTGAGAGGATGGAACGTTCCAGCCTATATACAGGGGCGGGGAAAGCATCAGGGACAGGGGCGGTACATAGGCAGGACTAGGGTATGCGAGCCAAAGGGAAAATCTGAGGCAGTGGCAAGGAGCAAGGTCCAAAGGGAGAGTGGGGAAGGGAGAATTTTCTAGGGAAGGAACAGATAAGGTACAAAGGGGTGGGAGGCCAACTGGGAAAGCAGAACTGGGATACGTTTTGCATAATGAAACAGCATCTTAGGAAAGGTCTTCTTAATTCACTCTAACCTGGAGAGGATTTCTATCCCTTGTATTATGGGCCCACTGGCCCCCACATGTAGTTAGCCTTTAAGTAAATTATTTACACTTGAAATCTCACAAAAAAAGGGTGATCAACTGGGCCATAAATTGAGATGTTGGTTTAGTACCAGTGAGTATTTTACATAATGTGTCAAAGGTCATTTGTGGGTTTGAGATTAGCAAATGGCTAAAACCTTCTTGTTTTAGTGAATAGCCAACACTGAATTCATGATAGGTTTTGAGTGTTTTTCCCCATTTAAAGCTGTGAACACCACATTCCTATGCAGCATTTTAAAAATAATTAGAGCATACATAACCAAATACATTTACAGTCATAGAAGAACATAATCTTTTAGTAGTTCTTTTATAGAAATTATCCCATGAGCAGTAACTATATAATCACTCTTACTGTTGTTTGCTTTAGAAAATGACAGGGAAAATACTTTGTCTTGGGTGTCAGAACACAACTATTGTTGGAACATATTTTCAGGTTCTAGCATGTTTTTAATAATAAAAAATGATGTAGTACACTAAGGATATAATAATTCATCAAAAAAGGGATGCATTGTAGAACATTAGGAGGCTTATCTCTGTTCCATGTTTATTTAAGTTACTTTTTATTAGAAGTTATCCTTATTTCTTTAATATTCAGTATTCAGTCACACAGTGATTGGAATAGACAATTTTGAACCATAATTTTCAATCTTCCACATTGGAGAAACAAGTGAGGCTTTTCTACTCTGAAAACCAGCTTTTTCTTACACTTACCTGACAAATGGCCAGAGTGCTTTGGTGTGAGGGAGCATATTGGGAAGAAGATAGTGAGGAGAAATGGAGCTGGGAGACCCTCTGTCCCCTATGTACATGTAACAGGTGAATCTCTGTACTTAATCTTTTGCTGATTGCAGATTGGTTTTCAGAGCCTTGGCATTTGGTGGGTCATTCTCTGCTGGGCAAGCAGTTTCAATGACTTTTCAAACTGCATTTGATTGAGCTGGGGCAGTCGTTGTATATTGCAGGGATTAGCAGCAAAGCCAATATTTGAACTTGTGATAGAGTGTTCTGTCCTATCAGCCACCTCCACAGGAGATGAGAGATTTTATTTCTTTGCTTGTGCATTTACGCCTTTTTAGAACTGGGATAGGTAAGACTGAACTTTTTTTAAAAACTTGCCTTGAATCACTGGTTGTGTAAGAATGGTTGTCCTTGGATTATGCTAGAATTTTCAGATAATCCTGCGCAAATGAACAGTAACAATACTGGGAGACCTCTGTTTAGTTAGTGCGGCTCAAAAAATTCTACCTCTGTGTGTTGGTTTGAAA